>OX451738.1:1062448482-1063045110 GCA_948472305.1 Vicia faba | reverse complement strand
TATATATATATATATATATATAATATATATATATATATATATATATATATATATATATATATATATATATATATATATATATATATATATATATATATATATATATATATATATATATATATATATATATATATACTCTTATTTTATTAGATATTTTAGAATAAAAATATAAAATATTACACTTTATTTTTATTGTTAAATATACTTAAAAAATACTTTTTCTAAATATATTTTTATTTACTTTACATATACTATTTTATTTTTATTATATATAAATAAAATAATTAATATATTTACTTTCTTAAAGAAAATTAGGGTTTTACCCTTAACCAAATAAAATTAATCTTTTTATTTATTTCTTTATTTTTTACATTAAATATTTTTACATAAATAAATAAACAAAAACCTTTTTTTTTGCATAATTCATATTATTTGATATATTTATTTTGTTCATTTAAATATTGTCCATTTATTATTTATGCATTTGATTCAATTTGGATGTAATAGTAAACTAGTGTTTATATTTTTTGTCAAATACACCCCCGTTCAAAGATTGTACTCCCATCCCATAATCATGTTGTAATAGCTTAGACTTTTAATTCTCGCACTTTATGCTTTCAATTATGCCATGATTAGAGTTTAGGGTTTGTATGAAAAAATCCAAATCAACAAGTAGTTTGACTAATACAAAGACAAAAAATGCATGAAAATCAAACACAATGCACATTTGCACCCCTAGGGTTACAATCCACTTGTTGCCTTGAAAATGGGCCATCTTATGCATGTTGGGTATCTTGGCAAAACAAAAACCAAACAAAAGATCATAGTCCCTCGATGACGCTATCTTGGTTGCCTAAATAAAATGATCAAGTCCCTCAAATATTTTCCAAAGATACTTGACACAATTGCTATCATGGTCTATACGATGACCCACGCCTGTCCCGTTTAACATCCTAACATAAGGTTGTTCACCAAATGCAATGGTGAAATAACACTGTCAAAAGGGTTAAAAACATAAGAAAGATCTTTGAGTAAAATAGGGTAGACAACTCTTAGTTACTTGATCAAAAGCTTGCAAAACATCCTTGCTATTTTCAAACACACATCACAACACAACTTCAAAACATTTCCCAAATCAAACTTTCAAACATTGAAATATCTTTTCAAAAGACAAACACCTTTGTATATATTCAAACAAGAATCATTACAAAGGTCGCCTAGACAAGGCCTCTTTTTTCAAAACATCTTTCAAAACCACACACAAAGCACCATTTCAAATAATTGAAAAGCAAAAGCAAGTGATCTAAACAAGTAACTAAGAGCCCATGGATAACCATGGATGAAAAGGGTGCTTGCACCTTCCCTTTTCATAATCTACTCCCCGACCCAAGAAAACATCTCAAAGGTCTTTCCTGTGCTTTTTGACCTTTCCTTAGGATAAAATAAAAAGTCGGTAGCGACTCTTGCTAAACCGAAACACAAACACAAAACCTCAAGTCAGTTCTCCCACCGTATCACAGATGTCATCAACAAGTTCTCTTCAAGAATCGAAGGAAAATTGTGTTTAGAAGACCTTGAAGGACTATGATTCTCATGTTGAGATCGTTCATGGAACGAGATTTTGAGTTCGGAGATTCACGTCGAGTTCGAATAAGATGTTGCTTATAATACAAGTCACCATATTGGAAATTAATTTAGGATCTTGGTGAAAATCATTTGAGGGTTCATTGGGTTCAAGGAATGTTCATTACTCGTAGTACAAATTAACATGGATTTGAGTTAAGGGTTCATTGAGTTGAAGTTGATTTAAAAGTATTCATTCAAATGACGGTTTAAGTTTGAATTTTGTTCAAAAAATTTCAAAATAAGTTTCATCAAAAGCTCGTTAAAGATCATATCATATCATTCATCATCTTTCAGTTTATTCAAAATCCATCTTGATTCAAGTTTGTTTTCAAAAGTGGTTCGTATCAAGCATGTCATCACCAAAGGATTTCATCAAAATTCAAGATTCAAATATCATTCAAGGTTCAACTCTAATCCAAAAATTCAAATGGAAATGGGAAGAGAAAGATATTATTGGAGAATGTATCATTGAAAGGGTCTACAAAGTTATGTTTCTTTACAAGATCAAAGAATATCAGTTCTCATGGTTATATTACAAGACTAAAGTACATTTCCAATCCAAATAAACAATTTCATTACTCTTCGGAAAAATTACACCAAAAATTACAACAAAAACATTGTTTCTAAACCTAAATCCTAAAGCTACCAAGATCCAAAACTTTGCTTCATGCCACACTATTGTCCCCTTGTGCTACTTCTACTCTGCGCATTGCAGTCCAAAACCTACACAAGCTGTCCAAAAATCTGCCCTAGACATGTTGTCCAAACTTGTGCCAAACCAGCCCCTATACCAGTCCAAAACCTTGCTACATAAATTGTCTAAAACCTGCAAACACCAGTCCAACAATTGCACAAAGTTAGTAAAAAAAACATGCACTCTAAAAAGCTACCAAATCAGAACAACATAAATGTTCAAACTCACAAAAACTTCCCCCAAAAAAACCCACTATTATTGGCTATAAAAAGGAAGCCCTATATAGAAGAAAAAGCAAAGAAAATTCATATGCAATGCTTGTAACATATCTCCATAACCAACCACCTTCAAACCCTTTAAATCTTTCCAACCTTCATTACAAAAAACAACTCAACCCCTCAAACCTTGCCTCAAATCTGCAAAACCATAATAGCCTTATAACAATAACACCAAATCTGTAACAATAGTTCGCACACCTCACACGTCTGCAACTTCTCAACAACGGTTCAACGCATATCAACGTAACAACAACTATAACTCATGTGCACGCAGAAGTAAAAGAAAAAAAGTTCAAAACAGTAGGATATAGAAATCTAAACGCGGACTTAAACTCACTATTTTCTTTGCAACTCTGTTGGAGAGGCTTCGATAGGTGCCATTTCTTCTCTCATCTTTGCATAGCCATATTTGTTCACCTTCTGGTTTGATTATGTGATTTGTTGTTGTTGTTATTCCTCTCTAACCCTGTGACTTCTCTCTGATTCCATGACTGTGTGAAGTCAAATATGTGGTAATATAAAAAGTAAAAAATGTTTAAAAAATGGAGTTAAAAAAACCTTTAAACAACCCAAGCCCCACCATCCTTTGATAACCATGATCTAAATTTGTCCAAATAAAATCAATAACTTCATAGCACAATTCTCTTACACTATCATCATCCTTCACATGTTGAAATTTCACCTGTAAAAAATCACTCAAACTCTTTAATCGCAATACCTAACTATCAACATTCACTACACAAATCCCATGAAAGTGTGATACAACAACAATAATAAAACTGAAACAGAAGAAGGAGTTTATACAACCTTCGTTCGCCACAGATAGCAACCACACCCAAATTCAGCACATGGATTGCATTCAAATCAAGATGTTGTGCACCATGCCTCAAATTTAGATCTTTACTCACTTACAACCAGTGGAGTAAGAGCATAATCTTTCAACCCAAGAAATTTGTCAACTCCATTGGAAATGAATAATCATCATATCCAAACTACAGTCCCTTAACCTTCTAGAATGCCTCATCGTTTGTTCTATGATCTACTGAAAGTAGATTTCGAAAGAATACAGAAATTAATAGAACAATCTTCACAAAATCATGAAGATTCGTGCATTTTTGTTGGAACAGAAATTGCGGTTGAAATCTGAATTTGAAAAGGAGTTAGCGGAGCTTCGAAGAAAGTATAATGTTAAATTTCAGGAGGCTCTAGAAACAAATCTTAAGACACTTTGTGTGAGTAGGATCTTATCACATTCTTTTAGGTCTAAATGCTTGGATCTTAAAGTTGATGCACCAGGAGTACAACATGATTCAATTCCACAACAGCTGCTTCAACTTTCGAGACAACAAACTTCTACCATCGTCTATGGTCTCAGTTTCTTCGATACAGTCTCCCACGGCTTCTAAAGTGTCATCCCCTGCAAAGTCTATGACTGTTCAGCCACCGTCTTCAGTTTCCCCGACTATCAGCCCGTCCACCAATGCGTCTTCTCCATCGCCCATGTTACCAACCGAACACCGCTAAAACAACCTTCCACTCAAAACCACAAACTCCATTTATGTGTGCTTCTGTGATGCTCGTATCAGAGAGAAATTGAGATCGGGAAATGTTGTAGAGAGAGAAGCGTGGGGATGAAGATAGTGAGGAAGTCTTAGAGTGAAAGAGAGAATGAGAGTGAGTTTTGGTTGAGGGTGTTATGAGTGAGAGATGAAGAGTGTTTGTAAGAACGGTGATACGAATGAGAGAGGAGAGGATCGCTCTTTTGTTTCAATTACTTTTTCTTGTTAATTGCTTTTGCTGAAACTAGAAATAATAATTCAATCTGTGAATTCTCTTCCCAAGATAATAGACAACATATATGGCGTCTGTGTTACGGTGGCAGAACCGATTGTTATACTAGTTTTGCATTTGTGTTTTCAAATGTTGGGGTAAGCAAGAGCCGCCACCGACTTTTCTTTTATCCAACAAAGGAAAGGGTGAAAAGAACAGAAAAGTACCTTTCGAGATGTTTTCTGAGTAAGGGGTAGATTATGGAAAGGGAAGTTGTTAGCACCCTTTCCATCCATAGTTATCTACGAGCTCTTAGATGCTAACTCATTTTGAAAATACCTTGTGCTTTGTGTGTTTTGAAAAATATTTTTGAAATGCCAACATTAAGGCGATTTGCTTTATGATAACTCATTTATTAGTCCTCAAGAGTGTTGATAAAGCGTTTTTGAAAATGTATTTGAAAGTTGTTTTTGTGTAAGTGTAAATTTGTTTTGAACATAGCATCTAGGAACTATATACTTTTACTTGAAAGGGTTGTTCTTTTACTCTTTTCCTTTAGATTGTGCTATCCTACTATTAGTGAGTATGTATCCCTATCGTTGGATGTTTGAGGGACATTCGAAGGGACGTTCATAGTCATAAAGGCAACTGGGTAAGAAACCTTAGTAATTATCCTAGGGTTTTAAGATCATTTTTACCGAGGCAACGTCGAGAGGGTCATCGAGGGACTTATGATCTTTTAAACCAGAGGGTAGCCACTAAAATCTCTCACATTTTGAGAGTTATGACTATTTTCTGAAGGCAACCAAAGTGGGAGTACCCTAGAGGTGCGCATGTGAAAGTATGTTGTATTCAGTTATTTTTGTTTTTTTTTTATTTAGGTTTTCTAATGTTTTGATTATTAAGATCTTGTCATGCAATCCTATTACCATACATCTAAACAGTTAATATATGTACAGGAAATATAAAGTGCGGAAATTAAATCATACGCTATTACATGGCTTCGGGGAGAGGGATTATTACAAGTCCAAAATGGGGAAAAATTTAAAAGCAACAAAGTAAAGTCCTAGTTAAGTCTATTACATCCCATTAAGCAGATACAATAATATGCAAAAGTGAGAAACTAAAAGTAAATGCGCGAATTGAAAATATGTCTAAAATTCCTAAGAAAAATGAAATCTTTTTTTGTTTGTTTTTTACCTATGGAAAGAAATTTAATTTAAAAATCCTAAGTCTATTTATTTTTAAATTAAATAAAAGGTTAAAGTTATTATTAATTAATTTACAAAATTAATTTAATTGGAAAAAAATGCTAACCTAATATTTTTTTGTGATTTTTTATCTGATTTTATGATGTTATAAAAAAAAGAACAATTAAAAGCGAAAATAAAATGGGTCAGGATAGTAAACTAACAGGGGAGTGAATTGGATTTTTGTTTAGCCCAAATGAAACTAAGCCCATACCACATTGGGATTCTGTACTATTGGCCATTGGGGGTCCATCATGAGGTGGTACTCTTGGGGAATTGGATCTAATCTCCTTGTCATCCATTGGCTGGAACTTGAAGGCGCATGGGAAATGTTTGAAACACAGCACACTAGATTTGCAAGATAATTGTTAAAAAAACATAATACATGACCTGTGTATCGAACCCAGACCCTTTCGAGTGCACACATTTCCCTTTACCATCTGAGCTATTTATTCATTCGTTGATACAAATAAAGTCATGACATTAGATTAGTAAAACAAATCATATATATATATATATATATATATATATATATATATATATATATATATATATATATATATATATATATATATATATATATATATATATATATATATATATATATATATATATATATATATATATATATATATATATATATATATATATATATATATATATATATATATATATATATATATATATATATATATATATATATATATATATATATATATATATATATATATATATATATATATATATATATATATATATATATATATATATATATATATATATATTAACACAAGCGCGCTACCCAAGCCAGAAGGAAAGAGGCGCCTGGATTTTGAGATTCGAAGGACTTAGTTTCAAATCCCTAATAATGGTGTCCTGTTACCTTGGTATTGATTTTGACATGTAACAACGTTAACAATCACAAACATCATTCATAGCATGGATATACAATCAATATGGATTTAAATTACATATCGAAGGAGTTTGAGATTGAAGGCCTGTTACCGACGAAGGGAATGAGTCGAATTCTTACTTTGGAATGACGTCTGGCCTTTTTTTTTAAAAGCTTTAATCATTCGTTTTTGGCACATCTGACCATGGCAGACAGCCGCGAACCTTTTTTCATCATTCAGGTTTAATTGGTCAAGTCGAGTCTGAACCTATTCATCTTCATTCAAACCTGCATCTTTCGTGATTCTCAAGGAAGGGATCTGGACCTCGATGGGTAGGACAACTTCCATACTATATACCAAAGAGAAAGGAGTTTCCCCTGTTGATGTGCGCACTGAGGTACGGTAACCATGAAGAGCAAATGGTAACATCTTGTGCCAGTCTTTGTATGCCACCTTCATCTTTTGTATGATCTTCTTGATGTTTTTATTAGCCGCCTCTACAGCGTCATTCATTTTCAGTCGGTAAGGAGAAGAGTTATGGTGCTGAATCTTAAATTGTATGCAGAGATCGGTTATCATAGTATTATTAAGATTGGTACCATTATCTGTAATGATTCTTTCTGGAATACCGTACCGATAGATAAGGTTATGTCTGATGAGTCGGGTAACAACATTCTTGGTAACAGAAGCAAATTAGGATGCCTCGACCCATTTTGTGAAGTAATTAATGGCGAAGAGGATGAAGCGGTGCCCATTAGAAGCTGTAGGTATAATCTCTCCAATCATGTCGATACCCCACATTGCGAATAGCCAGGGAGCAGTCAAGACGTTTAGAGGAACCGGAGGCACATGTACTTTATAAGCATAGATCTGGCATTTGTGACAAATTTGTGAATGTTCATAACAGTCTTCTTCCATAGTGGACCAGTAGTATCCTGTCTGTAGGATCTTTTTAGCCATTGTGTGCCCACTAGAATAGGTGCCAAAAGTGCCTTCGTGCAAATCTTCCATAATCTTCTCTGCTTCACTCTTATCCACACACCGAAGCAAAGTAAAATCGTGGTTGCGCTTGTAGAGGATTCTGTTATTGAGGAAAAACTTTGCAGAGAACCTTCTTATGAACTTCTTATCATTGATAGAAGCTCCCTCGGGATACTCTTAGGCTTCGAGGTATCTTTTGACTTCTTGAAACCAAGGTTTGTCCACTACTTCTTCAGTATCAACCTCGTAACAGTATGTTGGTTCGTCCATTCTCTCAATAGTGATTTGAGGAGCTTCATTATCCCACCCGACCTTAAACATGGATGAAATAGTAGCTAGCATGTCCGCTAACTGATTTTCCTCTCGTGGGAAATGTTCAAAGGTAACTTCTTTAAAGTGTGGAATCAGTGTCAACACATGCTCTCTGTAAGGGACGAGGTTATGATGCTTCGTTTCCCATTCTCCTTTAATTTGACTGATCACTAAGGCCGAGTATCCGAATACACTCAAAAATTTAATTCCCAAGTCGATAGCAGCTTTGAGACCCATAATGCATGCTTCATATTCAACCATGTTGTTGGTACAGTTGAAACATAGCCTGGCAGTGAAAGGAGTATGACAGCCTTCGGGAGAAATGATCACAACACCGATACCATTGACGAGCGCGTTGGAAGCTCCGTCAAAAACCATAGTCCATCGTGATCCTTTTCATGTCCTTCATCCGGTCCAGGTTCTTCACAATCATTCACTAACATGATGTTCTCATCCGGGAACTCAAAATTCATGGATTGGTAGTCGTCTACAGCCTGATGAGCCAAATGATCAGCTAATACACTTCCCTTAATTGCTTTCTGGGTCTTGTATTGAATATCATATTCGGTCAGGATCATTTCCCATCTTGTTATTCTTCCAGAGAGAGCGGGCTTCTCAAAGATGTATTTGATAGGATCCATTTTAGATATCAACAAGGTAGTGTGAGTCAACATATACTGTCTCAGTCGGCGAGTAACCCATGCCAAAGCGCGAAAAGTTTTCTCGAGCAGTGAGTATCTTGTCTCACAGTCAGTAAACTTTTTTCTAAGGTAGTATATTGCATGCTCTTTTCGACCAGACTCGTCATGTTGCCCCAGCACACACCCCCATTGAGTTCTCTAACAATGTTAAGTACATGATCAGAGGTCTCCCCTCAACCGGTGGCATCAAAACTGGAGGCTCTTGAAGATATTCCTTGATTTTGTCAAAAGCGGTCTGGCAATCGTCATTCCACTTCACTGCTTGATCTTTCTTTAGTAATTTGAAGATTGGCTCACAAGTAGCGGTTAGATGGGAAATGAATTTGGCAATGTAGTTTAGACGTCCCAAGAATCCCCTAACCTCATTCTCAATGCGGGGAGTTGGCACTTCTTGTATAGCTTTAACCTTTGTAGGGTCTACTTGAATACCTTTGCCGTTGACAATGAAGCCTAAGAGCTTACTAGATCTTACCCCAAAAGTAAACTTATTCGGGTTCAGTCACAGTTTGTACTTTTTCAGTCTTTCAAACAACTTCTGCATGTGATCAAGGTGCTCTTCTTCAGTCTGAGACCTGACTATCATATCATCGACATAGACCTCTATCTCGTGATGAATCATATCGTGAAATAAAGCTACCATGGCACGTTGATAGGTTTCCCCGGCGTTCTTTAACCCAAATGGCATAACTTTGTAGCAGAAAATGCCCCACTGGGTGACAAAGGTTTTTTCCCCCATATCTTCATGTGCCATTTTGATCTAATTGTACCCGAAGAAACCATCCATGAAGGAGAATAATTTATGTTGTGCGGTGTTGTCAACCAGAACATCAATATGGGGAAGCGGAAAGTCATCCTTGGGGCTTATCCTATTCAAGTCTCTGTAATCCACACACATACGTACTTTACTGTCCTTCTTAGGCATCAGAACGACATTAGCAACCCATTGGGGATAATAATTAACAGCTAAGAAACCGGCATTGAATTGTTTCATGACTTCAGCCTTGATCTTTTTTTACATCTCTGGCCATATACGGCGAACTTTTTGCTTCATGGGAGGGCGGTCTTCTTTTGTCGGCAGGCGATAAACCACAATATCAGTGTCTAGCCCTGGCATGTCTTCGTATGACTAGGCAAAGATCTCCACATAATCATGTAACATCTGTATTAACCGCTCTTTGACACTATGCTCTAGATCGGAACCTATCTTGACTTCTTTCTTATCCTCCTCAATACCCAAGTTTATTGTTTCAACCGGCTCTTCATGAGGCTGTATTGTCCTTTCCTCCTATTGTAACAGTCTGGGAAGCTCTTCTGGTACTTCGCAATCTTCCTCACCTTCGTCCTCAGCTTGGTAGATCATATTTTCAAAGTCATAATTGGCAATAACAGAACCATTATCAATGGGATCCAGAGTGGATGTGGATCTGCAGTTTTATATGTGGGTGTGTGTAAGAGAGCATAGCTATTTTGATAAAATAAAAGCAGAAAAGAAAGACAGAGAGCGTAAAATTTGTATGAAAAACGTCTAATGATTTATTAATGACATATGAAGATGAAGTCATAACCCTCACAAAATAGACCATTGTGCCTCGGGTAAAGCACAAGGCTTTAGAGTTTATATTGTTTAAATATTACAAATTCCAAAAACAAAGGACAATTACTCCTGAATAAAAGTAATGGGAACAAAATCCTTGGCCTCCCAATTATTGTGTCCACCGCTGATAGTTGGAAAGACCCACTTGTTAATGTCTCATTCATTGTCAGCCTCTTCTGTAGTGGAAACAACATCAATAGCACTGACTCCCGGGTCATGCTTGAGCATTGGTGCAGTTATGACGTTGGGGGTCTTAGGAGGATCAAAGTCAATCTCCTTTGCCTCAATGAGATCTTGCACTTTGTTCTTCAGAGCCCAACAGTCATTTGTATCATGTCCTGGACTTTCGGAGTGGTAGGCACATCGAGCAATTGGGTTGTAGCGGGGAGATGTAGTATTTGGATTCTTAGGAGCCTCCTTTAGATTAACCAGATTAGACTTTAACAGGTGTGTTAAAACCTGAGATAAGGACATGTTAATCTGGGTGAACTGTCTTCTAGGCGCATCTGGTCTACGCTGATTATTTTGTTGTTGAATTGATGCAGGGTTGGAAATCATAACAGCTCCTACCGTTGGACGGTGTTCAGTCTTGCTTTGATTCCTCTGGCCATAAGCAGCACTGACCTCCTTCTTTCCAATGAAGGGTTTCTTCACTGTACTTGAGGATGCATCTCTTTGGATCTTACCACTCTTGATACCCACTTCTACTTGTTCCCCAGTCAATATCATCTCAGTAAACCCAGATGAAGAGCTTCCAATCAAATGCTTGAAAAATGGACCAGACAAGGTACCCAGGAACATATCTACTCTCTATCAGACAGAGGAGGTTGGACCCTTCCTGCAAGATCCCTCCACTTTTGGGCATAATCTTTGAAGCCCTCGCTGGAACCCATAGACATACTTTGAATTTATGTATGGGTTGGAGCAAGGTCAATATTATATTGGGATTGTGTGTAGAAAGCAGCAGCCAGATCCTCCCAGTTGTGGATGTTGGTTCCCTCCAGCTGATAGAACCATTCTAACTGTGTCCCTGATAAACTTTACTGGAAGAAATGAACCCATAAATTCATGTCAATGGTGTGAGGCTGAATCTTCCTGACATAGGATCTTAGATGCAGCTTAGGACACGAAACCCCGTCATATTTAGCAAATACGGGAACCTTAAACTTCTGCAGGATGACCACCCCGGAGATCACTCCTAACTCTTCAAAATCCAGACCGGGTACCCTCTGAATCTCCATAGCATTGAGGTGATCCTCCAGCTGTTTATACTTGTCATAAGTAGGAGGATATTGTTCTTTAGCATAGTCTGCCTCTTCCTCATCAGTCCATGGGTTGTTGTTTTCTTCTCTTGGCTTCTCTTCTTGATTGTTCCCCTCATTTGACGAGGTTGCGAAATCTAGAGCTCACTTAGCCGTTCCTCTGAAACTTCTTCCCATATTCAAGACACCAGCTGGTTTCTTTGCCTTCTTTGTCTTCTCTTTGATGATGAGAGGTTTCAGATCTTCTTGTCCCTTAGCCAGAGCCAGGAACATTTGTTGAAATTGAGCATTTTGAGCTTGAAGATCCTTAACTGTCTGTTCAAGAGCCATTTCTTTTTGCTGAAATAAACAACGAAAAGATAAGAAACTTATCCTGAAATACCTGCTTAATGTAATGATATGAATGATAATGTTTATGTAATGTTTTCAAGGACTTTTAAGATTTAAATTTTCTTAGACAAAGAGATAATAAACATTAATTGCATTCATAAGTTTAAATGGTTACAATGATGCCTCTTGGGCTTACAATGTAAGAAACAAAGATAAAACAAAAACTCCTAAATCAAACAGGACTCGGGATTCCCATGAGCGCATCCTCTTTGGTGCAATATAGGCATTCAAACTCTGTTCTTCATGCAGTTGTCTTGTAAGCTCCAAAACCTTCTTATCGCTTACGTAGAAATGGGTTTCAAAGGTGTCTCGTTCCTCTTTGAGTTGAATCCAAGATCTTTGCAACTCCTCGAGAGTAGTCGGCATGTCAGGATAGAGAATAGTATAAGGTACATCTCTGTCGGTAATAGGTTTCATGATAATAGGTAGGATGGTGCGGTAAGGCATCATGAGATTTTGAGCGCGTACTCGCACCCACTTAATATAAGGCTCCAAAGGGATGGAGTTCTTATGCCCTAATGTCTTCCTATCCACTTTGTTCACCATGCCCCAAGCTCGAACGAACCTCTGACGGTACCCTTGGACATCGTTCTCATAGTCGAATGCAATTCCTTGAACTAGTGCATCATGAGGACCATCCCTCCTAGCATACCCAAACCGTCGCAATGCCAAACAAGGGTTATAAGTGATTCCTCCCCTAATTCCTAGGAGAGGGACATTATGGAATTCCCCACAACGATCAATGATGGTAACGTCTTCCAATGATCGAGGGCACCAGTGCATATTCTAATGTGTGAGGGACATAAACCTATTAGACCACCTCATGCCTTGCTCATTTTTAAAAACAGATCAAGGTAGGTGTGAAATAAACCACCTATCCAATAGAGGAGTGCAACATATAAGGGTCTCTCTTCTCTTTACGGTGCGAGTGTGAAAAGAGTGCAACATGTATCCAAGTAAAGTAGGAACCAGGTTACAAGACATAAAAACTTTGACCGCATTCACATCTATGAGTTGGTCTAGATTAGGGAACAGTACCATCCCATAGATGAGAAGAGCCAACACCTCTTCAAAGGCTTGTAAATCCAAAGTATCCCAAAAATAGTGAGCTTTCTCAAACAAAAACTTGGCTAGAAACCCTTTGACACCGCTTCTTGTTTCCCAATTTGCCACAACATCGAACCGTTGTAAATACAGAGCTTGAGCAATCTCCTCAGGTTTTGGGTCTCTTTCCATAACGTTGAAGGATAATTGATTGAGAATAGGCACTCCCAATAATTGAGAAAACTCTTCCATGGTAGGCACCAACTGGTAATCGGGAAATGTAAAGCAATGGTGTAAAGGGTCAAAGAACTGAAAGAGAACTTTCACCATGTCTTCATCACGGCTTGAGGTGACCAAATTGAGGAGTCGACCATGTCTTTTGGTGAATGGAGAATTCTCGGGAACCCTTGATGCCAACTCTTTGAGTTGAGGAGGCATCCTTACGAGGTTGACTTGGATAGTATTTTTGCGAGTGGGAGCCATGCCCTACAAAACAGACACAAAGATAAGTCCTAAAAATCCTTGAAATGGTTAGTGTGATATGTCGTGTTATGATGTCATGATGTTATGTACAAACAAATATATACAAGCACACAAACAAATCCTTGGGTTTTAGGCTTGTATGAGTTCCAAAGGTAAGTACCCTCCTCAAGTATAGTTGGTTCAACTTGTCCTAGAAAGTAACCAGGCTCTAGGGGATCTCAATATCACTGATCTTTCTTCATCGAGCATTGTTTCAGCACAAACCTCTTTATTGGCGACCGAAATATCCCGGAAGTCCAATCTCAATGAGCGTAGTATCGAGTATCAACCAACTTCAGACTGCATCAAAGCTGACTATCTCATTACTTCCTAATGGCCAAATTTATTCAATTAAAGGTTCTAAGGTCAGTCGGTGCTTCATAACACCACACAGAGGCCCCGTATTCTCCTTGACTACTCAAGGGCTATCGGTACTGTTGTACCCCAAAATTTTCCCTCCCATTTTACTCAACAAATGTCAGTTGAGGTCCCCAAGTTGCTCAAGGAAGTCCAAGAGTTGACTAGATAAACTCTCTCCTAAGGCAATATACCTCAAATTAGGGTTTCCCTTTTCATAAAGATATGTGAACCACAAAGGACCCAAATGCTTCCCAAGGTCCCAATATCATCCATGCCAAGTTTCAGGCCTTGCATAAGATGTTTGCTCAGTCAACTGCTTAAATGCTTGAGAATCGAATGTATTAGGTCAAAAGTCAATTGTGGCCCACATATAGTCAAACCTCAATATTTTTGGTCAACATCAACATTTTTAAGTGACTTCCATCATTTGATCAAGGTTTGATCATGATTCCTCAAGGAATGCTCCAAATTCACCAAAACCCAAAAGTTGCTAAATTAGGGTTTTGTAGGAAAAGTCAACCCAACTTTGACCAAGCATAACTTCTTCATACTTTATCAGAAATTTTCCATCCAAGGCAAATTTTGAAGAGGATGCAATTCCCTACAATTCATATTCAGCCCACCAGTTCAAAATATGCACTCATCAAAAGATATGAATTTCTACATTATAGGTCCTTTTAAAAAGTCAACAAAAACACCTTTTGGGTCAAAGCTTCATACATGAACATGGAAGATCCAATTGAGATGAAACCAAAAGGGTTGTTTAGGGTACATCCTAAGCTTTCTAAAAAGTCCAAGAAAACCCTCCCAGGGTCAAAATTGAGAGAGTTATGCATTGTCAAAATTGGCAATTTTTGGAAAATTGTCAAAATCAACATTGATCAAATTTGCATTTTTTTTTCAAAGGGGCCCATGTTTTCTTGATTGAAACATGTTTCTAATAGGACCCACGACCCATGAGCTTTTCCACCTATTATTTTATTACTTTTATCATTTATTTTGATTTTTTATTCATTTAAATCAAAATAAATCAAATTAAATGGTAAAATAATAAAAACAAATCAAATCTTGGGATTTTTATGCACATTTGGAGTCTAAGTACAACTAGCATGATGATGAATTTGTGCAAGACTCATTAGGGTTGGAAAATATTGGATTGGAGCTTGTTTTAGAAATATATCATACATGAATCAAATCAAATCCAATTTCCATTATTTCTCAAGATTCATGCCAATTTTATTAACATAATTCAGTCTACTATATGCATACAACAATTGCAGATCAAAAGAGAAGGGTTAGTAGTTGTGAAAACACAAAACAAAGTTCCAAAAAAGTAACAAAAAGTGCTGGATCATTTTTGCATTTAGAGATCAATTCACACCATTCCAACGCTGCTAATCGATTCTTGGACCTTCCCAGAAGCCAATTGGATCATTTGCAAGGCTTGAAACACCCAGAAACGCGTGTAATTACTCTTATAGTTTGCCCTTAAACTCCAAATCGATTACTGTATTCCTGGCATCTTTAGCATGTTAAAGTTATATGTTTGTAATCCTCATCATGTTTGCAAGCTAACTGTATTATTTAATTGTGTTTTTGAAGCCTATACATGTTGTTGCCATTGTTAGGGTTTACGTTTGCAATTTAGGGCTTTCTTACACAGGTGAAATTAGCCAAAAAGAAGGGTACCAGTGTGTCCACGAGATCACCATGAATGGAGCTATGTATTTAGAAATCATTTATCGTGTATTTTGTGCATTTTTGAAATTTGCAGGGGATATAGCTACAGATTTGTGTTTGTAGGTAAAAGTCTTTCCCCTAATACGATGGTTCTAGGGAGAAGACAATATGTGGCAGCCCACCATTGGTTCATTTGAATTTTGTGCGCCTTTCTGAATCCATTGCTTTGTTTTATTTATTACGTTTTTTATTCATTATATGTACAAGTTAATAAGTTAGCGCGGACGGTTGAGGAGCGTGCCTTTGATGTACACGTCCTGGGTTCGATCCCAGGCGTGTGCATTTTATCATTTTCTTCATGCTTCTCTACAGATCCAGTGCAATGCTCCCCCACACGCCTTCCATGCAACCTCAACGCCCAGCCACTGGATGCACTGCTAGCCAGATCTAACGCTTCCTTCCTGAATGTCCTCGGTGCACCTCAAGTCAACGCTTGCACAGGATCCATCGTGGTTGATTGGGCTCAGTTTAATGGGCTTGGAAATTCAGATTCTCATCCCCCAGAATTGCTAACAACACATGCCCATATTCTTTTTTTTCTTTTCTCTTTTCTCAATTTATTTCTTTTATTTTAATTGTTTTGTTTAATTATTTTTCACCAAATTAATTACATTTTTTTAAATCATAAAATCAACAAATCACAAAAACACAAAAAAAAAACATTTTTTTATAATAATAAATTATTTAATTTAATTAGTAAGTTAGGTAAATTTAATTTTTGTTTCATTTAAAATCAAATAGAATTTATGTTTTAATTTTACAATTTATTTTTTCTTTTCTTAAATAAAAAACCAAAAAACATACAAAATATTTTATTTAATTAGAAAATTAGGTTAATTTAATTTCTTTCATAATTTAAAAACAATTAGAAATTAGGTTTAACTGATTTGTAATTTAAATGTTTTCTCAAATAAAAATCCACAAAAAAAAAAAAACTTTTTCTCTCAATTAGGGTTTTAGGTTATTCGTCCTCACATTTAATTTTCCGCGCGCTTGTTAATTATTTGTCCATAATTTTGTAACTGCTCAGGGTTTGTAATAGTTAACCTAGGGTTTTTATTTACAGTTTAAATCCCTGATTTTTGGTCATGTAATTAATCCCCCTTCCTGAATCCTTGTAATAGCTAGGTTTATTTTTCGCACTTTAAATTCCTGCAATCTTTAATTGTCTAGATGCATGGCTAATAGGATTGTATGAAAAGAATGCTTGAAATTTAAAACGGTAGATCACCTAATGTGCAAAGATTAAATAACTGAAAAAAGTTCACATGCACATATTCACTCCTAGGGTTTGCCTCACTACGGTTGCCTTCGGTAAACAGTCATTAAGCATAGGAAATTTTAGTGGTCACCCTCCTGTCTAAAAGATCAAATGTCCCATTCGAATGTTGCCTCGAAAATGTTGCCTCAGAAACGTTGCCTCGAAAAGATCTTAAGACTCTAGGGTTACTACTAAGGTTTTATAACTATTGATTTAGTGACTGTATTTATCCCTTTCGAATGTCCCTTACAACTCCAACGATGGTGCTACCTACTCTTTAATAGTGGGATAACTCTGTCTAAAGGAAATAGAACAGACAATCTTTTCCGAGTAGGTAGAATCTTAAGTACTTGCTCAATAAAAACTTTTCCATCAAACACCTTTCAAAACAGTTTTCAAAACAATTTCGTCACATCCTTGAGGACCGATACAAGGGTTATCACGAAGCAAAACATTTTCAAAGCAAGCACACACACAAGCAATTTTATAAAAGATGAGAAAGTACCTAAGAGCCCATGGAAAACCATGGATGGAAAGGGTGCTAACACCTTCCCTTTCTATAATCTACCCCCCGTACTCAAAAATCTCGAAAAAAGGTTTTTCTATTCTTTTTCCTTTTCCATGATTGGATGAAATAAAAGTCGGTGGCGACTCTTGCTTACCGCGACATTTTGAAAACATAAAACGCAGAACGCAAACCAGTATTAAACAGTCGGTTCTGGCACCGTATCATAGAACTGGCGACTCTGCTGGGGACTAAAATAAAGTGGGGTAAACCTTAGGATCTAGATCATATTTAATTGCTTTCTCTTGATTGTCTTGCTTGCTTTATACATATGGGAATTGTTTGGGTTATTTGATCCTACACCCCGATCTGGGGAACACCTTTTAGGTAAGTAGAAATAAACTGCGAGGGAACTATGTTGGGGTATACCGGAACGGTTGAAGCAGTAGCTACGTTGATGTGCCACTTTGGTTGGTATCGGTAACACTTAAGTCAATCAGGGAGAGTACGGGGCTGCCACGTGGTGTCGTGAAGCATCAACTGACCTTAGAACCTTTAATTGCACAACTTGGCCAGTAGGACGTAGCGAGATGGTCGGCTTTGGTGTATTCCCAAGGTCGACAGATACTCGATGCTACACTCATTGAGGTCTGACTCTTGAGCTTTGTTTGGTTGCGAGTCAATCGCTTATTGAACGAAGCTGGGAGAAAGATCTGTGATATTAAGATCCCTTTTAGAACCCGGTTACTATTTATAGAACAGGTTGAACCAATCCAACTTCAAGAGGGTACTACCTTTGACCTCATGCAAGCCTTAAACCTAAGGACTTTATGTGATTTGACGGTGCTTTCTATACATGTATTTGCTATACCTGTGTTTTATCATGACATCATGCATCATAACATAGCATCCATTCTTATTGCACTAACCATTTCAAAGACCAAGGGAATTTATATTTGCCATGTTTTGCAGATCATGGCTTATGTTCGTAGAAATACTATTCGAATCAGCTTTGTGAAGACACCTTCCCAACTCAAAGAGCTAGTATCAAGGGTTTCTGAAACTTTTGCGTTCACCAAGAGATTGTTATAACATAGTTTGATTCTACAACCCTTAGTTAGAGTTTTGATGATAACAAATACAAAGAACAAATATGCACCCTAAAAGTTATGTTATTGTGTATGCAGAAGTTTTGACCAAAGAAGCATCAGAAGTTAAGCTATAGAAGCTACACGCTGAAGCAATCAGAACTTGCGCTGAAGATTGATGACCAGAACCTGCGGTTAAGTGAAGTAAAATCTGATTCTGAACATGAGCATAATAATCTAAGTCATCAATGTTTTGAAGCATCAGCAACAGGCAAGGATGAAAGATTCTGAAGCATTACTAATCATTCAAGACAGCATCAATTACAACGGCTTCATATAGACGGGATCTTCTCCAAATGGAAACTGAGTTAATGACATTTATCACGCTTAATGATCAACAAGAATCCATTGCCTATATAAACAAACTCAATTATCAAATCGTTCACGATTTGCCAATGACTCACGAGAATTCCAAAAGCTGCAAGCATACTCATCACCTTTCCACGCTCTAAATTTGTGTAAACTATCACAGTTGTGATAACAGTTTTTGTAACGAAAAACATTTGTACACACATTCTTGTATCTTTGTTTAAGACAGTGTTCCTTGAGATTAACCAAATTGTGGTTGTACTCAAGAAGACTTTAACAGTTTTTAAAGTAGTGATTGTGATCCTTTTGTGATTAGTGGATTAAGTCCTCGTTGGAGAGAGGCGAAATCACCTTGACGGGTGGACTGGAGTATTTTGAGATCAAACGAACCAGGATAAAAATACTGTGTCATTGCGCATTTGATTTCAAGTTTTCAATTCAACCCCCCCCCCCCCCCTTCTTGTGTTTTTCACTTCTTCAATTGGCATCAGAACGCCTGGTTCTGAGCTTAAACACTTAACCGTGTCAGTACAAGATCCAAGCTTCAGAAAAACACTATGGTGGGATCAAGCCAAAACATCAGCAATGACTACCATGAAGACAAGGACAAATTCAGTAGCAAACCTTCAGTCTTTGATGGAGAAAACTTTGACTACTGGAAAGATAGAATTAAGAGTTTCTTTCTGGCCCATGATGTTGATCTGTGGGACATGGTAATTGATGGATATACATACCCAGTGGATGGAAGTGGTCAGAGGATAGACAGGAAAATGATGTCTGACCAGCAAAAGCGCGATTTCAGAAACCACCACAAGGCCAGAACAATACTCCTCAGCGCTATCTCATACTCAGAATATGAGAAAATCTCAAACAGAGAGACGACCAAGAAGATGTTTGACTCTCTGAGAATGACGCATGAAGGCAACATTCAAGTCAAAGAAACCAAGGCCCTTGTGCTCATTCAGAAGTATGAGGCATTTAAGATGGAAGATAGTGAATCCATAGAAGCTATGTTTTCAAGATTCCAAATCCTTGTTGCTGGACTGAAGGTTCTTGACAAAGGGTATTCTACTGCTGATCACGTTAAGAAGATCATCAGAAGCCTACCCAAGCAATGGAGGCCAATGGTCACATCACTTAAGCTAGCCAAAGATCTCAACAAAATATCTCTGGAGGAACATGTCAGCTCCCTCATAAGTCACGAGATAGAGCTAGAAGAAGATGAGCCTCAAAAGCAAGGTAAGCCACTAGCTTTAAAATCTAACAGAAAATCTGACTCTAAGGTTTTGCAGGCTGTGGAAGAAACTTCTGATGGATCCTCATCAGAAGAAGATGAGTTGTCTCTCCTCTCCCGAAGGGTGAACCAACTGTGGAAGTAGAGACAAAGAAAATTCATAAATCCTAGAAGATCAGAGAATCATAATGAATCCTCCTCCAGATACAGAAAGTCTGAGTCTTCCTCTGGAAACAAAAGATCTGAAGACTCTTCAGGATACAAAAAGCCAAATAACAAGGACATCGTCTTCTATAAGTGTAATGAGCAAGGGCACTACAAAAGTGACTGCCCAAGGCTTCAGAAGGAGAAGCCCAAAAAGAAGTTCTTCAAGGAAAAGAAGAAAAGCCTAATGGCAACATGGGACGATTCAGACACCTCTGGAGCTGACTCAGAGTCAGATGATGAAAGAGAAAACATAACTCTCATGGAAAACGTATCAGAAGAAAGTGAAGCTTCTGGTTCAGACTCAGAATCAGACACTGAAGAGGTATTCCCTGACTTCACTTTAAACTTTACTAAGGCTGAACTTGCAGAAAGTCTAAATGAAATTCTGGAAAAGTATCAGCAAATCAGAGTCAAATTCAAGAACCTGAAAAGGGATCTTTCTTCTGACTCTGAAAAGACTGAGAGTCTCAGATTAGAAAACTCTGAGTTGAAAGAAAAAGTTTCAAAATTAGAAAATGATTTGCAAAATTCTCAGAAGGAAACAATCTTAGAGACTCCTAGTAATTCTGATGAGATTATCAAAGAGTATGATAATAGCTTTTAGAAGTTTATGGCTAGAAACATAGATAGAAGCAAGATGGCTTCAATGATCTATAGAGTTAGCAGAAATGGCAGAAAAGGGATAGGATATCAAGGTAAGGTATCTACACCTAAACAGGCCATGGACTTAGTCATAAAACGCACACCACTCAAATCACATTTTATATATGGGCCCACACATGACATAAAATACACTAGTAGTGATTATTCTGTCAAACCAAAATTCAATGAGAATTTTGGTAAAACTAACAAACCAGGACCCAAGAAGATATGGGTATCTAAGGACAAAATTATATATGTAGCAGATATCTTTAGCAGCAAGGCTAAAACATCAGCCATGGTACCTGGACTCTGACTGCTCTCGACACATGACGGGAAGAAGGCATATGTTCTAAAGCCTGGAACTTAAGCCTGGAGGCTACGTGGGCTTTGGAGGCAACCAAAGAGGAAAGATCATTGGCTCTGGAACAGTAGGTAACGGAAATATTCCCTCTATAAATAATGTGTTATTAGTTGATGGATTAATGCATAACCTGTTATCCATAAGTCAATTAAGTGATAACGGTTATGATATAATCTTTAATCAAAATTCATGCAAAGCTGTTAGTCACAAAGATGGGACTATCCTGTTTAATGGAAAGAGGAAAAATAACATTTATAAAATAAGACTTTCTGAACTAAAGTGTGAGAATGTAAAATGCCTTCTTTCTGTTAACAACGAGCAATGGGTCTGGCACAGAAGATTGGGGCATGTTAGTATGATAAGAATATCTCAGATTAACAAACTCAATCTGGTCAGAGGACTTCCTAATTAGAAGTTCAGCTCAGATGCTCTGTGTGAAGCATGTCAGAAAGGAAAATTTGCAAAACCTGCTTTCAAATCCAAAAATGTTGTTTCCACCTCTAAGCCATTAGAACTTCTGCACATTGACTTATTATGACCAGTAAAAACTGCGCCAGTCAGTGACAAGAAGTATGGGTTAGTGATTATAGATGACTATAGCAGATGGACATGGGTAAAGTTCTTAAGACACAAGGACGAGTCACACTCTGTGTTCGTTACCTTCTGTAACCAAGTTCAGAATGAAAAGGATCTTAGAATTGTCAAAGTCAGAAGTGATCATGGTGGGGAATTTGAAAATAAAATTTTTGAATCATTCTTTAATGAAAAAGGCATCTTGCATGACTTCTCTTGTCCTAGAACTCCCCAACAAAATGGAGTTGTAGAACGAAAGAACAGAACATTGCAAGAAATGGCCAGAACCATGATAAATGAGACTAACATTGCTAAGATCTTCTGGTCAGAGGAAATCAACACAGCGTGTTACATTCAGAATAGAATCTCTATAAGACCTATTCTGGAAAAGACTCCATATGAATTGTGGAAGAACAGAAAGCCCAATATTTCTTATTTCCATCCATTTGGATGCACTTGCTTTATTCTGAATACAAAAAATTATTTGAACAAGTTTGACTCTAAAGCACAAAAGTGTATCATGTTAGGATACACTGAATGCTCAAGAGGGTACAGAGTGTACAATACAGAAACACAGACTGTTGAAGAGTCAATCAGTGTTAGATTTGATGATAAGCTTGACTCTCAAAAGTCAAAGCAGAATGAATTCATTGCAGATATGGAAGTTGAACTCACAGGTATTGAAGACAACTAGTCAGAAGTTCTCAACAGAGACGCTCCCACAACATCAGAAAGAGTTATTGCAAGAAATCCAGCACCTTCAGTTGATCAACTTCAGAAGAGGCTATCCAGAAGCAGCATAGCTCACCCAGAAGATAAAATACTGGGAAAGAAGGATGATCTAATCAAGACAAGATCAACATTCAGAAACTCTAAATAATCCCTCATGGGACTGGTCTCTCTGATTGAACCAACAACTATTGATGAAGCACTTCTGTACAATGACGGGATTCTGGCAATGCAGGAGGAATCGAATCAGTTCACCAGAAATCACGTATGGGATCTGGTTCCCAAACCAAAAGGATTCAATGTTATTGGAACAAAGTGGGTGTTCAGAAACAAACTAAACGAGCAAGGAGAAGTCATCAAAAACAAAGCACGACTGGTAGCACAAGGTTATAGTCAGCAAGAGGGGATAGACTATACATAAATCTTTGCTCTATTCGCCAGGTTAGAATCTATCAGACTTTTAATATCATTTGTTGTAAACAATGGCATTACTCTGTATCAGATGGATGTCAAAAGTGAATTCCTAAATGGCTATAAAGATGAAGAGGTATATGTGCACCAACCCCCTGGGCTTGAGAATTCCAAAACACCCAGAATATGTTTTCAAACTAAAGAAGTCACCCAGAATATGTTAGAAAAGGAATTCACCAGAGGGAAAGTGGACACAACCTTGTTTTGTAAGACATTTAAGAATGACATATTAGTATGTCAGATTTATGTTGATGACATCATCTTTGGATCTACTAAACCCTCTCTGGGAAGAGAGTTTGCTAAATGTATGCAGGCAGAGTTTGAGATGAGCTTAATGGGGGAACTCAAATTCTTTCCGGGCATTCAGATAAACCAAACTCCAGAAGGAACTTACATTCATCAGAGCAAATATGTCATAGAACTTCTGAAGAAATTTGATCTCTCAGAATGCAAGCCCTCAAATATTCCAATGCACCCCACGTGCATTCTGGAAAAGGAAGAGGTAAGTAAAACAGTAGAACAGAAAGTCTACAGAGGTATGATTGGTTCTCTCCTTTATCTGACGGCTTCAAGGCCTGACATTTTATTTAGTGTTTTCATATGTGATAGATTCCAATCAGATCCTAGAGAATCTCACTTAACAGCAGTTAAGCAAATTTTCAAGTATCTGAAAGGTACTACTAATCTGGGTTTGTTTTTATAGAAAATCAAATGATTACAGCTTAGTAGGATATTGTGACGCTGACTTCGCTGGAGACAGAGTAGAACGTAAAAGCACTTTTGGAAGCTTCCAGTTTCTGGGAGAAAATCTGATCTCATGGATCAGCAAGAGATAGTCCACAATAGCACTATCAACAGCAGAAGCTGAATACATAGCAGTTGTTGGGTGTAGCACGCAAATGCTCTGGATGAAAAGTCAACTTGAAGACTTCAACATATTTGAGAGTAACATTCTTATCCTCTATGACAACACTTCTACTATATGTCTCAGTAAGAATCCTATTTTGGCATTCTGGGCAAGCAAGAAGAGTCAAATACTCAGATCAAGAGCTTGTTGGAAGCGTTGTTCACACGTCTTCCCCCTCCTTCTTAGATTTTCTTTTAAAATTGTTTATCTATAACTTTTAATTTTACCTATTTGTTTCTGGATCTTGTCATTTCATTATGTTTTAAATATAATTCATCTCTTTTGGCTCTGATTATATTGCCTTTTTGATACCTGACAAAAAGGGGGAAAAAGTAAGATATTTTCAATAATGGTGTACCGGGACAAAAGTCTCAAACATTCTGAATTACTTAACCTCTACTTTCTAAAAAGTTTGAACAGGTACAAATTCTGATAGGAGATGCAGCTAAAACTCTGATGAGAAGGAACTTCGGGGAAGTAATCAACTCAGGGGGAGTTTTCTCTTAAACCTTTTGTTCTTTATTTTTCATTAAAAATTCTAGTTTTTGTCATCATCAAAAAGGGGGAGATTGTTAGAACATAGTTTGATTCTACAACCCTTAGTTATATTTTTGATGATAACAAATACAAAGAACAAATATGCACCCTAAAAGTTATGTTATTGTGTATGCAGAAGTTCTGATCAAAGCAGCATCAGAAGTTAAGCTATAGAAGCTACACGCTAAAGCAATCAGAACTTGCGCTGAAGATTGATGACCAGAACCTGCGCTTAAGTGAAGTAAACTTTGATTCTGAACAAGAGCATAATAATCTAAATCATCAATGTTCTGAAGCATCAGCAGTAAGCAAGGATGAAAGATTCTGAAGCGTTACTAATCATTCAAGACAACATCAATTACAACGGCTTCATTCAGACAGGATCTTCTCCAAATGGAAACTGAGCTAATGACATTTATCACGCTTAATGATCAACAAGAATCCATTGCCTATATAAACAAACTCAGTGATCAAATCATTCACGATTTGCCAATGACTCACAAGAATTCAAAAAGCTGCAAGCACACTCATCACCTTTCCACGCTCTAAATTTGTGTAAACTATCACAGTTGTGATAACAGTTTTTGTAACGAAAAACATTTGTACACACATTCTTGTATATTTGTTTAAGACAGTGTTCCTTGAGATTAACCGGATTTTGGTTATGTGATACGGTGGGAGAGAACTGACTGTTTTTTTGGAATGCTGGTTTGCATTTTGCATTTGTTTTTGCAAAATGTCGCGGTAAGCAAGAGTCGCCACCGTCTTTTATTTTATCCAACAAGGAAAGGAAAAAAGCACAAAAAAATTCCTTTTCTGAGATGTTTCTCGGGTTCGGGGGGTAGATTATAGAAAGGGAAGGTGTTAGCACCCTTTCTATCCGTGGTTATCCACGGGCTCTTAGGTACTTGCTCAAAGTGTTTTCAAAATTGCTTTTCTTTGTGTTTGTGGGTTTGAAAAAGTTTTTGTTTGAAAGGTGTAAGTGTGAAAAGTTTTGTTTTGTTTTGGAAAGAGAAAGTACTTAAGAACCATCTACCTACTCGAAAAAAATATCTTTCTATGCTATCTTCCTTTAGACAATGCTATCCCACTATTAATGAGTAGGTAGCACCATCGTTGGAGTTTAAGGGTCAATTCGATTAAGGGACGTGCGGTCACTAAAGTAATGTTAGGACGCCTTAGCGGTAACCCTAATGTCTTAGATCATTTTATCCGAGGCAACCGTTTCGAGGCAACTATGATCTTTGGACAAGAGGGTGACCTCTAAAACTTCTTATACTTAATGACCGCGTACAAAGGCAACCAAGTGGGGTGTACCCTAAGAGTGCGCATGTGCGAGTGTGTTGTTTTCAATTATTTTGTCTTTGTACATGTCAATGGTTATCTATGTTGATTTTAGGTTAACATTCAATCTTGTCATGCATACCCTATTATCAAACATCTAACAGTTTATAAGTTGCGGAAATTAAATTGTGGAAATTAAACTAACTATTACAAGGCGTCAGGTATTTACATCGCCAAAAGCAACCCTTGAAATTAAAATGCGGAAAATAAATAAAGCGGTAAAAATAGTAAAGTCCTATTAAGCTATTATATTCCGGAAACAGATACAATATTGAGATAAAATGGATCGTGTGCGGGAAATTAAATAGAGCACAAGTTTTTAGGGTTTTGACCCTTTAATTGTTAAAGAAAAGATTGTTTTTTGGTTATTTTGAATTTATGAAAGAAATTAAACTAGATTAATTATTAAATTAGTAAATAAATTAATTAATAAAAATATTTTTGGGTTTTTGGTATTTAAAGAAATAAAAATAAATTTGATCAATGTTAATAAAACCTAACTGTCTAAGTTAATTTTAATTATTGCAAAATATTAAAAGTTATTCCTAATTAAAACTAAATTAATTAAATTAATATTGTTAACAAAAATAAAATGCTGAAATTTAATTTAAATAAGAAATTTTTTTTTGGTTTTTTTAATTTTATGAAGAAAAAGATTTAATTGGTTAGTTAATAGTAAAATAATAACAATAAATAAATAAAAGAAATAATAAAACAAAATAGAAAGAGTTAGGGTTTGGGCCTGTTTAGGGAGTCTGAATAGCAAATTCCATGGCCCAATTGTGCAGGCCTGGCTGATGTTTTTGAAATCCAGCGTGTGCATTTGACTAGGGAGTATGGTGGGCGTTCCATCTGGGCCATCAGATTTGGCCTGGGGCCATCTGTCCATTGATTGAATGAGGGAGTGCGATGCATCACGCGCTTGGACTTGCATTGGATCACCTGGAAGAAAAATATAACAAATAACATGGGGACCTGGGATTCGAACCCAGGTCTTGTTGATCATTGAACACATGCCTCTACCACTCAGCCATCACGCTTCATCTGTTATTATATTAGTCAATAATAATAATATGGGGAAACACGTTCATATGCCAGAATTAAAAAAAAAGCGTGAATATTTGAATTGGCCAACCAGGGGGAGACACGTTTGTCGTCCCTAACCTCCAGCCCCCTGTAATTTACCTGCGGATTTATATCCGAAGCTAAATTCGTATGTCCACCCTAAAATCAGTTCTAGCCCATGAAAATTAAATCCAAGACCATGGTTATGCTCGTCTTCCTCCTCCGGTCCTTCCTATGTCCATCAATGGAGCTAATTTTGCCTGTGAAAGAAATGCCCAAAAAACAAACTACAAAACCCTAGGTTCGGTTATGGGGTTACAGTCCATATAAATGCAATCAAACAATGCCAAAGGTTCAGAAATTTCATAAGCATCACAAATATGTCAAAGATTTGCCAGGAAAATGCAAGAATATGGAGTTACAATTTTGAATACAGGGCCATGAAACGTGATGCTTACAGTGCGTTTTGATGGTTGTGAGAGCTTGCTTTGGATTGATTTTGACTCAGTGATTGTAGAGTAAGCGATTGGTGTTGAGTTTTGCCTCTGAAAATGCCTCTAAGTGTGATTTTGGTTTCACACTTTTTCCACCTTTTTTCAACTTTTGTTCTTGGTGTTCTTGCAAAAATGCCCAACTTCAACAATGCATAACTTCTTCAATTTTGAACTTTTGGATGTGTTATTGGACTTTTTAGAAAGCTTGAGATGTCCTCTAACCAACCCTGTTTGTCTCATCTCATTTTGATATTCATTTCTCAAGTTATAAGCTTTGGCAAGAAAGGTGTTTTTGTTGACTTTCAAAAATGACCTATAATGTCCAAATTTGTAACTTCTTGTTAGTGCATTTATTGATCTTGGGGTATGAATATGGATTGTAGGAAATTGCATCCTCTTCAAAATAAGCTTTGGATGGGTCGTTTATCATAAAGTATGAGAAAGTTATGCTTGGTCAAAGTTGGGTTGACTTTTCCTACAAAACCCTAATTTAGCAACTTTTGAGTCTTGGTGAATTTTGAGCAATCCTTGATGAATCATGATCAACCATTGATCAAATGATGAAATATACTTCAAAATGAGAATGTTGACAAAAAATATTGAAGTTTGACTGTTTATAGGTCACAATTGACTTTTGCCCTAGCATAGTCGATTTTTGGACCTTTTGAGCATTTGACGGAGCAAACTTCCTCTGCAAGGCTTGAAATTTGATACGGATGATATTGAGAGCATATTAGGACAATGGAGAGAACTTGAGGTCATTTGGACTCAAGGATATTGATGCAACACAAAACCCCTAATTTGAGGTTGACTGCCTTAGGAGATAGCTTGATTGTCCAACTCTTGAGCAATCTTGAGCCACTTGGAGATTTTTCTTGCAGTGTTTGGAGAAATATGAGAGGACAAATTTTGGGGTACAACAGCTGCCCCTGTTCAATCTTCTTAAACCTGAGGATATAGTTTGGCTTTCGTGTCTTTCGTGATCTGAAGGTGGAAGATGATTGAACACTAGAGTGCCCAGAAATTTGCACTCGCATGAAGTGGTATCAGCATCGTGATTGTCAGGACTGGGCTTACAGATGCCATCTGGAGATTGTTGATAGGAGGTCTGGACTTCGACTGGAATAGGAATAAGGGAGATCTTAGCTTCGATCTAAGTGAACTAGAGAAGGTCTTAGATTAACTTTGACTGGAGAAGAATCAAAAAAATCTTAGGATCGATTTAATTGAACCAGATAAAAGTCTTGGAATATCTTCAACTGGAATACGAATCAGGGAGATCTTAGCATCGATCTGACTGAACCAGAGAAGGTCTTGGATTAACTTTGACTGGATAAGAATCAGAAAAATCTTAGGATCGATTTAACTGAACCAGACGAAAGTCTTGGAATATCTTCAACTGGAATACGAATCAGGGAGATCTTAGCGTCGATCTGACTGAACCAGAGAAGGTCTTGGATTAACTTTGACTGGATAAGAATCAGAAAAATCTTAGGATAGATTTAACTGAACCAGACGAAAGTCTTGGAATATCTTCAACTGGAATACGAATCAGGGAGATCTTAGCGTCGATCTGACTGAACCAGAGAAGGTCTTGGAATATCTTCAACTGGAATACAAATTAGGGAGATCTTAGCGTCGATCTGACTAAACCAGAGAAGGTCTAGGATTAACTTTGGCTGGATAAGAATCAGAAAAATCTTAGGATCGATTTAACTGAACCAGACAAAAGTCTCGGAATATCTTCAACTGGAATACGAATCAGGGAGATCTTAGCGTCGATCTGACTGAACCAGAGAAGTTCTTGGATTAACTTTGACTGGATAAGAATCAGAAAAATCTTAGGATCAATTTAACTGAACCAGACAAAAGTCTCAGAATATCTTCAACTAGAATACGAATCAGGGATATCTTAGCATCGATCTGACTGAACCAGAGAAGGTCTTGGATTAACTTTGACTGGATAAGAATCAGAAAAATCTTAGGATCGATTTAACTGAACCAGACAAAAGTCTCGGAATATCTTCAACTGGAATACGAATCAGAGAGATCTTAGCATCGATCTGACTGAACCAGAGAAGGTCTTGGATTAACTTTGGCTGGATAAGAATCAGAAAAATCTTAGGATCGATTTAACTGAACCAGACAAAACTCTTGGAATATCTTCAACTGGAATACGAATCAGGGAGATCTTAGCATCGATCTGACTGTACCAGAGAAGGTTTAGGATTAACTTTGGCTGGATAAGAATCAGATAAATCTTCGAATCGATTTAGCTGAACCAGACAAAAGTCTTCCATAGATGTAGTTTTTCTTTTGAGGGGACTACTGGGTCATATGACTAGTCAGCGGTGTTTACTGATTCGTCTTTCCCTGAAACGGTAAAGAGTCAGTCATATGCAATGTCATGATGTATGAAATGCATGATATATACCAAACAATGATGCTCTCAACATAAATGAGATTGTATGGTATGATGCGTATATGCATGTATCATGATGTATGGAAATGTAATGTTTTAGCTGGGGAAAATAAATCACGGACAGTTGCTGGAAACAAGAGTTGAATTCTTTGCTTCCGCTGGGGATGGTGAATGAAGGTGATTGCGAGAATAAACCTGCAGGAGAAGATAGCTCCGCTGGGGAATAAACTGATGAGAAGATTACTCTGTGGGGAAGAGATGTTCTGCTGAAGATTCTACTGATAAATTCCGTCGGGATGAATTATCGTTTCTTGGTGATATTGAATCCTATTGGGGATTGAATTCTTGTTTGTGAAAAGAAAGAACTTCGCTGGGAACGATCTTTCAGTGGCGAATTCACTGGGGATAACCTGTTAGACTTTTATGGGGATGATCCTTCGAACTTGGCTGGGAATGATCCTTTGAACTTGGCTGGGGAGATTTATTTTTGTACTCCGCTGGGGATAAACTTCCAGAGTCTACTGGGGATGATTCTCCCAACTCCGTTGGGGAAGCTTTTTCAGACCGTGCTGGGAAAATTTTAACTCCAGTAGGGATATCTTGTATTCTACCAAGGAATATTCTTATACTCCGTTAGGGAATATTAAGTCTGCCGGGGATATCAAGCCTTTTTAGTGCTGATGGTAGATAAACTCTGCTTGGGGAGAATATTACTGATTCATTCACAGTTGCAAGTCTCAGCTGGGGAGAGGTATCATTACTGTCTTACTCTGCGGGGAGTGAAGGTATCTTAGCCATATTCTTCAGCTGAATCTACCTTTGTACCTGGTGGACAGAGCAACTGTATAGTTTGGACAATTTTTATTGCCCATGTGTGGTACGGTGGGAGAACTAACTTGAGGTTTTGCGTTTGTGTTCGTAAATGTTTCGGTTTAGCAAGAGTCGCCACCGACTTTTTATTTTATCCTAAGGAAAGGTCAAAAAGCACAGGAAAGACCTTTGAGATGGTGTCTTGGATTCGGGGAGTAGATTATAGAAAGGGAAGGTATTAGCACCCTTTCCATCCATGGTTATCCATGGGCTCTTAGTTACTTGCTTAGATCACTTGCTTTGCTTTTCAATTGTTTGAAATGGTGCTCTTCAATTGTTTGAAATGGTGCTTTGTGTGTGGTTTTGAAAGATGTTTTTAAAAAGAGGCCATTGTTGTGGCAACCTTTGTAATGATTATTGTTTGAATGTATACAAAGGTGTTTTTGTCTTTTGAAAAAGTTTTCAAGGTTTGAAAGTAGGGTTTTGAAATTGTGTTGTGAAGTGTGTTTTGAAAATAGCAAGGATGTTTTTGCAAGCTTTGATCAAGTAACTAAGAGCTATCTACCCTATTTTACTCAAAGATCTTTCTTATGTTTTTAACCCTTTTAACAGTGTTGTTTCACCATTGTATTTGGTGAACAACCTTGTGTTAGGATGTTAAACGGGACAGGCGCGGGTCATCGTATAGACCATGATAGCAATGGTGTCAAGTATTTTTGGCAAATTTTTAAGGGACTTGATCATTTTTGTTTAGGCAACTCAGATAGCGTCATCGAGGGACAATGATCTTTTGTTTTATTTTTGTTTTGCCAAAGTACTTAACATGCAACCATGGCCCATTTTTGAAGGCAACAAGTGGATTGGAACCCTAGGGGTGCAAGTGTGTATTGTATTTGTTTTTCATACATTGTTATCTTTGAATTAGGTCAAGTTAGTTGTTGATTTTATTTTGCATACAAACCCTAAGTCTAAGCATGGCATAATTGGAAGCTTTTAAATGTGCGAGAATTTAAATGCTACACTATTACAACATGATATGGGAGAGGGGTACAAATTTGAATTGGGGGGTATTTGACAAGAAATTAAATTCTAAGTTATTACAACCAAATTGAATGTACAAGGCATAATATTTAAATAAATATAAATAAATAAATAAATATCAAATAAAATGTATTATGCAAAAAATGATTTTTATGTATGTAAAAAGTATTTTTTAAATGTGAAGTAAAAATAAAGAAAAAGTCAATTTTAATTATTTTTTACATTTAGGGCAAAACCCTAATTCTTAATAAATAGTAATATTTATTAATTATATAAAATAATATATTAATTTATACAAAAAATAAAAAGTATATTGTAAAATGATATTTTTAGTGCAAAATATTAATAAAAATAAAAATGTAATATTTTTTGTATTTTTGTCCTAATTACTTAATAAAGTAATATATATATATATATATATATATATATATATATATATATATATATATATATATATATATATATATATATATATATATATATATATATATATATATATATATATATATATATATATATATATATATATATATATATATATATATATATATATATATATATATATATATATATATATATATATATATATATATATATATATATATATATATATATATATATATATATATATATATATATATATATATATATATATATATATATATATATATATATATATATATATATATATATATATATATATATATATATATATATATATATATATATATATATATATATATATATATATATATATATATATATATATATATATATATATATATATATATATATATATATATATATATATATATACATTAAACATATTAAATCTATAAGAAATAAAAATTAATTATTTACAACAAAATGTGTATATTCAAGAAAATGTTTTTAAGTGTATATATAAAAAATAATAAATAAAGATAAGTATTTTTTTGTGTTATTTTTGAGTTTTAATAAAAGAAAATAGATTATTTATATGTCTATACTTAGTAAAATAAAAATAAATATCAAATAAAATATGAAAAATAATTTTTTGGCATTTTTTATATTTGGACAAAAAATAATAAAGTCAGAATAAAAAATAAAAACATCAAAATGACAACTATTCAAGTAAATGGGCCAGGGGGTGTAAAAAGAAAAGTGGAGGGTGCCAAAAGCAAAGGAAACCAGGCCCAGCCTAGAATCCACTTCTTCTTCTTCCTTGGAACAGATTTGCGCCTGTGCTATGTACAAAACTATAACTCATGATTCTTTGATTTTTTGACAAAACTCATAACATAAAAATTGTAGGGCATTAAACAACGAATCCATCCATGTAAAAAACTTGAATTAACTCTCAAAGACCAGAGAAAATTTCTCTGGCCCTAATTTCTAACCTAGTTTTTTCAGAAAGTTCATGAGTGAAATTCTTTTAGCACGATTAATGTAAATGAAAACTAAGCATATGTATGGCTTCAGGGCTATGAGTACAACACATTTCATTCACAAACTTAAGCCTAACCATTCCTAAATAGAGAGATAGAAGTCCATGAAATATCTGTTTCAGTTGACTTCGAGCTGGACAATGTAGCAACCTTCAATGGTGTTTGAGCTTCTTTTGAGCTTGCCTAAGGTCCAAGGAAGCTTTTCCAATACTTGGCTTGTTTTGAAACAGCTTGAATCGTGATGTAGAATTCAACCTGCAGAGCTTTGAAACAAAAATGGAAAAGTGTGTTAATGGTGTTACAGCTTGCAATGGAGGCCTGGGATAGTTCAGGTGAGTTGTTTAGAAGGTGTTTGAAGTATCTTGGGATAAAACGCACGATGGAAATTGGTTATGGCTTCAAGTTTGCAGAACTTGCCCTGTTTTGCAGCAAAACAGGGATTTTGTGTACAAGGGGATTTGGGAGGCAGAAGGGTCGTGTTTCTGGCTTGTTGGGAGGTATGAAACTTGTCTACAATGTTTGTCTAAGCTGGTTTCAACAGATGTGAGAGATCCTCTATGTTTTGCAACTTTTCTTCTTTTTCAAGCAAGAGTGTGTGTCCTCTCAATGCAGGCTTGTACAAGCCCTATATCATGCTGCATACTTTCTCTTGGTTCTTGCAATTGGTTGATTGAATCTTACTTCAGAGATATGGCCCCATGCCTCAAGGATTTTGGTTTGACATAAAGTGCAACTTTACAAAAATGGCATTTTACCTTTTACCACTTAAGGATTAATCTTGTATGTAATGTCCAAATGACCAAGATAACACCTTAACTAAATGGTTATGCATTAGATTATGGAGTACAAGTTGGTTTTGAGGCCTTCAAGCTAGCACCAACATGCTGATTTGAAAATGCAAGTTTGTATGAACATGTATTGGCCATGGACAAAAGTAAGTTTTTGCCAACTTCAAGCATTCGATTCTCTCTAACCACAAGGGCGCTTGAGTAGTTCTTGGACAATTTGGAAAGCTTGGAACATGTACTATAATCCATATTTGAAATTCAACTTGAAACTCCAAGTGGAACTATGTGAAAAATGGCCAAGAAGATGGGTCAAAATCCTGCCTAGATTAGGGGAAATTTTCTCTAAGTTAAAAGTTTTAGGTACCCTTGTTCCAAAAATCATAACTTGAGCTACAAGCTTCTTTTGAGAAAACTTTGTGAATAAAATTTGTAGACTTTGTGATGGACTACAACTTTAATGTTTCAAGTTTCCTTTGAATCCATTTTCATCTTGGTGAAAAAATGGGACAAAGTTAGGAAAAAATAAGAAAATTTCATAACTTAGAAAAAATTGAAGTTATGAAATTTTTCCCATTCTAAACCCTAATTTGCATTTTTGGGTTTCTTGATGAACAAGTTTCATAATTTGACATGTCTTGATGAAAAATAACTCTTGGCACTTGATTTTGACCAAAAAGTCAAAGTTTGACTTTTCAGTGTATAGTCAAATTTTAATCAGTTGACTGAAAAATTCATCTGTCAATCCTATGAATTTGAGATCTTTTGAACTTGTTGAATGGGTCAAGACAATGTCATTGATTCCTTGAGTCCATGTGTGAGCTTGATTTGCCATTGGCTAGGTCAAACAGTCAAAAATTACTTTTGTGCAGTCAAAACCCTAAAGATGACCATTTTGCCCTTTTGGTGATCTGATCAAATTTCTTGTGGAACTGTGATCCCAACTTGATCAGATGGTTCATATGAGTTCATAATATTGATGTGGATAAAATTTCATGAGGTTTGACTGTCAATTGGCCACAGTTGACTTTTTCCCCAATACAGCTGATTTCCAAGTCAACTGTCCAATTGACTGGGCAAAAATTTGAATCAAGGCTTGAAACTTGGTATGGACAAACTTGTGAGTCCAACATGAAGTATGAAAGTAACTTTGGGAATTGTAGGTCAAAACATCCTTGTGCAAACTCAAACTCTAATTTAGGTCAACAGTGCAATGAGGTGTCTTAAGCAGGGCAAACCCTAGTTTGATCTTGAGTTCCAAGAGTCTTGTGATTGAGAAAATGTTGATGAAATGAGAGGGAAAATTTTGGGGTACAACAGTTGCCCCTGTTCAATCTTCTTGAACCTGAAGAGTTAGATTGGCAAGTTTGCCTTTCGCGACTCGAAGGTAAACGAGGATTGGACACTAGAGTTCCCGTAAATTTTCACTCGTCAAAATAATGTTGAGGGAATGGGTTTAAATATGCCATTTGGTGTTGGTAAAATCTTGCTGGAGATGGGCTTAAAGATGCCATCCAAGAATGTTTGTTGAAGTGCAATGTTGTAGGTCAGAAGAATGAGTATCAAAGTGGTATCCGTGTTTGGAATGCACTTGAACTGTATCTGGAGACTGAGTCTGTATGAGCAGAGGAGTAGCGTCCGTGTTTGGAGCGTATTTGAGTGGTAACTGTATCTGAGACTTTGAATGAATATCAAAATGACTGTCGTGTTTGGAGTGTATCTGTATTCTGAATGGGTAACAGAGAAACATCTGTATACGGAGCAACTGTGTGCTGGGGATAAATTTTGAATGAGTGACAGAATGGAAACCGTGTATGGTGCGTATCTGGACTGTATCTGAAGTTGAGATTTATATGAGTAGCAGAATGACTTCCGTGTCTGGAGTGTATCTGGAACTGAGATCTGTATGAGTAGCAGAATGACTTCCGTGTCTGGAGTGTATCCATACTGTAACTGGGATCTGAGTAGGTGACAGGATGACTTCCGCGGCGAATGCACTGGGAAGAATCAAGTTGCTGGTGTAAGGGTCAGAATGGCATCCGTGTTTGGAGCATATCTGAACTTTGAGTTGAGAATCTGAATGAGAGATAGAATGGCTGCGTGTTTGGAGCGTATCTAGTCTGTATCTGATTGCTGAAGTCTGTATGAGTAGTAGAATGACCGCCATGTCTGGGGTGTATCCATACTGTATCTGAATAATTGTTAACGATAGCCTTTTAATCTTATCCTGAAAAGGGTAAAATGTTAGTTAAAACATAAAGTTATGCTGCATGATATGTATGATGCAATGAATTGTGTTTCATCAATGTTTATGATATATGAATGTAATGGATGTGCATATAAGCCGAGTAGCTGTCTTGCTGAGGAAAATAAATCCTTGATTATTGAAGATGAGAAATCCTTGCTGACTGCTTGGGGATTAAAGATTTTTGATTGTTGAGAATGAGAAATCCTTGCTGACTGCTGGGGATTGAAAATCCTTGGTGGCTTGTGGGGATTTTAACAAGAGCTTTACCAACATTTGCGGGGAATGAGAATTCTTCATGACTTCCCTGGGGAATAAGGAAAACTCTGACGACCTCTACTGGGGAATTAAAACCTGGGAGGCTTCTGCTGGAGAAATGAGACTCGGAATCTTTAATCTGCTGGGAAATGACCCTGTGGGGAGAATGTTTACTCGGCCGGGGAAATCAGGAGCCTGGGTTGTACGCCAATCTACTGGGGAAGTTGGGGAAAGCTGAATGGTTCCCACTGGGGATTGATAGTTAGAATTTTGACTTTGCTGGGGAAATATACTCCAAATTTTGCCTTATTGAGGATCTGAATGATGTACCGTAGGGGATTTCTTCTGGAATAGCCTAAAGACGTCTTCCTACCCTTTCAATCTACCAGTAATTATTCTTTCTAAATTCTATTTTATTTGTAAGCAGTGATTATATTCAAATGCATATGCTTATTTAATCAAAACATTGGACGTTTTCAAATAAAACATAAGTGTAAAAAGAAAAGAAAGGCAAGCGAATTTCTGCACTTTGAAGTATATTTGTATTAACTTTTGTGAATATCTTTGTACAAAAGAGACAGACATCCTAGTAAGATAATGTTGTCGTAAAAATTAAAAAAATTTATACAAAAGAAAGATGGCTATGTGTAACAATTCCATGGGATTCCCATTCTGCTATAGCCTTCATAACTCTGAATATCTTGTCCATTCGCTGTTTCGTCCGCCGATGGCTAGATTGATCAGACGCTAGGAGATTGTTGGTGAAGAGATGGTTCTTAAAGTGATCCGACGAGACATAGTCATACGCTTTAATTCCCTAACTTTTGCCTGGACCGCCCTTTCGGGTTTTCGATCCACCGGGAAATCCTTTTTGCCCAAGCCGCCCTTTCGGGTTTTCAACTTGCCGGGTGTACAGATTTTTTTGTTTTATCCCTAATTTTTTCCTGAACCTCCCTTTCGGGTTTTCGATTCACCGGGATGCCCATTTTTGCCCAAGTCTCCCTTTCGGGTTTTCAACTTGCCGGGTCGTTTTATGCGTAGTATCTTTTGACTATGTCTGCGTTCGTAGGGTGCGGCAAGTCGTCGCCGTCCATGGTGGTCAAAATCATTGCCCCACCAGAAAAGATGCTCTTAATCACAAATGGTCCTTCGTAGGTAGGAGTCCACTTGCCCCTGGGATCACTTTGCGGTAAGATGATCCGCTTGATTACAAGATCTCCGACTTGATATACCTGACGCCTAACTTTCTTGTTAAAAGCCTTGATCATCCGTTTTTGATACGTTTGACCATGGAAAACGGCAGTAAGTCGCTTCTTGTTGATCAAATTAAGTTGATCAAGCCGGGTCTAAATCCAATCGTCTTCACTCAAACCAGCGTCCTTCATAATCCTCAAGGAAGGAATCTGAACTTCCATGGGTAGAACAGCTTCCATGCCATACACCAAAGAAAATGGGGTTGCCCCTTTTGAAGTACGTGTCGTGGTACGATATCCATGCAGAGCAAACGGTAACATCTCATACCAGTCCTTGTAGGTAACTGTCATCTTTTGAATGATCTTCTTGATATTTTTGTTCGCAGCTTCAACAACACCGTTCATCTTCGGCCGATAGGGAGATGAATTGTGATGATAAATCTTGAACTGCTCGCATAGAGCGGTGATCATAAAATTGTTCAAATTTGTACCATTGTCTGTGATGATCCTGTCAGGGACACCATACCGGCATATGAGGTTTTGCTTGATGAAGCGGGCAACCACATTCTTTGTAACAGAGGCAAAGGAAGCTGCCTCGACCCATTTGGTGAAGTAATCAATAGCCACAGGATGAAGGGATGTCTATTGGATGTTGTGGGCTTGATCTCTCCAATCATGTCAATGCCCCACATTGCGAATGGCCAAGGAGCTGTCAGAACATTGAGAGGAACAGGAGGAATATGTACCTTGTCAGCATAGACTTGACACTTGTGGCAGGTATGAGAATGTTGATGACAATCAACTTCCATGGTAGACCAGTAGTAGCCTGCCCTTAGAATCTTCTTAGCCATCGTATGTCCGCTTAAATGGGTGCCAAATGTGCCACTGTGTATCTCAGTCATGATCAACTCTGCTTCAACTTTGTCCATACAATGAAGTAAAACACAATCATGGTTGCGCTTATAAAGGATGCCATTGCTTAGGAAGAACTTGGCAGAAAATTTCCTTAAGAACTTTTTGTCATTGACGGAAGCTCCTTCAGGATATTCTCTAGTCTGGAGATACCTTTTGATTTCATGAAACCAGGGTTGTTCCGCTACTTCTTCGGTATCAATTTCATGACAGTGCGCGGGTTCGTCCATTCGCTCGATGGTAATTTGGGGAGCCTCGTTATCCCAGTTGAGTTTAAACATGGAAGACATTGTAGCCAGAGCATCTGCCAGCTGATTTTCTTCTCGCAGGAAGTGCTCGAAAGTAATCTGCTCGAAATGAGGCAACAATGTCAGGACATGTTCTTTGTATGGGATAAGATTAGGATGCTTGGTGTCTCACTCTCCTTTGACTTGACTGATAACCAAAGCCGAGTCCCCAAATACGACAAAAGATTTCATTCCCGAATCTATAGCAGCCTTGAGACCAAAGATGCAAGCTTCATATTTGGCCATGTTGTTGGTGCAGCTGAAACAAAGTCGGGCAGTGAAGGGGGTATGGCAACCTTCCGGAGAAATGAGTACCGCACCGATGTCGTTGCCAAGTGCATTTCAAGCACCATCAAAGTACAGGGTCCATCGGGATCCTTGTTCAGGTCCGTCATACGGTCCGTTAACTTTGATGTCGTTTAAAGTCATGATGTCCTCGTCAGGGAAGTCGAATCTCATAGACTGGTAATCTTCGACGGCTTGATGAGCTAGATGGTCAGCTAGTACACTCCCCTTTATAGCTTTTTGGATAGTATACTGGATATCATACTCTGTCAGGATCATTTGCCATCTAGCGATTCTTCCAGATAAAGCAGGCTTCTCGAAGATATACTTGATAGGATCCATTTTGGAAATCAGCAAAGTGGTGTGAGTCAACATATACTGCCTTAGCCGGCGAGCAGCCCATACCAAAGCGCAACAAGTTTTCTCTAGTAGTGAGTAGCGAGTCTCACAGTCAGTAAACTTTTTGCTAAGGTAATAAATGGCATTCTCTTTTCGGCCAGACTCGTCATGTTGGCCCAGTACACACCCCATTGAGTTATCCAGAACAGTCAGATACATGATTAACGGCCTTCCTTCGACGGGTGGCATCAGGATAAGAGGTTCTAGTAAGTACTCCTTGATCTTATCAAAAGCAACTTGACAATCTTTGTTCCATTCAACTACCTGATCTTTCTTCAACAGTTTGAAAATTGGCTCACAGGTAGATGTCAGGTGAGAGATGAACCTTGCGATATAGTTTAAGCGTCCCAAGAATCCCCTAACCTCCTTTTCAGTACGGGGGTAGGCATTTCTTGTATAGCCTTCACTTTAGATGGATAAACCTCAATACCTTTGTTGTTGACAATAAATCCCAAAAGCTTACCAGACCTAACTCCAAAAGTACACTTGCTCGGGTTCAACCTGAGCTTATACTCCTTCAACCTGGCAAACAACTTTTGTAAATGACCAAGGTGTTCTTCTTCTGTTTGTGATCGAGCTATCATGTCTTCTATGTAAACTTCGATCTCATGATGTATCATATCATGAAACAAAGCTACCATGGCGCGTTGATAAGTTGCCCCTGCGTTCTTCAGTCCGAACGACATCACCTTGTAGCAGAAGGTACCCCATTGTGTGACGAAAGTAGTTTTCTCCATGTCCTCGGGGGCCATTTTAATCTTGTTGTAGCCCGAGAATCCGTCCATGAAGGAAAAAACCCTGTGCTGAGCTGTATTATCAACCAAGATGTTGATATGTGGTAGTGGAAAATCGTCTTTAGGGCTAGCCATGTTCAAATCCCGATAGTCCACACACATTCTGATTTTCCGTCCTTCTTAGGTACGGGCACAATGTTAGCAACCCATTGTGGATAGGAGGTAACAGCCAGAAATCCAGCATTGAATTGCTTCATTACTTCAGCCTTGATTTTCTCAAACATGTCTGGCCTCATTCGGCGAACCTTTTGATTGATCGGTGGACAGTTTTCTCTTGTAGGGAGACGTTGAACCACGATATTTGTGTCTAACCCTGGCATGTCTTCATAAGACCAGGCGAAGATTTCAACATATTCGTTTAACAATTGCACTAAGCGCTCCTTGACACTTGGTTCCAGGTTGGCACCCACTTTTACTTCTTTCCTATCCTCTTTTGTCCCCAAGTTGATGGTTTCTAACAGCTCTTCATGAGGCAGAATGGCCCTCTCTTCTTGTTGTAGAAGTCTGGCTAATTCTCCCGGCACTTCACAATCTTCGTCAACTTCGTACTCAGCATGATTGACCAAATCTTCAGAGTTATCGAAGGCTAAAGCAGAATAGTCACCCAGGGAATCCGGAACAGATGGGTACCTGCATTTGTGAGTGTGGGTGTGTGTAAGGGATAGCCATCCTTAAACAAACAAAAATGCAAAAGGAAAGAAAATGAACACAACAATTTATAGATGAAAAACGTCCAATGATTCATTAAAACATGGCATATGATTATGAAGAAAATCAAACCCTTACAAACGTACCTACATGCCCCGGGCAACGCATGAGGTGAAAATAGTGTGCGAATTGTTTTAATTATTACAGACCATAAAAACGGGAAATTGTTCAAAGATAAAATTACTGCTGGATAAAGGTGATGGGAACAAAATCCTTTGCTTCCCTGTTGCTCAAACCCCCTTCGACGGTCGGAAAGATCCAATCTTCAAAGTGGCTCTCTTCATCTTCATCTTCTACATCATTGATTATGTGATGAGTGATCCTTATGGGTGGCCCTCCAGTCTTGGAATGGCGCATAGCCTTCTGTCCTGTAGCTGTAAACCCTAGACAAAACTTGTCCGTCTTATGGGGAAAATCAGGCAATTGCCCCCATGTTGTACTCTTCCCTTCTTTGATAACCGCCTCTGCATCCTTGAGAGATGCCATCCTAGATACATGCTTGGGAATAATAGGCACCTCAACCATTGTCTTCGCAACTGCTACCTCGGGAGAAACTTCCTCAAAATGCTGGAAAGGCGTTTCGATGAACTCGTCATCCATCTCCATATAACGGAAGGAGTTGAGGTGGCTTATCATGTACTCTTCCTTGCCGTGCACCGTTATAATTTTACCCTTAACAGGATATTTCAGCATCTGGTGCAAAGAGAAGGTAACTGCCCCGGCATAATGGATCCACGGTCTTCCTAGCAAACATGAATATGACGGACGGATGTCCATCACGTAAAAGGTTGAGTTGAAGACTTTTGTGCCTATTTTGATAGGAATATCAACCTCTCCATGAACCATTCTCTTGGAACCATCAAAAGCCCTAACAATGATGTTACTAGGCTTGAGAGTCAGTCCTTCGCATTCCAAGCGGTCTAAGGCTTTCTTTGGCAGCACGTTCAAGGAAGAACCAGTATCAAACAAGACATGGGCGAGAGTGGTTCCCCGGCATTCAACTGAAACATGTAACGCATCGTTGTGTTTCCTTCCTTTGGGAGTTAAGTCAGCATCAGAAAAGCCAAGGCCATTATCAGCAGTAAGACTGGCCACACTTTCTTGGAACTGGTCAGCCGAAGTCTCTTGGGGTACATGTTCCGCCTTCAAGAATTTGATCAGGGCCTTAGCGTGGGCCATAGAACAGAGCAGAAGAGCCAACATTGAAATTTTAGAAGGGGTCTGCCCTAATTGTTCCACAACGTCGTAGTCACTTTTTCTGATTATTTTCAAGATTTCATCCATTTCTTTCTGAGTGGTTTCGGGGATAACCACAGCATGAGCCTTCGTCCTGACAGGCACTTCCAGTATCCCCTTACCCTTGTCGGTAGTATCAGCAGATGGTCTTAATTCAGGAATATTCAATTCTTCAATCACTGGGCCTTGAACAGATGGTCCAACAGGTGCAGAAGCTTTCAAGGGTCCGAAAACTGCTCGAGGGGGAGCAATCTCCGGAGAAAAGATCCGGCCACTGCGGGTTATCTTGCTTGTACCCGCGATGTTCCCTATATCAGGGCTTCCTTCTTCAGAAATCTCTTGGACTGTTTCGATTTGTTTGATACCATGGTAGAAGATTTCTCCCCCATAGTTCCATGGTATCGTTTTGCTTGATTGGTACGGGATAGGTCCCGGCATGGTGATCTTTAATGGTACACATTCAGAGTTGGGTGTAATCCTGACAGGCCTTTTGCAAGACTTGGGAGGATTGTCGGAAATGGTTATGATTGCAATATCGTTGGTTGAAGTAGCAAAAGTATCGGGAGTAACAGGATTGAAGGTATCAACAGGGGTTTTCTGGAAAAGTATCTCTTGGGTATCCATCAGGCGTTGGACACCTGACTTCAACATTGGGCAATCACTTCGTATGTTCAAACAAAAATAACAGTCTTTACCACAACCAGGAAAGATCCCGGCTCTCAACAAATTTTCCTTAATCACAAGTAGCGGTGTCAACAGGTCAACAACATCAGTAACATGAAGGTCTTCTGTAACAGCATGAACATTATTACCGTGCTTGGGCATCAGAGCAGATATCACATTGGGCTTCTCAGGCACCTCGAATTCTACTTCTTTGGCATCAATCAAGTCCTGGATTTTGTTCTTAAGCGCCCAGCAATTATTGGTATCGTGCTCCGCACTGTCGGAATGGTAAGCACACTTGGCGTTAGAGTGGTAGTATAGAGAGGAGGTGTTAGGGTTCTTTGGCGCTTCCTTCAAACTGGTCAGATTCAGCTTCAACAAATGAGGAAGTACCTGAGCGGGCGTAATGTTGATGCGGGTGAACTGCCGTTGTGGCCTTTCCACCCGTTGTTGATTAGGTCTCGACTGATTGTTACGAGGTTGATCATTTGACGCGTTTTGAATCATCACAGCCCCTACAGTCGGCCGGTGCTCAGTTCTTCCCAATCCTTTCTGAGAATACACAGCAGATGCTTCCTTCTTAGCCGGGAAAGGTTTCTTAACAGTCGTGGATGCGGAAGCATCCTTTTGAATCTTTCCACTCTTAATACCGGCCTCAACCCTTTTGCCGGTCAAAATCAGTTCAGTAAATCCCGCGGAAGAACTTCTGATCAGATGATTGAAGAAGGGGCCAGATAGGGTCCCCAGAAACATGTCGACTAACTCCCTATCTGATAGAGGTGGCTGCACCCTTCCCGCCAGATCATGCCACTTCTCGCGTACTCTTTAAACCCTTCATTGGAAGCCATCCCCATACTTTGTAACTGAGTACGAGTGGGCGCCAAATCGGCATTGTATTGATACTGACGATAAAAAGCAGCTGCCAAGTCTTCCCAATTGTGAACCTCTGATCTTTCGAGTTGATAAAACCAGTCTAATTGCGTGCCAGACAAGCTGTCCTGGAAAAAGTGTACCCAGAGGTCTTTATCGGATGAGTGGGGTTGGGTTTTTATGACATACGACCTCAGGTGCATCTTTGGGCAAGACAGACCGTCGTACTTGGCGAATGTTGGCACCTTGAAGTTGGGAGGTATAACAATCCCAGCCACCAGCCCTAGTTCTTCAAAGTCCAAACCAGGGACCCTCTGCAACTCCATGGCTGCCAATCTATCTTCAAGGTTCTTATATTTATCGTCCGCTGGTGGATACTGTTGTTCGGAGTAGTCTTCGTCTTCTTCCTCTTCCTCCTCTTCAACCTCGAATTCAGAAGGTACAGCAGTCCCTTTCCCTTTACCGGCCCCTTCGTCAGACGTTGAGGGGAACTCAAGAACTCACCTGGCTTGATGCTCAAATCTCCTTCCCAAAGTGGCTACTCCGAGTCTCTTTTTCTTTTTCTATTTATTCTTCTCCAACAAAACTTTGAGGTCCTCCTGACCTTTTGCCAAGGTCATGAGGAGTTGCTGGAACTGTGAATTTTGTGCCTGCAGATCCTTTACCGTTTGCTCCAAATCCATCTTGCTGAAATAAACAGCAGAAAGATAAGGAAACCTGGCGTGAAAACCTGCTTATGCATATGATGAATGTTATTTTATTCATGTAATGCATTCAAGGGTTCAAAAATTAAAATTTGTTGCAAACAAAAAGAACGCACGTCATATTAAGAAGAAATTTGTTAGTACATAAGTGCCCCATGGGCGAAATATTACAAAATTCTTAATGTAAATAGACATTGCGCATCCTCTTTGGTGCGATGTAAGTGTTGAGAGTCTCCTCCTCGTGAAGTCGGCGGGTAAGCTCCAAAACCTTCTTCTCACTGGCATAGAAGTTGGCTTTAAAAGTATCTCGTTCTTCCTTGAGTTGGATCCAACTCTTTTGCATTTCTTCCCATGATGTTGGCATGTCAGGATGTAGGATGGTGTATGGAACCTCTCCTTCCGTAACAGGCTCTTTGATCAAGGGGAGAATGTGAGGGTATGGCATCATAAGATTCTGGGAGCGGGTTTGTACCCACTTAAGGTAAGGCTCAAGGGGGATGGAATTTTTGTGCCTCAGTGTCTTACTATCCACCTTGTTAGGCATCCTCCAAGCTCTGATAAACCTTTGTCGAAGTCCTTGTGCATCGTTGTCGAAGTCAAAAACTAGGTTAGGACAGCATGTCATGAGGGCCATCCCTCCGAGCATATCCAAATTGTCTCAAAGCTAGACAGGGGTTGTAGGTGATGCCTCCCCTAATGCCAAGTAGTGGGACATTAGGGAATTCCCCACAATGATCAATGATGATGACATTTTCTCTGGACCGAGAACACCAATGCACATCAGAATGTGTGAGGGTCATCAATCGTTGTGACCACCTTAAACCCTGATCATTCTTCAAAACTGATTGTGAAAGGTGAGAAATAAACCACCTTTATAGGAGAGGAGTACAGCACATGAGAACACCTCTTTTCCTCATTGTTCGTGTGTAAAATGAGTGTAGGATGTCCCCAAGCAATGTAGGTATTGGATTCCTGGATATGAAAATCTTGACAGCATTCACATCTATAAGCTGATCAGGGTTTGGGAACAAGACCAACCCATAGATGAGGAGTGCCACAATCTCTTCAAAGGCTTGTAGATCAAGAGAATTCCAACAGTCTTGTGCCTTCTCGAACAGAAACTTTGCCAAGAAGCCCTTGACACCACTTCTGGTTTCCCAATGCCCCTTGATATCATATGGTTGCAAGTGTAATGCTTGAGCAACATCTTCAGGCTTTGGTTCTTTTTCCGTACCGTTGTAGGAAAGTTGATGAAGAATAGGAATTCTTAGAAGTTGAGAAAATTCCTCCAAAGTAGGCACCAATTGGTAGTCAGGGAATGTGAAACAGTGGTGTAGAGGGTCAAAGAACTGGAAGAGGACTTTCACCATGTCTTCTTCAATGTTGGTGTTGACCTAGTTGAGGAGTCTACCATGTCTTTCATTGAAGAGAGAATTCTCTGGAATCCTGGAAGTAAGCTCCTTGAGTTGAGGAGGGATTCTCACAAGGTTGACCTGAATTGTTTTCCTGCGAAGAGATTCCATGACCTACAAAACAAGAACAAAGATGAAGATCCAAACCCTTGAAATGGTTAGTGGATGCATATGATGCTTTATAACGTTCATGATGTATGCACAAACACATGTACAAGCAAGTCACACAAAACCCTAGTTTCAGGCTTGCATGAGGTTTCACAGGTAAGTACCCTCTTGAGTTTAGTTGGCTTAAAACCGGTCCTATAAATAGTAGTCGGGTTCTAAGGAGCTCAATATCATTGGATTGTTTTCTATGTTCATTGTTTTGATTTAGCCACTTAACTAGCGACCAAAATATTCCAAGAAAACAACCCTCAATGAGTGTAGTATCGAGTATCAACCAACTTCGGACTGTACCAAAGCCGGTCATCTCACTACCCCTAAAAAAGGCCAAGATGGTAAAGTAAGGTTCTAAAAGTTCATTAGTGCTTCATGACATCACTCAGTGGCCCTGTATTCTCTTTGATTGACTCAAAGACTACTGGTACTCACAAATATGCTGCACTAATATAGCTATTGCTTCAACCGTGTCGGTATACCCCACACAGTTTCCATAACGGATTGCTATTTACCTATGAATGTTTCCCAAATCCGGGTGGAGGATTTCAAGCCCAAACAAGAGAACCAAAATGTAAAGAAATCAAAACAAACAATAGTCATGCAAAGGATGATCTAAGCCCTAAGGTTACTCCACTTTCCTTATTCCCCAGCAGAGTCGCCAGTTCTGTGGTACGGTGGGAGAACTGACTTGAGGTTTTGCATTTGTGTTCGCAAATGTTTCGGTTTAGAAAGAGTCACCACCGACTTTTTATTTTATCCTAAGAAAGGTCAAAAAGCATAGGAAAGACCTTTGAGATGGTGTCTTGGATTCGGGGAGTAGATTATAGAAAGGGAAGGTATTAGTACCCTTTCCATCAATGGTTATCCATGGGCTCTTAGTTACTTGCTTAGATCACTTCCTTTGCTTTTCAATTATTTGAAATGGTGGTCTTCAATTGTTTGAAATGGTGCTTTGTGTGTGGTTTTGAAAGATGTTTTTGAAAAGAGGCCATTGTTGTGGCAACCTTTGTAATGATTCTTGTTTGAATGTATCCAAAGGTGTTTTTGTCTTTTGAAAAAGTTTTCAAGGTTTGAAAGTAGGGTTTTGAAATTGTGTTGTGAAGTGTGTTTTGAAAATAGCAAGGATGTTTTTGCAAGCTTTGATAAAGTAACTAAGAGCTATCTACCCTATTTTACTCAAAGATCTTTCTTATGTTTTTAACCCTTTTAACAGTGTTGTTTCACCATTGTATTTGGTGAACAACCTTGTGTTAGGATGTTAAACGGGACAGGCGCGGGTCATCGTATAGACCATGATAACAATGGTGTCAAGTATTTTTGGCAAATTTTTTAGGGACTTGATCATTTTTGTTTAGGCAACTCAGATAGCGTCATCGAGAGACAATGATCTTTTGTTTTGTTTTTGTTTTGCCAAAGTACTTAACATGCAACCATGGCCCATTTTTGAAGGCAACAAGTGGATTGGAACTCTAGGGGTGCAAGTGTACATTGTTTTATGTTTTTCATACATTGTTATCTTTGAATTAGGTAAAGTTAGTTGTTGATTTTATTTTGCATACAAATCCTAAGTATAAGCATGGCATAATTGGAAGCTTTTAAATGTGCGAGAATTTAAATGCTACACTATTACAACATGATATGGGAGAGGGGTACAAATTTGAATTGGGGGGTATTTAACAAGAAATTAAATTCTAAGTTATTACAACCAAATTGAATGTACAAGGTATAATATTTAAATAAATATAAATAAATAAATAAATATCAAATAAAATGTATTATGCAAAAAATGATTTTTATGTATGTAAAAAGTATTTTTTAAATGTGAAGTATTAATTATTTTTTACATTTAGGGCAAAACCCTAATTCTTAATAAATAGTAATATTTATTAATTATATACAATAATATATTAATTTATACAAAAAATAAAAAGTATATTGTAAAATGATATTTTTAGTGCAAAATATTAATAAAAATAAAAATGTAATATTTTTTGTATTTTTGTCCTAATTACTTAATAAAGTAAAATATATAAGTATATATATATATATATATATATATATATATATATATATATATATATATATATATATATATATATATATATATATATATATATATATATATATATATATATATATATATATATATATATATATATATATATATATATATATATATATATATATATATATATATATATATATATATATATATATATATATATATATATATATATATATATATATATATATATATATATATATATATATATATATATATATATATATATATATATATATATATATATATATATATATATATATATATATATATTAAACATATTAAATGTATAAGAAATAAAAATTAATTATTAACAACAAAATGTGTATATTCAAGAAAATGTTTTTAAGTGTATATATAAAAAATAATAAATAAAGATAAGTATTTTTTTGTGTTATTTTTGAGTTTTAATAAAAGAAAATAGATTATTTATATGTCTATACTTAGTAAAATAAAAATAAATATCAAATAAAATATGAAAAATATGAAAAATAATTTTTTGGCATTTTTTATATTTGGACAAAAAATAATAAAGTCAGATTAAAAAATAAAAACATCAAAATGACAACTATTCAAGTAAATGGGCCAGGGGGTGTAAAAAGAAAAGTGGAGGGTGCCAAAAGCAAAGGAAACCAGGCCCAGCCCAGAATCCACTTCTTCTTCTTCCTTGGAACAGATTTGCGCGCGTGCTATGTACAAAACTGTAACTCCTGATTCTTTGATTTTTTGACAAAACTCATAACATAAAAATTGTAGGGCATTAAACAACGAATCCATCCATGTAAAAAACTTGAATTAACTCTCAAAGACCAGAGAGAATTTCTCTGGCCCTAATTTTTAACCTAGTTTTTTCAGAAAGTTCATGAGTAAAATTCTTTTAGCACGATTAATGTAAATGAAAACTAAGCATATGTATGGCTTCAGGGCTATGAGTACAACACATTTCATTCACAAACTTAAGCCTAACCATTCCTAAATAGAGATATAGAAGTCCATGAAATACCTGTTTCAGTTGACTTCGAGCTGGACAATGTAGCAACCTTCAATGGTGTTTGAGCTTATTTTGAGCTTGCCTGAGGTCCAAGGAAGCTTTTCCAATACTTGGCTTGTTTTGAAATAGCTTGAATCATGCTGTAGAACTCAACCTGCAGAGCTTTGAAACAAAAATGGAAAAGTGTGTTAATGGTGTTACAGCTTGCAATGGAGGCCTGGGATAGTTCAAGTGAGTTGATTGGAAGGTGTTTGAAGTATCTTGGGACAAAATGCACGATGGAAATTGGTTATGGCTTCAAGTTTGCAGAACTTGCCCTGTTTTGCAGCAAAACAGGGATTTTGTGTACAAGTGGATTTGAGAGGCAGAAGGGTCGTGTTTCTGGCTTGTTGGAAGGTATGAAACTTGTCTACAATGTTTGTCTAAGCTGGTTTCAACAGATGTGAGAGATCCTCTATGTTTTGCAACTTTTCTTCTATTTCAAGCAAGAGTGTGTGTCCTCTCAATGCAGGCCTGTACAAGCCCTATATCATGCTGCATAGTTTTCTCTTGGTTCTTGCAATTGGTTGATTGAATCTTGCTTCAGAGATATGGCCCCATGCCTTAAGGATTTTGGTTTGACATAAAGTGCAACTTTACAAAAATGGCATTTTACCTTTTACCACTTAAGGATTAATCTTGTATGTAATGTCCAAATGACCAAGATAACACCTTAACTCAATGGTTATGCATTAAATTATGGAGTACAAGTTGGTTTTGAGGCCTGAAAGCTAGCACCAACATGCTGATTTGAAAATACAAGTTTGTATGAACATGTATTGGCCATGGACAAAAGTGAGTTTTTGCCAACTTCAAGCATTCGATTCTCTCTAACCACAAGGGTTTTTGAGGAGTTCTTGGACAATTTGCAAATCTTGGAACATGTAATATAATCCATCTTTGAAATGAAACTTGAAACTCCAAGTGGAACTATGTGAAAAATGGCCAAGAAGATGGGTCAAAATCCTGCCTAGATTAGGGCAAATTTTCTCTAAGTTAAAAGTTTTAGGTACCCTTGTTCCAAAAATCATAACTTGAGCTACAAGCTTCTTTTGAGAAAACTTTGTGAATAAAAGTTGTATACTTAGTGATGGACTACAACTTTCATGTTTCAAGTTTCCTTTGAATCGATTTGCATCTTGGTGAAAAAATGGGACAAAGTTAGGAAAAAATAAGAAAATTTCATAACTTAGAAAAATTCTAAGTTATGAAATTTTTCCCATTCTAAACCCTAATTTGCATTTTTGGGTTTCTTGATGAACACGTTTCATAATTTGACATGTCTTGATGAAAAATAACTCTTGGCACTTGATTTTGACCAAAAAGTCAAAGTTTGACTTTTCAATGTACAGTCAAATTTTGATCAGTTGACTGAAAAATTCATCTGTCAATCCTATGCATTTGAGATCTTTTGAACTTGTTGAATGGGTCAAGACAATTTCATTGAGTCCTTGAGTCCATGTGTGAGCTTTATTTTCCATTGGCTAGGTCAAACAGTCAAAAATTGCCTTTGTGCAGTCAAAACCTTAAAGATGACCATTTTGCCCTTTTGGTGATCTAATCAAATTTCTTGTGGAACTGTGATCCAAACTTGATCAGATGGTTCATATGAGTTCATAATATTGATTTGGATCAAATTTCATGAGGTTTGACTTTCAATTGGCCACAGTTGACTTTTTCCCCAATACAGTTGATTTCCAGGTCAACTATCCAATTGACTGGGCAAAAATTTGAATCAAGGCTTGAAACTTGGTATGGACAAACTTTTGAGTCCAACATGAAGTATGAAAGTCACTTTGGGCATTGCAGGTCAAATCATCCTTGTGCAAACTCAAACCCTAATTTAGGTCAACAGTGCAAGGAGGTGTCTTGAGCAGGGCAAACCCTAGTTTGATCTTGAGTTCCAAGAGTCTTGTGATTGAGAAAATGTTGATGAAATGAGAGGGAAAATTTTGGGGTACAACACCCTGCTTCTGATATTACCCGTAATCGTCTTTTGTTTCGCATGTAAATATTCATGAGCAGCAATTAATGTCAAATGCATATATCAAAAATGAACATTGGACGTTCTTTGCAAAACAAAACAGATAAAGAAGAACAGTTTGAAATTTCTTTGAAAATGAATTGTATTGATTTTGAAGTTTGGCCTGTAAATAGGAGTTTTTGTACAAGAGGCTGACGTCCTAGTAAGAGAACGCCGTCGAGCAGATAGAATTTACACAAATTATGAAAAACAAAACAACTATATGAACAATCCCACGGGGTTCCAACTCTATTATTGCCTTTATGTCCTCGAGCATCTCATCACTTTGCTACTTGGTTGAAGGTAGATCAGATTGATTAGTGCCGTCCGAACTTAATAGTTGATACCGAAGTCTGGATGCAAGGTGATCCAATGAGACATAATGTTACGCTTTGATCCCTAATTTTTGCCTGGACCTCCCTTTCGGGTTTTCAGTCCATCGGGATATCCTTTTTTGCCCAAGCCGCCCTTTCAGGTTTTCGACTTGCCGGGTGTATAGATTTTATTTCATTTTCGTCCCTTATTTTTGCCCGAACCTTTTTGGTTCGCCTGGAAGCCCTTTTTTTGCCTATGCCAGTCAACCTAGCGGGTCTTTGATTATGCGTAGTATCTTTTTACTATGTATGCATTGACGAGGTGAGGAAGGTCGTCACCATCCATGGTGGTTAGAATCATAGCTCCTCCTGAGATAATGTTCTTAACCACAAATGGCCCTTCGTAAGTAGGGGTCCATTTGCCCCTGGGATCACCTTGAGTTAAGATAATGCGCTTGATTACCAGATCCCCAACTTGATACTCTTGTCGTCTAACTTTCTTGTCAAATGCCTTGATCATCCGTTTTTGGCACGTCTGACCATGACAAATGGAAGTAAGTCTCTTTTTGTCGATTAGGTTCAGCTGATCGAGCCGGGTCTAAATCTAGTCATCTTCACTCAAACCTGCATCCTTCATGATCCGAAGAGAGGGTATCTGAACTTCAATGGGTAAGACTGCCTCCATGCCATATACCAAGGAGTAGGGTGTTTCCCCTGTTGACGTCCACGCTGAGGTACGGTACCCATGAAGTGCAAATGGTAACATCTCGTGCCAGTCTTTGTATGTCACTGTCATCTTCTGCACAATCTTCTTAATGTTATTATTAGCCGCTTCAACAACCCGATTCATCTTCGGCCGGTAAGGAGAAGAGTTGTGATGTTGTATCTTGAACTACTTGCAGAGCTCAGTGATCATCTTATTGTTGAGATTTGTACCATTGTCCGTAATGATCCTCTCTGGTACACCGTATCGACAGATCAGATTTTGCCGAATAAACCGTGCCACGACGTTCTTGGTCATAGTAGCAAAGGAAGCTGCTTCGACCCACTTCGTAAAATAATTAATAGTTACCAGGATGAAACGGTGCCCATTGGATGCCGTAGGTCTGATCTCGCCGATCATATCAATGCCCCACATTGCAAAAGGCCAAGGTGTCGTCAAGACGTTTAGAAGGACTGGAGGTATGTGCACCTTATCAGCATAGACTTTACACTTGTGACATGTCCGAGAATGCTGATAACAGACAGCTTCCATTGTGGACCAATGATATCCTACCCGAAGGATTTTATTTGCCATGGTGTGTCCACTGGAATGAGTTCTGAAAGTACCTTCATGTAACTCTGCCATGAGCCTTTATGCTTCATTCTTATCCACACAACGCAGTAAGGTCAAATCATGGTTGCGCTTGTAAAGGATGCCATTGCTGATGAAGAACTTTGCTGCGAACCTCCTCAGAAACTTCTTTTCATTAACAGATGCACCCTCGGGGTATTCCTGAGCTTCAAGATACCTCTTCACCTCATGAAACCAGGGTTTATCCGCTACCTCTTCAGTCTCAATATCACAGCAATGCGCGGGTTCGTCCAGTTTTTCAATGATGATCCGGGGAGCTTCATTTTCCCAATTGACTTTAAACATAGAAGACATCGTAGCTAACGCGTCCGCCAACTGAGTCTCCTTTCTTGGGAAGTGTTCAAAGGTTATCTCCTCGAAGTGCGGGAGCAATGTCAACACATACTCCTTGTAAGGAATAAGATTTGGGTGTTTCGTATCCCACTCGCCTTTGATCTGACTGATCACGAGAGCGGAATCTCCGAAGACACTTAGAAATTTAATCCTTAGGTCAATTGCTGCTCGAAGACCCGTGATGCACGCTTCATACTCCGCCATGTTGTTGGTGCAGTTGAAACATAGTCGGTCGGTGAATGGTGTATGAGAGCCTTTAGGAGATATGATCACGGCGCCAATGCCATTACCCAAAGCGTTCGAAGCTCCATCAAAGTACATAGACCATCTGGATCCTTCCTCAGGTCCTTCATCCGGTCCAGGTGTCTCACAGTCAGTTACTATCATGATATTCTCATCCGGGAATTCAAAGTTCATAGACTGGTAATCATCCACTGCCTGATCTTCCAAATGGTCTGCCAACACACTTCCTTTGATTTCCTTTTGGGTCGTGTATTGGATGTCATACTCAGTCAAGATCATTTGCCATCTTGCTATTCTTCCGGAAAAGGCAGGCTTCTCGAAGATATACTTGATTGGATCCATCTTTGATATCAACAGAGTAGTGTGAGTCAGCATATACTATCTCAGCCGGCGAGCAGCCCATGCCAAAGCGCAGCATGTTTTCTCGAGCAACGAGTATCGGGTCTCACAGTCGATAAACTTTTTGCTAAGGTAATGAATAGCATGCTCTTTTCGGCCAGACTCGTCATGTTGACCCAGCACACACCCCATTGAGTTATCGAGTACTATCAAGTATAAGATCAAAGGTCTTCCTTCAACTGGTGGCATCAGAATAGGTGGCTCTTGGAGATACTCTTTGATCCTTTTGAAAGCGGCCTGGCATTCATCGTTCCAACGTACTACTTGATCTTTCTTCAGTAACTTGAAGATTGGTTCACATGTAGCAGTCCGGTGTGAGATGAATCGGGAAATGTAGTTCAGACGTCCCAGAAATCCTCTGACTTCTTTCTCTGTTTTGGGAGCTGACATTTCCTGTATAGCTTTCACCTTTGCAGGATCCACTTGAATACCTTTGTCGCTTACGATGAAACCCAGTAGCTTACCAGATCTCACCCCGAAGGTGCACTTGTTCGGGTTTAACCTCAGCTTGTACAACTTCAACCTGTCAAATAACTTCTGAAGGTGGTCAAGATGTTCTTCCTCAGTCTGAGATCTCGCAATCATATCGTCGACGTATACCTCAATCTCATGATTGATCATGTCATGAAACAAAGCAACCATGGCACATTGATACGTTGCCCCGGCATTCTTCAGTCCAAAAGGCATGACCTTGTAGCAAAAGGTACCCCATTGAGTGACAAAGGTTGTCTTCTCCATGTCTTCGGGAGACATTTTAATCTGATTATAACCGGAGAAACCATCCATGAAGGAGAATACCTTATGATGTGCGGTGTTGTCAACCAGAACATCGATATGAGGTAGAGGGAAATCATCCTTGGGACTCGCCCTATTCAGATCCCTGTAGTCAACACACATTCGAACCTTACCATCCTTCTTCGGCACACGAACCACATTGGCCACCCACTGTGGGTAAGAAGTAACTGCTAGAAAACCGGCGTCAAAATGTTTCATCACTTCAGCCTTGATTTTCTCATACATCTTTGGGAGCATTCGGCGGACCTTCTGTTTCACTGGAGGACAGTCTTCCTTGGTAGGTAGGTGATGAACCACAATATCAGTATCCAACCCAGGCATGTCTTCATAAGACCAGGCAAAGATCTCAACATAGTCAGGCAGCATCTGAATCAACCGTTGTTTCACACTAAGCTCCAGGATTGCACAAATCTTGACCTCTTTCTTGTCTATCTCTGTACCCAGATTCACTGATTCCATCGGCTCTTCGTGCGGCTGAATAACCCTCTCTTCTTGAAGTAACAGTCTTGCAAGTTCAACAGGCACTTCGCAATCATCTTCACCTTCGTCTTCGGCTAAGTTGATCGGACTTTCGAAGTCATAACTGGCAGTAGCAGAGTCGTTACTAGTGAGATCCAGAGTGGATGTAGACCTGTATTTGTGAGTGTGTGTAAAATAGTTGTTTTTGCAATATAATAAAAAAACAAGGAGCGCAAAATTTGAAATGCAAGAAACGTCCAATGCTTTTATTGATGATATATGAAAATGACACACATAAAGCCCTCACAAATGAAGCCACGGTGCCCCGGGTAAGACACCGGGCCGTAGAGTTTAAAACATTGTCTGTTACAAATTCAAAACAAAAGGTTTCATTACTGGGTAACAAAAGAAATAGGGATGAAGTCATTTGCTGTCCAGTTGCATTGTCCTCCATCAGTAGTAGGATAGATCCAATTGTCGAACTCAGACTCTTCAACGTCGTCTTCAATGGCATTTACTCCTGAATTGCTAATGAACAGGGGAGGTCTTCTGATCCGTGCATTCCAAACAGCCTTTTGAGCCTCTGCAGTGAAACCCAAACCAAACTTGTTAGTCTTCTGTGTAAAATCAGGGAGTTGTCCCCAATTCGCACACCCACCTTTCTCGACAACAGCCCGGGCATCCTTAAAGGAAGCCATCTTCATAGGAGAATCTTCAACAACAGTCTCAGCTGATGCCAGCGTCTGGGGAACCTCTTCAAAATGTTGAAATGGGGTCTCAATGAACTCCCCATCCATCTCTACATATCGGAAAGAGTTGAGGTGGCTCACCATGTACTCTTCCTCTCCTTGTACTGTCACAATCTTCCCTTTTACTGGGTACTTCAGCTTTTGGTGGAGCGTTGAGGTTACGGCCCCAACTTTGTGGATCCATGGGCGACCCAGAAAACAAGAATAAGATGGCCGAATGTCCATCACATAGAATGTAGAGTTGAAAAACTGAGAACCAACCTTAATCGGAATATCTAATTCTCCATGCACCATTCTTTTAGACCCATCAAAGGTCCTGGCGACAATGTTGCTTGGTTTTAACTCTAATCCTTCACAGTCCAACCAGTCTAGAGCTTTCTTAGGCAAAACGTTTAATGGGGAACCAGTGTCCACTAATACGTGAGCAAGAGTAGTTCCCCTGCATTCAATGGAGACATGCAGGGCATCATTGTGATTCTTCCCTTTAACGTTCAAGTCGGCGTCAGAGAAACCTAACCCATTATCAGCAGTCAGACTAGCCACGCAATCTTTAAACTGATCAGTCGATGTCTCTTGCGGTATGTGTGCAGTCTTCAGGAATGCAATCAGAGCCTTGCCATGGGCCTCTAAGCATAACAACAGTGACAACATAGAGATTTTGGACGGGGTTTGCCCCAGCTATTCAACTACATTGTAGTCACTCTTTTTGATGATCTTTAAAATCTCTTCCATCTCTTGTCTAGAAGCTTCAACAGTAATTGTCTTTGGTGCCTCCGTCTGGGCAGGCTCATCAGTGGTCCCTTTGCCCCGAGTATTAGATGACTCGGCAACAGGGTTAAGAACGGGAACTTGAACTGGAATAGCAGCAGGTACACTGGTAGGTGTAATAACAACAGGTTTTCGGGCAGTTGGCAAAGATATATCAGGTGAGAAAAGTCTTCCGCTGCGGGTGACTTTAGCAGGTCCAACAATATTGCTGACGTCAGTATCAACATCTAACTCTTGTTTAACTCCATGAAAATAAACATCGGTCCCGTAATGCCAAGGGACAGCTTTATCAAAGTTGTAGGGGATAGGCCCAGGAACAGTGATGATCAATGGTGCGATTCTTGGAACGAATGTAATTCTAACAGGCTTTCTCAAGGAAGCCTTGGAAGAATTGTCGAGAATGGTGATAATAGCAACTTCTTCAGTATGAACTAAGGGAACAACAGTCTTCTCAAACAGAATTTCTTTACTATCCATCAGGCGTTGGACACCTGATTTCAAAAGTGGGCAATCGGTTGGTAGGGCAGAACACATACGACAATCTTCGTCATAGCCCAGAAATAAACCGGCTAGCAAAAGGTTCTTCTTCACAGTCATCAAAGGGGTAATGATGTCGTTCACAGAAACCACAAACGAGTCTTCATCTATAGCATTCACTTCATGCTTGGGCATAGGAGCGGTCACAACATTAGGTCTTTCGGGCGCCTCGAACTCAATCTCCTTAGCATCAATTAAGTCCTGTATTTTGTTCTTCAAAGCCCAACAATCATCTGTATTATGTCCCGGGCTATCAGAGTGAAAAGCACAGCGGGCATTAGGGTTGTACTTAGGTGATGCAATGTTGGGATTCTGCGGAGCCTCCCTTGGAGTTACTAGATTGGTATTTAATAACTGCGGCAGAATCTGAGACAAAGTCATGTTGAGATGGGTGAATTGCCTTCGAGGTCTCTCGGCCTTTTGTTGATTGTTGCGCTGAGTAGCACCAGCAGGTCTTAAAATAACAACTGCATTAACAGTTTGGCGGCGTTCAGGTCTATTCTGGCTTTTCGAACTGTAGACAGCACTGGACTCTTTCTTAAAAGACTTTTTCTCAGTGCTTGATGAAGCACCCTTTTATATCTTACCAGCCTTAATACCAGCCTCAATCCTTTCACCTGTCATAATTAGCTCTGTAAACCCAGACGAAGAGTTTCCAATCAGATGGTTGAAAAATGGACCAGACAAGGTCCCCATAAACATATCCACAAGCTCCTGATCAGCCAAGGGTGGTTGCACTCTTCCGGCGAGGTCCCTCTACTTCTGAGCATAATCTTTGAAACCTCCACCCGTTCCCATAGACATACCCTGGAGTTGGGTACGCGTAGGAGCGAGGTCGGAATTGTATTGGTACTGCCTGTAGAAAGCAGCAGCCAAATCTTCCCAACTGCGGATACTGGCTCCTTCTAACTGGTAAAACCATTCAAGCTGAGTCCCTAAGAGACTGTCTTGAAAGAAGTAGACCCATAGGTTCTTATCAGCGGTGTACGGCTGAATCTCCCTTACTTATGACCGGAGGTGCAGCTTCGGACAAGAAACTCCGTCATACTTAGCAAAGGCTGGTGCCTTGAACTTGTGGGGAATTACCACCCCAAACGATAGACCTAGATCACCAAAGTCCAGACCAGGCACTTTCTGAACTTCTATCGCACTCAACCGGTCTTCCAGCTGCTTATATCTATCCTCAGCCGGAGGATACTGGTCTTCGTCGAAGTCCATCTCGTTGTCTGAGACCACAGGGCTAGGAGCCCTTGTTTCTTCCTGACTATCTTTCCCTCCAGATGAGGTGGTCAAATCAACTTCATCCCGTAGCCTGTTTCCAAAAACCTGTGACCTGTGTTAAACAGGATTGTCCTCTTCTTCTTTTTCTTCTTCTCTTTCAGAATAAGGGTCTTCAGATCTTGCTGACCCTTAGCTAGATTCATGAACAACTCTTGGAATTGGGAATTATGGGCCTGCAGAGCCTTGATTGCTTGTTCAGTTGATGGTTCAGTACACATGATGAGTGCTGAAATAAACAGCGAAGAAGATAAGAGACCTGTAATGGATACCTGTTATGAAGTGCATGGAATGAAATGCGTATGCTATGATTTCAAAGACATCGAGAGATTTAAATTTATAAACCAAAAAGGAAACACACTTTTATTAGATAAACTTGAAATTCAAATTGTTCAACAAATTGCCCTTAAGGCGTTACAAGAAAGGAAATACTGAAAAGTAAATAAAAACTGGAAAGGAAATAATCAAAGGACAATCAGTGCTCCCATTGTCGCTTCTTGTCGGTGCGGACATAGTCATTGAGAATCCGCTTATTCTCCAGCTGCCTAGTCAACTTCTAGATCTTCTTCTCTTGCTCGTTAAACTTTTCTCGGTAAGCATCCCACTCTTCTCTCAGCTGCATCCAAGACCTTTTCAGTGCCCCAATGTCAGTGGGCATGTAAGGATGGAGGATGGTAGGAAGAACCCCCTCTTCATTAGCAACTTCAACAATGATAGGCAAGACGGCTTCATACGGCATACCCAGCTTTTGGGCACGGATACGAACCCATCTGAGATATGGCTCCATTGGAAGAGAAGTCTTTGGACCCAGCTCATATGGATCAGATCTGTGAACTCTATCCCAAGCCCTTATGAATTTGCGGCGTTGCTCGTCGTTATCCCCTTGAAAATCAAAGATGATACTAGGCATTAGCAGCTCATGAGGTCCTTCTCTTCTGGCTCGCCCAAACTGACGTAAGGCCAAGCATGGATTGTAGGTAATCCCTCCATTGGTTCCTATCAGTGGAACATTGGGGTATTCCCCACAGAGATCAATAATGGCCACCTCGTCCATACATTTGATAGTCCAGATGATGTCATTATGAGAGAGAGACATAACCCTATAAGCCCAGCCCATGCCTTCTTTATTCTTCAGCACTAATTTGGGGAGGTGCGAAATAAACCACCTCGCCAATAATGGAGCACAACACATCAAGGTTCCCCGCTTTCGAGCAGTACGGGCGTAAAGCTGATAAAGAATATCACCTAAGAGAGTGGGTACAGGATTAAGAGAGATGAAGATTTTCACCGCACTCACATCAAAAAAGGAGTCAGGATTCGGAAACAATACCAAGCCATATATCAGAAGAGCCATAATATCTTCGAATGCCCTGAAGTCTAGACTATCCCAGAAATAATTAGCCTTGCCAACCAAGAACTTAGTCAGAAAGCCCTTTGCTCCACTTCTAGTCTCCCAATTAGCCATTACCTCATCCTTTGTCATATGAAGGGCTGAAGCAATCTCTTCTGGTCTAAGGATCTTCTCCCAACCAGTAAACGGGGTCTGCTCCAGAATAGAGATACCGAGAAGATCAGAGAACTCTTCTAAGGTGGGAACCAACTGGTAGTCCTGAAAAGTAAAGCAATGGTACAGTGGATCATAGAACTGGACTAGGACACTCATCATCTTCTCGTCCAATTTGGAAGTGACCAAACCCAAGAGGTAACCATGTCTCCTGATGAAAGAGGTGGTATCTGGAATCTTTGCAATCAATTCTTTAAGCATAGTGGGAAGCTGGACAAAGTTGATCCGGATGGTGTTCCTACGCATGGGCATCATGACCTACAAAACATAATAAAGATGAATCCCTCCTGTCTTTGAAATAGGTTAGTCCAATGCAAGATGTATGCAATGTTATGATGTCATGATGTCATGATAGAAAGCACATCACAAGTATCCACAAATAGCAAACATGGTAAAGGCACGCAAGTCACACAAAGAGCCCTTAGATTTCAGGCTGGCAAGGAGCTTAGGTACTACCCTCTTTCAGTTCAGTTGGTTTAAACCTGTCCTAAAAATAGTAACTGGGTTCTAGAGGATCTCAATATCACTGACTACCCTCAATCGGTCATAATTCCAGTTTAGCAACCTTTTCTTGCAGTCGGAATCATCGCGAGAGTTTAGTCTCAATGAGTGTAGCATACTGCTACTGTTCTATGGCCAAGTTGGTCAATTTAAAGGTTCTAAGGTCAGCTGGTGCTTAATGACCCCTTAGATGACCCATATTCTCCTCGTTCCAACACAAGGGATATCGGTACAATCTAAAGTGCCACACCAATGTAGCTACTGCTTCAACCGTATCGGTCTACGCCGTACAGTTCCCTCACAGTTTATTGCTACTTACCTAAAGGGTATCCCCCAGATCCGGGTTAGGATCTATAGTAAATCTGATTCAAGCCCACAAATATAAAGCATACAAAGCAAACAATTAAAAACACAATGATCTAATCTTAAGGTACACCCCACTTATTAAGCGTCCCCAGCAGAGTCGCCAGTTCTGTGATACGGTGGGAGAGAACTGACTATTTTTTTGGAATGCTGGTTTGTGTTTTGCGTTTGTTTTCGCAAAATGTCGCGGTAAGCAAGAGTCGCCACCGTCTTTTATTTTAACCAACAAGGAAAGGAAAAAAGCACATAAAAATTCCTTTTTCGAGATGTTTCTCAGGTTCGGGGGGTAGATTATAGAAAGGGAAGGTGTTAGCACCCTTTCTATCTGTGCTTATCCACGGGCTCTTAGGTACTTGCTCAAAGTGTTTTCAAAATTGCCTTTCTTTGTGTTTGTGGGTTTGAAAAAGTGTTTGTTTGAAAGGTGTAAGTGTGAAAAGTTTTGTTTTGTTTTGGAAAGAGCAAGTACTTAAGAATCATCTACCTACTCGAAAAAGAAATTGTTCTATGCTATCTTCCTTTAGACAATGCTATCCCAGTATTAATGAGTAGGTAGCACCATCGTTGGAGTTTAAGGGTCAATTCGATTAAGGGACGTGCGGTCACTAAAGCAATGTTAGGACGCCTTAGCGGTAACCTTAATGTCTTAGATCATTTTATCCGAGGCAACCGTTTCGAGGCAACTATGATCTTTGGACAAGAGGGCGATCTCTAAAACTTCCTATACTTAATGACCGCGTACGAAGGCAACCAAGTGTGGTGTACCCTAAGAGTGTGCATGTGCGAGTGTGTTGTTTTCAATTATTTTGTCTTTGTAATGTCAATGGTTATCTATGTTGATTTTAGGCTAACATTCAATCTTGTCATGCATACCCTATTATCAAACATCTAACAGTTTATAAGTTGCGGAAATTAAATTGCGGAAATTAAACTAACTATTACAAGGCGTCGGGTATTTACATCGCCAAAAGCAACCCTTGAAATTAAAATGCGGAAAATAAATAAAGCGGTAAAAATAGTAAAGTCCTATTAAGCTATTACATTCTGGAAACAGATACAATATTGAGATAAAATGGATCGCGTGCGGGAAATTAAATCGGGCGCAAGTTTTTAGGGTTTTGACCCTTTAATTATTAAAGAAAAGATTTTTTTTTTGGTTATTTTGAATTTATGAAAGAAATTAAACTAGATTAATTATTAAATTAGTAAATAAATTAATTAATAAAAATATTTTTGGGTTTTTGGTATTTAAAGAAATAAAAATAAATTTGATCAATGTTAATAAAACCTAATTGTCTAAGTTAATTTTAATTATTGCAAAATATTAAAAGTTATTCCTAATTAAAACTAAATTAATTAAATTAATATTGTTAACAAAAATAAAATGCTGAAATTTAATTTAAATAAGAAAATATTTTTGGTTTTTTTAATTTTATGAAGAAAAAGATTTAATTGGTTAGTTAATAATAAAATAATAATAATAAATAAATAAAAGAAATAATAAAACAAAATAGAAAGAGTTAGGGTTTGGGCCTGTTTAGGGAGTCTGAATAGCAAATTCCATGACCCAATTGTGCAGGCATGGCTGACTTTTTTGAAATCCAGCGTGTGCATTTGACTAGGGAGTATGGTGGGCGTTCCATCTGGGCCATCAGATTTGGCCTGGGGCCATCTGTCCATTGATTGAATGAGGGAGTATGATGCATCACGCGCTTGGACTTGCATTGGATCACCTGGAAGAAAAATATAACAAATAACATGGGGACCTGGGATTCGAACTCAGGTCCTGTTGATCATTGAACACACGCCTCTACCACTCAGCCATCACGCTTCATCTGTTATTATATTAGTCAATAATAATAATATGGGGAAACATGTTCATATGCCCGAATTAAAAAAATGCACGAATATTTGAATTGGCCAACCAGGGGGAGACACGTTTGTCGTTGCTAACCTCCAGCCCCCTGTAAATTTATCTGCGGATTTATATCGGCAGCTAAATTCGTATGTCCACCCTAAAATCGGTTCTAGGCCATGAAAATTAAATCCAAGACCATGGTTATGCTCGTCTTCCTCCTCCGGTCCTGCCTATGTCCATCAATGGAGCTAATTTTTCCTGTGAAAGAAATGCCCAAAAAACAAACTACAAAACCCTAGGTTCGGTTATGGGGTTACAGTCCATATAAATGCAATCAAACAATGCCAAAAGTTTAGAAATTTCATAAGCATCACAAATATGTCAAAGATTTGCCAGGAAAATGCAAGAATATGGAGTTACGATTTTTAATACAGGGCCATGGGACGTGATGCTTACAGTGTGTTTTGATGGCTGTGAGAGCTTGCTTTGGATTGATTCTGACTCAGTGATTGTCCAGCAAGCGATTGGTGTTGAGTTTTGCCTCTGAAAATGCCTCTAAGTGTGATTTTGGTTTCACACTTTTTCCACCTTTTTTCAAGATTTGTTCTTGGTGTTCTTGCAGCCTCTAGGTCTGATTTCGTGTGCTTTGGCTTGTATATGTATCATAGAATACATTAGGTCAACAAACTTGTCTTGAATCTTTCTACATCAATGCCTTGAGAATGCATTTGATTCACCATTGAAGACTTGCCAAATTTGTCAAAAACTCAATCTTTTTGCACATGGAATGCTTGATATGAATTTGATACACTTGATGATGATGATTCAATCCTGAAATAGCCAAAAAGAGATCAAATAATCAATGTTTGGATTTTATTGGATTTAATTTGATTAAAAATGAAATAATTTATTAAAAAATCAAATAAAATAATAAAATTGATAAATGGGCTCAAGGCTGAAGCTAGGACACGTGTGTAATGTGGCAAGTCCAAATCAAGTGGAAAAGAATGGGCCCATTTGACAAAATTTGAAGTTTTGGGGATAGTTGACTTTTTACAATTTTGCAAAAATGCCCAACTTCAACAATGCATAACTTATTCAATTTTTCACTTTTGGAGGTGTTCTTGGACTTTTTAGAAAGCTTGAGATGTCCTCTAACCAATCCTTTTGGTATCATCTCAAATTGAGATTCCATTCTCAAGTTATAAGCTTTGGCAAGAAAGCTGTTTTTGTTGACTTTCAAAAATGACCTATAATGTCCAAATTTGTAACTTCTTGTGAGTGAATTTCTTGATATTGGGGTATGAAGATGGATTGTAGGAAATTTCATACTATTCAAAATGATATTTGGATGGGTCATTTCTCATAAAGTATGAGAAAGTTATGCTTTGTCATAGTTGGATTGACTTTTCCTGCAAAACCCTAATTTAGCAACTTTTGAGTCTTGGTGAATTTTGAGAAATCCTTGATGAATCATGATCAAACCTTGATCAAATGATGAAATATCCTTAAAAATGAGAATGTTGACAAAAAATCTTGAAGTTTTACTATTTATAGGTCACAGTTGACTTTTGCCCTAGCACAGTCGATTTTTGGACCTTTTGAGCATTTGACTGAGCAAACTTCCTCTGCAAGGCTTGAAATTTGACATGGGTGATATTGAGAGCATATTAGGACAATGGAGAGAACTTGAGTTCATTTGGACTCAAGGATATTGATGCAACACAAAACCCTAATTTGAGGTTGACTGCCTTAGGAGATAGCTTGACTGTCTAACTCTTGAGCAATCTTGAGCCACTTGGAGATTTTTCTTGCAATGTTTGGAGAAATATGAGAGGGAAAATTTTGGGGTACAACAGGTTTCACTCAAGAAGACTTTAACAGATGTTAAAGTAGTGATTGTAATCCTTTTGTGATTAGTGAATTAAGTCCTCGTTGGAGAGAGGCAAAATCACCTTGACGGGTGGACTGGAGTAGTTTGAGATCAAACGAACCAGGATAAAAATATTGTGTCATTGCGCATTTGATTTCAAGTTTTCAATTCAACCCCCCCCCCCCTTCTTGTGTTTTTCACTTCTTCAGAGACATGGTCGACTTCTCGACCTGGTTACTTCAAACTTTGATGAAAAGATGATGAGTGTATTTTTTCAGTTCTTCCCAAGCACCACTGCTTCACCTTTCCAGACTATCAGTTGGCACCTACATTGGAAGAATTCTCTCAGCTGTTGGATATACCCATTCTTGAGCAGTTACCCTTCACAGGTTTAGAAGAAGCTCCTAATCCAGAAGTCATTGCCTCAACTTTGCACCTAAAACGGGCCGATGTGGTATCCAATGGGAAACAAGAAGCGGAGTCAAGGGATTTCTAGCTAAGTTTATGATAAACAAAGCCCAACTGTTTTGGGATGATACGGATTTTCAGGCTTTCGAGGAGGTCTTGGCTCTTCTAATCTATGGGTTAGTCCTATTCCCTAATCCGGGATCATTCGTAGATGTGAATGCTATCAAGATCTTTCTCTCTCGTGACCCGGTGCCTACTTTGCTCGGAGATATTTTGCACGCTCTCCATACTCGTACCATGAAGAGAAGAGAGATTCTTATATGCTGTATTCCATTACTGTCGAGGTGGTTTATTTCTCACCTCCCTAAGTCCATACTGAAGAATGAAGAAGGTTTGGCTTGGTCGCAAAGGATAATGTCGCTCGCTCATACGGATATTCTCTGGTGTTCTCGAGATATGGAAAATACTACTATTATTGATCGCTACGGAGAGTACCCTAATGTCCCGCTACTTGGCATCAGAGGGGGTATAACCTACAACCCTTGTTTAGCCCTGCGACAATTTGGTTACTCTCGAAGGGATGGTCCCCATGAGTTACTTATCGAGGGTATTGTATTCAACTATGAGGATGATGTTAAGGAGTATCGCCGGAGATTCATACGAGCCTAGGGTATGGTAAACAGATCTGGCGCCAAGGCTTTGGGACCAAAGACTTCCATTCCTATGGAACCTTACCTACAATGGGTACGAGCTTGTGCCCAGCAGCTTATGATGCCCTATGTGGTTGTTTTGCCAGTGATTGTGGAACCCACTACGGAGGAGGGTATTCCTTACACAGTTCTTTATCCTTACATGCCCACTGATCTTGGAGAATCACAGAGGTCTTGGATTCAGTTGATGAAGGAGTGGGATACTTACAGGGATCGGTTCCATGCTCAGAAGAGGAAGGTTTTAGAGCTCACAAAGCAGTTGCATGAAGAAAGAGGACCCAATGACTATCCCGGCGCAAAGAGGAAGCATCCATGGGAATTTTAATGTCTTTTATAGTTTCAAATTTATTTTTTTAATTGTAACGCCTAAAAGGCATTTGAACTTCAAATTTAGCTAATAAAGTTTTTGTTTATTGTGGTTTGCAAATTTAAATTTCTCGAAATCTTTGAAATCATTGCATTCGCATCCCATCCATAGCACATCATTACAGGTACCGTTACAGGTTTCTCATCTTCTTCGCTGTTTATTTAAGCAGAAATGTCTTCCGAACAAAGCATCAAGGATCTTCAGGCACAGAATGCCCAGTTCCAACAAATGTTCATCAGTCTGGAAAAAGGGTAGAAGGATCTGAAAGCCCTCATTCTGAAAGAGAAGAAGAAGAAGAAGAAGAAGAAGAAGAAGAAGAAGAAGGTTGTCAGTATTTTAAATATGGGCAGAAGGCTTAGAGAGCGGTTGAAGCGACAAACTGATTTGACCTCTTCATCCAAGGAAGGGGAGAATCAGGAAGAACAGAAGGACCCTAGTCCTGCAGTCTCTGACAATGATACTGACTATAAAGATGAACAATATCCTCCTGCTGAGGATAGATATAAACAGCTATAAGACTGTCTGAGTGCCATGGAAGTTCAGAGGATACCTGGACTAGATTTCAAAGAACTGGGATTGGTGTCGGGAGTAGTCATCCCGCAGAAGTTCAAAGCTCCAGTTTTTGCTAAGTATGATGGGGTGTCCTGCCCAAAACTCCACCTCTGTTCTTATGTCAGGAAGATCCAGCCCCACACAGCTGATAGAAATATGTGGATTCACTTCTTTAAAGATAGTCTGTCAGGGACTCAACTTGAATGGGCTACCAGCTTGAGGGAGCAAATATCAGAAACTGGAAAGATCTGGCTGCTGCTTTCTACAAGCAGTATCAGTATAACGCCGACCTTTCTCCCACTCATACTCAACTCCAGAGTATGTCCATGGGTGCAGGTGAAGGTTTTAAAGATTATGCACAAAAATGGAGAGACTTGGCTGGGAGAGTTCAACCCCCGTTGTCTGATAGGGAGTTGGTTAATATGTTTATGGGGACGCTATCTGGTCCATTTTTCAATCATTTGATCCGAAACTCATCGGCTGGTTTCACTGAGCTGATCCTAACTGGGGAAAGAGTAGAAGTTGGGATTCGAAGTGGCAAAATACAGAAGGATGCCTCTTCAAGTTCAGTAAAGAAGCCTTTTGCTGGTAAGAAGGAAGCCAGTGCCATCTACAGCCCGAGGGGTCAAAACAAGGCTGAACAACATCAGAAAGTAAATGTCATGATGATACCTAGACCCGCAGTTGCTCCATAATGCAACAATCAACAAAGGGTGGAAAGACCACAACGGCAGTTTACCCGCATCAACATGACATTGGATGAAGTTCTACCTCATCTGCTGATATCTAACTTGGCAACCTTGAGAGAGGCTCCCAAGAATCCAAATACTACATCTCCCCGATATAATCTGAATGCCCAGTGTGCCTATCATTATGAGAGTCCTGGCCACGATACAAACGACTGTTGGGCCCTGAAAAATAAAATACAAGACTTGATTGAAGCCAAGGAGATAGATTTTGATGCTCCGGAGAAGCCAAATGTCATAACTGCTCCCATGCCTAAGCACGGCCGTGGAGTTAATGCTATTGATACCGATTTGTTTGTTACCTATGTTGATTAAGTATCTACTCCTCTCATGACTGTCAAGAAGAATTTGTTGTTGGCCAGTTTATTTTCGGGTTGTGGTGAAAGTTGCCACATGTGTTCGTTTCTACCTTCTGGTTGTCGTTTGCTGAAGTTAGGTGTCCAACGCCTGATAGATAGCAAAGAAATTATGTTTGAGAAAACTTTGGTTCCCATTGTTCCATCTGAAGATGTTGCCATTATAACCATTTCCGCCAATCCTTCCAAGGTCTCCTCGATAAGACTTGTTAGGATTACATCTGCTCCAAGAATTGCTCCGCTGATAATTAGTGTTCCTGGTCATGTCCCGTATGTCTCGGACAAAGCTGTCTCATGGCATTATGGCATCGATGTGTACTATCAGGGCATCAAACAATATTTGAAAGATGAAGAAGCTGGTCCTGATGTTGGTTGTTGTACCCCAAATTTTGACCTAAGATATCGTCTCCTATCTGCATTTTTACATTACATTTGTTTTGATCCATCGATTTTAAAATTCCTGACTTTTTTTGGACAGGAGCTATTCATGCTGAACATTAAAACATTTAATCGATTCGTGCTAAAAATGATGTTTATTAAATATTTATTATCTAAAATTTAAAATAATTGAAATTCATTTTTGATTATTATGTAATTTAAAGATGTATAGATAAAATAAACATCAGAGAAGGGGCGCATTAATTGTGTGGACAGCATTTATTTATTACTCATTATCTTAAATTTAAGTAACTAGAATTTATTCTTAGTTATTACATAATTTAAAAGTTTATGAATAATATAATAAGCATTCGAAAAATTCGTTGGTCAACAACGATTGTTTAATCATCCGTCGTTCTAAGTTAAATAATTGAAACCCTGTTTTAATTATCATAATTTAGTTGTGAATGATGAATTAAATAATCGAAGATATTAGTTGATCAACGATAACTATTTATTTATCTGTTTATTGTTTTGAATGTAGATAATTGAAATTTGTTTTCAATTATTATTCATTTGGAGAAATAATAAACGATAAATAAATAAAGAAGAAGAATTTAATGGGCAAATAGTTTTCTTTTATTCATTTTTTTATTGTACAAGTTATTATGTAAATATTGTATATATTACAATAAATTACAATAATGAATTGACAAAAACTAAAATGAAATAAAAAAACTAATCTATCCTAATTCTAAAACTTCTGATCCAATGCGTTTTGTCCGCTCATTTAATGTTACCTGCACAATTAAAAGAAAGAAATTAGAATTCGAATAAATAATTAAAATGCAGAAAATAAATTTAATGTTCATCATTAAATGTAATGGCCGGAATCAGTTACTATTGTTTTTTGCAAATCACGGGATTACTCCCGGTTCACAAAAAAAAGAAAAGAATTTTAAAGCATATGCACAAGTTATGTTTTCCAAAAAACTGCATATTTAAATTAATTACATTTGTTTAAAATTCCAAATGTAATTTCAAAAAGCATACAGCATAAGCATACAAAACCATGCAGTAACCACATATGCAAGCATGCTCACTTAGCCTTTGCCTACACAGCAGGAAACAAAACAAGTTTGTACTAAAAGGAAAACATGCAGTTTGACCATATTTGCAAGCAATACAAAAATTCCTTTTTTTCATCATTTTCTGGCCATTACAGTTTCAGAAAAATGTACAGCTTATCACTTTATATCAAAGCCATACTGAGAGAAAAAAAAGAGAGGAAGAAGTGTGGGATTTGCAGGCTTAGCATAGGCAGAAGAGGTTATACAAGACAAACAAAAATATAGCCAGTAGAATTAATAACACAGAATAAGAATAGAGACAAATTGGAGGGACAGTATAGTGCAGAATGCTCAGGGAGATCCCAAGGCTTTTTTTTCAAATTCCTGGCCTGTAGCGAAAAGAAGAGAAGAGGAGTTGTTATATTACATAACAAAAAGAAAACAAAACACAGCAGAACATATATCAAAGCCTCCAAGAAAAAACTTAGAGATTTTAAAAAACCTGCATAATCACATACTGAAAAAACCATTTCCAAACCATACACAAAAACCTTGCAAACCGATTGAGCCACAAAAGCCAATATCATCATCATCCCACTGTCATCAAAAGATATAAAAACAACCTCACAGAAAACCAGTCAAAAAACCACCATCCGTATGGCCTAGCTAAAACACATGCCCAAGTTCCCTCGATTTGTCAAAACCACACAAAGTCTTACGTTCATCACCATGTCAACATTGTTGTTCGAGTTTGAGTTCCCTTAATCCAAAATCTGAAAGGCAACCGATTTGGCCTCAGTATCAACATCATTGGCCCCTTTCGAAAATTACTCAAGCCAATAAAATCGTCATACAGTACAGTTTCAAGAAGAAGTGCAGTATCAATTCAACAGAACCAAGCATAGTATCGCATTCAAGCAAGGACAGAAGAACAAGTGTAGCATCATATTCAAAGGAGAAGAAAAAACAAAATCGTCATACAGTGGCACGTTCAAAGAAGAAGAAGAATCATAGTACAGTCCCAACCAGTTTCAACAAAGAACAAGTGTAGTATCACATTCAAGAGGAAGAAAACCGAAGCACAGTACCAAGGCTCAAGGACAAAATAGAAGTACAGTACCAACAACCAAGAAGAGGAAAACCGTAAATACCGTTCACCGTTGGACTCGTTTCTCCCTCTCTTCGCTGGCCGGCCTCCGTCACCCCTGGCTCGTCCTCCGCCTCCACCTAGGTAACGCTTTTATCCCTTTTTTTATTTTCTTCAAATGCCAATCAAATCAACATGGACAATCAATATAAGAACCAGTTAAGATCAACACAATAAACCATAAAATCAACATGCAAGACGAATCTAACGTTAATGAATCAAACGCGTTCTTACCGTCTCCGCTTAAGCCGTCTCGTTCGTGTTCAATGGAGGGAAGAAGAGCCAAGCGTGGGTGGCCGGAACGAAGAAGAAACGTCAAGTCCGGTGGCGAGGAGGAAGAAGCATAGCGAAGGAGATGAAGATCGTGAAGAAGAAGGAGGCGCCGTTTCTGCCTTATGCAACCCTAATCCCAATTGTACAACATAACACAACCCTAATGCTGCATTAATCTCTTGGGCCACCCTTTACTCTCAGCTTAAGCCCACGAATCCTTGTACACCCCCCCCCCTGTCTTCATTTCGCCTTGGGCCTTATCCTAACCCTCTAGCCCATTCTGATTTATTTACTCACCTCCTCTTAATTTTTATTTTGACTACCTCTTAGAATTTTATAGTTTTTATTTGTAACTTAGTTAACCAAAAAATAAAAGAAATAATCTAAAGTTTTTATAATAGGCCATTTTATTAATTCAAACTTTCAAGATTTAATAATCTTAATATCTTTTAAAAAATTAGGTTTTTTTTAGTTAGTAATATAGAGTTTTGATTTAATCTAAAAAAAAAAATTCCTAAAGTAATACCTTTTTATAATAAAAGGCATAAGAATAGAAAAACAAAAAATATTTTTATTATCTTAATATAAATATCAAAAATATAAAAAACTTAATAACTTAAAAAAAACTAAAAAATGCCACGTCCTCATTAAATAATTCTTTTGATTCATCCTTATCAAAAATGCGTAAAAATTAAAATACTTTCCTCCCGATAACATTAAAAAAAAAAATCATAAAAAACATTGTTCGCATCTTTTATTCCATCATTTAGATTATTACTATTTAATTATTATTCGCATATTTTTTGTTCGTGTATCTTTGTTTATTCGGTTTATGTTTAAATCCAAGGGAAAGAACAGTAAGTTTGTTGACTTCATGCCTCCAAATCTAACTGCGCAATTTTCGCATTTTCATTAAAACTTAGGATAATTTTTTCCTCAAAACATTCACCTTACTTCAAAATTTCAACCTTCCAAGACTTATACTTTTTAAAGCAAAAACTTCGACATTAGGTCGTCGTATCTTCAAAAAAACCCGTCCGTATCCCTTTTCGGCCAAAACGATTTATTTTCAATCAAGCAATCAATTTTAAATAAAACAGATATTTCAAAAGGTTCCTATAGAGTACTATAGATGCATTGGGTGCTAATACCTTCCCATTGTATAACCAACCCCCGAACCATAAGATCTCTTTCAAAAACGCTTTGTATTTTATTATTGTTTACATCGCATATTTAGGGTTTTATTTCGCTCTTTTCCCTTTTCCTTTGGAAACAATAAAGCGCGGTGGCGACTCTTGCTTTTGTGAGACGAATTAATCAATAATTCGATCTCCGATTTACCCCGCTACATTTTTTATCGCTACAGAATTGGCGACTCTGCTGGGGAAAGATCGACCTCTTGCTGGTCCATCCCTAAGTGGGTTAAGCCTAATTTGTTTTATCTATTTACTATTATTTGATTTGCTTGATTATATGTTTAAATTGGGGTGTTTGGGTTTTTTGCAAAGGACGAATCCTATACCCGGATTAAGTAACACTTAAGGAATAGGACGGGCGGTATAGTCATGTTAACTTTGAGGGAGTAATCCCGAAGAAGGAGGCATGAGATCCCCCACTCAATGGAAGGCCCTCTTGAACTTAATATTTGTTTACCGAGTAATCGGGAAGACATTATTATTTTCGACCTAGGAGCCCGAGAAGTTGAGGACCGTAGAACCCTAACCCATCTTGGCCTTTTTAGGTGTAGCGCGGAGACTATAACGGAGTAATTCGGAAATAGTTGTCACGCGATGCTACGCTCGGACGAGTTTCTCTTGAGAATATTGCTAATTATTGAGTAATCTAGACGTTGGTAATATCCAAAAGAGGGATGTAGACTCTAGGAACTCTTAGAACCTTGTCTTACAGGTGTGATCGAAACATTAGTACATACCTTTGGGTGGGCTTTACCCTCGACTCCATGCTGAACGTTGAACCTTTAAACCCCATGTTTGCAAATTTATGTGTGACTGTTGCACTATCATTCATTCATGCATTCATCAACATCTTTGTAAAAAACTCGTTTTTCAAGGAACTTTGGAATGATTTTTGCAAACGTCTCAGGGTATTATGGAACCTGGAAGGAGAAATACTCGAAGCTTTAGCTTCAAGGAGCCCGAAATTAAAGAACTGAAGAGTTTGATTCCGAAGATAGAGAGTCCGACAGATTTTCAGAAGAAATATGGGTCCATCGTACCGCTCATGAAGCGCAAGATGAAGAAAGGCATCCTCAACACGTTGGTTCAGTTCTATGATCCCATGTACCGATGTTTCACCTTCACGGATTATCAGTTGATGCCTACTTTAGAGGAGTACTCCTATATTCTTGGTTTGCCGATCGTCGACCGTGTTCCTTTTTCTGGGTTAGAAGAGGAGCCTAAATCCCATGAGATAGCAACCATCACCCACCTGAAGAAGTCAGAGATAGAGGAGAATATGACTACGAAAGGAGGAATCCGGGGTTTGCCGGCACAGTTTCTGTTGAAGAAAGCTCGTTACTTTGCTGATACAAAGGATACCGTTGCCTTCGAGGACGTGTTTGCTCTACTCGCGTATGGTCTTTTCTTATTCCCTAACGTTGATAAATTTGTGGATGTCAACGCTATCAGAGTTTTCCTGATTGGAAATCCGGTCCCTACGCTGCTAGGGGACACGTATTACTCTATCCATCTTCGAAACTCTTATCAAGGAGGGATGATTATCTGTTGTGTGCCGTTGTTGTATCAGTGGTACGTCTCGCATTTACCTGGGTCCGATGCTTTATGGGATCTTGAAAGGGAACCGCGTTGGGCGCCAAAGATTATGGCTCTCACTCATTTCGATATTGACTGGTACAATCGAGTTTACCATGACGTGGAGATCATCGACAGCTGTGGTGCTTTTCCCAACGTACCTCTTCTTGGTACGAGGGGTGGAATCAACTACAACCCTGTTCTAGCGCGCCGTCAATTCGGGTACCCGATGAGAGATAAGCCGAACAGTATCCATGTGAGTGGTTTCTTTCTTCAGGAAGGACAAGATCATCAGGCTGCTAAGAGGGAGATTGAAGGAGCTTGGCGCCATATCCACAAGAAAGGGAGAGATATGCTGGGACATAGAGGGGCCGTCTCTTTGGAACCTTACCTGCAGTGGGTCCGTGCTAGGGCTTGTGCTCTCAAGATGCCGTATAAACTTGAGAAACCTCTGTTCCCTGCCATTGCACCATCATCAGTTGCTATCCCAATCGCGGATGTAGGAGAATATCAAGGAAACCTGGCTAGGATGAAATCCGAAAGGGATGCTTGGAAGGAAAAGTACCATATGTCCGAATACGAGAATCGAGTCCTGACTCGACAGCTGAAAGAAAAGAAGGAGTTGTTGCTTATTCAAGACGGCCGGTTCGTTGACCACGATGAGAAGCTTCGTCAGAAGGATGCCTTGCTGAAGAAGTATGCGAGTGAGAGGAAGAGAAAAAGGGAATGTTCAGTAAGCGTGGCTCTCGTTCCTAATCCACAAGAAGAAATCGTCGATCGACTGATAACGGAAAAGAAGGATATGGAAGACTTTTACGAAGAGAAGATCAAGAAGCTCCGGTTACAGCTGGTATTTGGTCCGTCATCTGAGGATTCCGAGTAAGCTTTAGTTTTAGTTTATTTTATTGATGTCATTTTGAAAAATTATGTAAAAGGGCTTCTTGCTCCGAAATTGTAATTTATTGTATTATTTTGGGCTTCATGCTCCAAGTTGTAATTTACTGCTTTCTTACTTCGAAAATGTAATTTATCACTTTATTATGGTTTTCATGTTGCAAGTTGTAATTTATTGCTTTCATTAGTAAATTTGTTATCTCAAGGTTGTAATTTACTATTCCAAATTGTAAGTTGTAATTTATCGCTTTCGATTAACGGATTGAGTTTTTGTTGTTCTAAATTCCTTTACCATTGATGTATGCAAAGTTACTAAAGTTCCTTGAAAAACTTTCAAAATGAGTCATCATTTGCATTGCCATCATGCATCATTTCACATTCCACATCACATGTTTTCTAGAGTCTCATTCTTGTTCTTTTTCCACCGAAGGTTGTCAAGCTGTCTCACCGATACGACACTCGGGCTAATCGTCAGAGGAAAATGGAAGATTTGGAACAGGAAAATCACGAACTTCGTGGGGAAGTTGCTACACTTCGTGCCGAGATGGAAAAGTTAACAGCGTTGGTGGAAAGTTTGGTGGCTGTTCAGAATCAGCCATCGACTACGACTGCCGAGATTCAGACTTCAACTCCAGTGGTTTCCGAAATTGTTACAGTTCCTGCCTCCGCGACTCACACCAACTCTCCGCTTCAACATCAGATGCCGAAAGGTTTTCCGTGGGGAATGCCTTACAACTTTGTGCCCGAGGGGTATCAGCCTACTGTACAACCTATATTTCAGTCTGCATTGTCTCTTCCTCAACCAGAGACAACTGCCGTGCCGCCAGTAATTCCGTCTGTAACACCTTTTCCGCAACCAGTTATGACGACCGTTGCTCCCGTGGTCCATTCAGTACCATATTTGAATGAACCAGTTTATCCTGCCGAGCCCGCTGAAAGTTTGGGTCTTTTTGACAGAATGGAGGAATTTCAGGATCAGTTCCAGGAAATGCAGAAGGAGCTTAGAGCATTGAAAGGGAAGGATTTGTTTGGGAAGAGTACGCACGACCTTTGTTTAGTTCCGAATGTCAAGATTCCAGCGAAATTCAAAGTACCAGACTTTGAGAGATATAAGGGTGATTCGTGTCCTAGAAGCCATTTGACAATGTACGTGAGGAAGATGTCCACGTACTCCGATGATCATGATTTGTTGATTCATTATTTTCAAGACAGCTTGACGGGTGCTGCTCTAAAGTGGTATATGGGTTTAGACAGCATTCGGATCCGCAACTTTAACGATCTTAGTGAAGCCTTTGTCCATCAGTACAAGTACAACGTTGACATGGCGCCAGACAGGGATCAACTCCGGGCAATGTCGCAGAGAGACCGAGAATCTTTTAAGGAGTATGCCCAGAGATGGCGTGAAATTGCTGCTCAAATCTATCCACCTCTTGAGGAGAAAGAGATGACTAAGATATTTTTGAAGACTTTGGGGTCCTTTTACTATGAGAGAATGATAGCCAGCGCACCCAGTGACTTTACTGAAATGGTGAGCATGGGCATGCGATTAGAGGAAGGAATTCGCGAAGGGCGTTTGGTTAAAGAAGGGAGTCCGTCTAGCAGTGCGAAGAAGTTCGGAGGTGTTTTCCCGAAGAGAAAAGAGCAAGATGTCAGTGCTCTGTTTCCAGGTAGGCCCAGGAGAGGTTACTCTCACGTTGCGGCAGTCACTCCGGCTGTCCGCCCAGCTTTGGTATCCCCATCTCATCAGATTCCGCCAACTCAACCACGGCCTTTTCAGCAGCAGCCTCGACAACAGGCTTATCCGTTCAACAATCAGAACCGTTCGCCCAGGAAGCCGCAGTTCGATGCCATTCCTATGACGTATACTGAATTGTTCCCTGCTCTCATTAGAAAGAATCTCATCACAACAAAGCCACCTCCTGTCGCACCGAACAGTGCTTCTCCGTGGTACAAGGCGGATCAATTCTGTGAATATCATCAAGGGTCGCCGGGGCACAACCTTGAGAATTGCTTTGCTTTGAAGGCGGATGTGCAGAGATTAATTAAGAACGGCATCTTGTCTTTTAAGGATGTTAATCCAAACGTCAGAGATAACCCTTTGCCCCGACATGGGGCAGCTTCTGTGAATATGGTGGAAGGTTGTCCGGGGAAGTTCCGAGTTTTCCAAGTCGAGCACATCAGAGAATCATTGATCAGGTTACATCAGAGTTTGAGAAGACTTGCCTTTGTTAGGCACCAACATGATTATGACGTTTGTGAGTTTTGTTCAAGAGAAGATGATTGTCCTATTGTGAAGGAGGACATTCAGAAGTTGCTAGATCAGAGAATTATCACTATTACCTATGACCGAAATCCTGAAGATGAAGTGAATGTTATCACCCCACAATTTAATTTGCCAGAATCAGTAGAGGTTGCTTACAACAGCCAGACCGCGTCTGTTGACCCTTTGATTATTTACCCACCTGGCCCTGTGCCTTATAGCTCAGACCAAGCCGTGCCGTACAAGTATCACGCCACCATGATCGAGAATGGGGTAGAGGTCCCCGTACCAACCAGACCGTCTTTTGTTAATATTGCCGATGTAAGTAGAGTGACAAGAAGTGGGCGTGTTTTCGCCGCAGTACCGTCGAGAAGACCAGAAGTTCAAGTAAGGAGGCCCATGCCGGCGGAGATCCCTGTAAGAAATGAACCAAGGGTTGAGATAGGTCGATCCAGTGAACCTATCCCTCACCCTGAAGAAGATGAAATCTTAAAGCTTATCAAAAGAAGCGAGTATAAGATTGTGGACCAGCTTCTGCAAACACCTTCCAAGATTTCCTTGCTTGCCTTATTGAGAGATTCTGGGGCACATAGAGAAGCCTTGATGAAAGTGTTGGACCAGGCGTTCGTAGACCATGATGTGACAGTTGATCAGTTTGATGGGATTGTGGGAAATATAACCTCGTGTAACAACTTGGGTTTCAGTGATGAAGAACTCCCGGAGGAGGGGAGAAACCATAATATGGCTCTGCACATTTCAGTAAGTTGTGGAAACGATACCTTATCAAGCGTGTTGGTGGATACGGGCTCGTCGTTGAATGTGATGCCCAAGACCACGTTGTCGCGACTTTCATATCCAGGTGCTCCTATGAGGCCTAGCGGAGTAATTGTTAAAGCATTTGATGGTTCCAGGAAGACAGTTATTGGTGAAGTGGATCTTCCCATAGTGATTGGTCCCCATACTTTTCAAATCACTTTCCAAGTGATGGACATCCGTGCTGCTTACAGTTGTTTATTGGGCCGTCCCTGGATCCATGATGCCGGGGCAGTCACCTCCACGCTCCATCAGAGATTAAAGTTTGTGAGACATGGGAAACTAGTGATGATTGGGGGAGAGCAGGCCATGGTGGTAAGTCATTTATCATCATTTTCTTTTATTGATGCTGACGAGGATGTTGGGACCCAGTTCCAGGGCCTATCTGTTGCTAAGAATACAGGGATTAAGCAAGGGGCATCCATCTCTTCTTTTGAGGATGCACGGCGAGTGGTGGAAAGTGGTTCGGCCGAAGGATGGGGCCAGGTGTTGACGTTACCCGAGAACAAGTCTGGGGAAGGTTTGGGTTTTCATCCAATAGCTGCAAGGGTCAAGAAAGAAGTGGTTGTTCGTCCAATTCAAGAGGTCTTTCGGAGTGCAGGGTTTGTGCATCCTGAAGTTGATGCTATCATAGATGATGATTCCGAGGAGGATTTGCCCGTGTTTGTGACGCCTGGATTGGCTTGCCAAAATTGGATAGCTGTTGATGTTCCTGTGGTTATGCATATTTCCGAGTAATGTTTTGTTTATTTTCCTTTTGAAAAATCGCTCTGCCCAAGGCGAAACGTATTTTGTGTCGGGCTATGAAAATAACTCCTTTTGCTCTGCCCAAGGCAAAAGAGAAATGTCTGGGCTTTCTGTTTCAAGTATTTCCTCTTTAATGAATAAAAATGTTATTTTGTCCACTGCTGTTTTATTTTTCACTTTTTGGGGAAATAATAATGAAAATTAATTAAGAACATGTTGTTTTATTTGCACAAATCGATTTCTAAAATAAAGCATAATCATGTGTGCAGATTACTTCATGACTTAACCATCGAAAACAATGATCCTATGCCCTCTCCCAACTTTGAATTCCCTGTGTTCAGAGCCGAAGAAGGGGATGATGAAGAGGTTGCTGTTGAGATTTCCCGTTTGATTGAGCAGGATGAGAAGGTCATTCAACCATTTGAAGAACCTGTAGAGTTGGTCAATTTGGGTGATGAAGAGGATAGAAAGGAAGTCAAGGTCGGAGCATTGCTTATCCCGGAAGTTAAGGAGAAGATGTTGGAGCTTCTCAGAGAGTATGTTGACGTGTTTGCTTGGTCCTACCAAGATATGGCAGGGTTGGACAACGACATTGTGGAGCATCGTTTACCGTTGAGACATGAGTGTCTACTGATCAAGCAGAAGTTGAGACAGACTCGTCCCGACATGGCTGACAAGATTAAAGAGGAGGTTCAGAAACAGATCAACGCAGGTTTCCTTATTACGTCGGTCTATCCTCAATGGTTAGCCAATATAGTGCCTGTTGCAAAGAAGGACGGCAAAGTTCGGATGTGTGTAGACTACAGAGATCTGAATAGAGCTAGTCCGAAAGATGATTTCCCATTACCTCATATTGACGTATTGGTCGACAGTACTGCCAAGTTCAAAGTCTTCTCTTTCATGGATGGTTTCTCCGGTTACAATCAAATCAAGATGGCGCCGGAAGATATGGAAAAGACCGCTTTCATTACACCGTGGGGAACTTTCTGTTATCGAGTTATGCCATTTGGTTTGAGGAATGCTGGTGCAACATACCAAAGAGCCATGACTGCTTTGTTCCATGACATGATGCATAAGGAGATCGAAGTGTATGTGGATGACATGATTGCCAAATCACAGACTGAGGAAGATCACTTGGAGCATTTGTTAAAGTTATTCCAGCGTTTGAGAAAGTACAAACTCCGTCTGAATCCCAACAAGTGTACTTTTGGTGTTCGTTCTGGAAGACTTCTAGGTTTCATTGTCAGTCAGAGAGGTATTGAAGTAGATCCTGATAAAGTCAAAGCCATTCGGGAAATGCCCGCACCCAAGACGGAAAAACAAGTAAGAGGATTCCTTGGGAGACTGAACTACATTTCTAGGTTCATATCTCACATGACTGCTACCTGTGGGCCGATTTTCAAGCTTCTCCGCAAGAACCAAGGATGTGTGTGGACAGAAGATTGTCAGAAAGCTTTTGATCACATCAAGGAATATTTACTCGAACCTCCCATCTTGATTCCTCCGGTGGAAGGAAGACCTTTGATTATGTACTTGACCATATTAGAAGACTCCATGGGATGTGTGCTTGGTCAGCAAGACGAGACTGGAAGAAAGGAACATGCGGTATACTATCTGAGTAAGAAATTCACAGACTGTGAGTCTCGGTACTCATTGCTTGAGAAAACCTGTTGTGCTTTAGCCTGGGCTGCTCGCCGTCTGCGCCAGTATATGATTAACCACACTACTTGGTTGATCTCCAAAATGGACCCAATCAAGTATATCTTTGAGAAGCCCGCCTTATCTGGAAGAATAGCCCGTTGGCAGATGTTGTTATCTGAATATGACATTGAGTATCACACTCAGAAAGCGATCAAAGGGAGTATTTTAGCTGATCATTTGGCTCACCAACCAATTGAAGACTATCAATCCATCAAGTTTGACTTCCCAGATGAAGATGTTATGTACTTGAAAGCTAAAGATTGTGAAGAGCCGTTACCTGAAGAAGGACCTGATCCTGAATTCCGGTGGGGTTTGATATTTGACGGAGCTGTGAATTCCTATGGAAATGGAATTGGGGCAATCATCGTTACTCCCCGAGGTACTCATATCCCGTTCATGGTAAGACTGAAGTTTGACTGCACGAACAACATGGCGGAATATGAGGCATGTATTATGGGTCTTGAAGAAGCAGTGGACCTTAGGATTAAAATTCTTGATATTTATGGAGATTCGGCACTAGTGATTAATCAAATCAAAGGAGAATGGGAGACTCGTCATCCTGGTTTGATCCCTTACAGAGACTATGCTAGAAGGTTGTTAACCTTCTTCAACAAGGTGGAATTACATCATATCCCTAGGGATGAGAATCAAATGGCCGATGCTTTGGCCACCTTGTCTTCAATGTTTCAAGTGAATGATTGGAATGATGTGCCTATAATCCGGGTTATGCGCCTCGATAGACCTGCTCATGTGTTTTCAGTGGAAGAGGTCACCGACGACAAACCGTGGTTCTATGACATTAAACGAGTTCTTCAAACTCAAGAGTACCCACCCGGGGCATCCAACAAAGATAGGAAGACGTTGAGAAGATTAGCAAGCAGTTTCTTTCTCAATGAAGAGGTGTTGTATAAGAGGAATTATGACATGGTCTTGCTCAGATGTGTAGACAAACGTGAAGCAGACATGCTGATGCAAGAAGTGCACGAAGGATCCTTTGGCACTCATGCCAATGGACATGCAATGGCCAGAAAGATGTTGAGAGCTGGTTACTACTGGATGACAATGGAATCTGATTGCTGCAAGTATGTGAAGAAATGTCATAAATGCCAGATTTATGCGGACAAGATGCATGTGCCGCCGACCCTCCTCAATGTTATATCTTCACCTTGGCCTTTCTCTATGTGGGGCATTGATATGATTGGGACGATTGAACCCAAAGCTTCAAATGGTCATCGTTTTATCTTGGTGGCGATCGATTATTTTACCAAATGGGTGGAAGCAGCATCTTATGCTAATGTAACCAGACAGGTGGTAGTCAGATTTATCAAGAATCAGATCATTTGTCGGTATGGTATCCCGAGCAAGATCATCACTGATAATGGGTCGAATTTGAATAACAAGATGATGAAGGAACTTTGTGAAGAGTTCAAGATCGAACATCATAATTCCTCTCCCTACAGACCGAAGATGAATGGGGCTGTTGAAGCTGCTAACAAGAATATCAAGAAGATTGTCCAGAAGATGGTGGTAACTTATAAGGACTGGCATGAAATGCTTCCGTTTGCTTTACACGGGTACCGTACTTCGGTTCGAACTTCAACGGGCGTGACCCCTTTCTCCCTAGTTTATGGTATGGAAGCAGTACTCCCCGTGGAGGTTGAGATTCCGTCTCTGAGAGTGTTGATGGAAGCCAAGCTTTCTGAGGCCGAATGGTGTCAAAGTAGGTATGATCAGTTGAATTTAATCGAAGAAAAGAGATTGACGGCGTTGTGTCACGGTCAGTTGTATCAACAAAGAATGAAGAAGGCTTTTGATAAGAAGGTTCGACCGCGCGAGTTCAGAGAAGGTGACCTTGTGCTCAAGAAAATATTATTTTTCCAACCTGATTCTAGGGGCAAATGGGCTTCGAATTATGAAGGACCGTATGTTGTTAAGAAAGTTTTCTCTGGAGGTGCCATGATTCTCACCAATATGGATGGTGAAGACCTCCCGCGTCCCTTGAACGCCGATGCAGTCAAGAAGTATTTCGCTTAGGCAAATTTCTGGTCAAATCAGTTTCAGCATCTGAACACATTCTGGAATTCAAAGTTGTTAGGGAGAATAGCGATCACCGTTTTTGTATGACCTTTTATTTCATGTACTATTTCCCCAAGCTTTTGTAAACCGTTGGAGTCGCATTGTTAGCGAACAACCTCTTATTAATAAAGTTTGAGCACTTATCTTTTGTGGGCAAAATTTTAATTTTATGGAAAATACTTGAAACAAATTTACTTAAATGTCCTTATTTTAAAAATGTGTCGTGAATAACGAAAGGAATATTGACAGTTTGTTCCAAAGATGGTCAAGCCATGAAATGCAAAGCAGTGCAGTAGTTTATTCGTGCATGATGAGCATGTTTTATTTCAAATCATCGTCATGAGGGGTTGGTTGTGTTAAACTTGTGTTTTTTCGGGGTACTAAGTTTGGTGACTCCCCAGCTGTTCCCGTTGAGCTTTGTTCTGGCTGTCTCAATCGGGGCGACTTCTGAAGTTTGGTACGCTTTGTCTCATACCTTGATCTATTGATGTTAGAAGTTTGGATTTGGATGTTCTTCTCCTCAGAGGATTCGGACCTTGTAGCGTGATACCCTCCGACGTTGCTGTGTGTTTCCAATTCCGTCTATCTTCCGTCTTTTCAAGATTGGCCGAGTATCTATTTCACTATGACATCTTATTACCTCCAGGATACTTCACCTGTCTGTTTTGTCAGCATAACATTCATTTACACTCATATCAGCATGCATATCCACATCTGCCATTGATTTTGAGTCATATCTTGTTTGTTCGAACAACGTACATATGTTCTTTCCAAATAGAGTGCCAACTTAAGCATAAAATGCGCCTCCTTTCTAATTCCCCAACTGAGCTAATCCTCGTGGATGACTGTTGATTTAGCTTACCTTGTCCATTTTTGGATAGGATGAATTCCCTAATCGAGTTACTTTCTCATTGGGTAGAGTCTTGTTTGACTGTTTTCTCTCTGGTTACTCCTAGATGAAGTTGTCGCCTCTTGCATAGGCTATCTCTTTGATTTTCCCCAGTGAAATCGCGACCTAGACAGTTGGTGCATTTATTTTGCACGTTAAAGTATATGATCTCCTCGGGAAGGATTGATTCAGGGTTCTCTTTGACGAGGATTTTATTCTCTGCCAGTATCATCGCAGTTTCCTTCTGAATTATTTTGGAAAGCGCCGAGCAGCAGTTCTTCATGAGCTACTAGTGCGTCATTTTATCTTTTCGAAAGCGCCGAGCAGCAGTTCTTCATGAGCTACTAGTGCGTCACCTTATCTTTTTGAAAGCGCCGAGCAGCAGTTCTTCACGAGCTACTAGTGCGTCACCTTATCTTTTCGAAAGCGCCGAGCAGCAGTTCTTCATGAGCTACTAGTGCGTCATTTTATCTTTTCGAAAGCGCCGAGTAGCAGTTCTTCATGAGCTACTAGTGCGTCATTTTATCTTTTCGAAAGCGCCGAGCAGCAGTTCTTCACGAGCTACTAGTGCGTCACCTTATCTTTTCGAAAGCGCCGAGCAGCAGTTCTTCATGAGCTACTAGTGCGTCATTTTATCTTTTCAAAAGCGCCGAGCAGCAGTTCTTCATGAGCTACTAGTGCGTCATTTTATCTTTTCGAAAGCGCCGAGCAGCAGTTCTTCACGAGCTACTAGTGCGTCACCTTATCTTTTTGAAAGCGCCGAGCAGCAGTTCTTCACGAGCTACTAGTGCGTCACCTTATCTTTTTGAAAGCGCCGAGCAGCAGTTCTTCACGAGCTACTAGTGCGTCATTTTATTTTTCTGAAAGCGACAAGCAGCAAACTCTTCATGAGTCACCAAGACGTTATTACTTTTCTGGAATACAACAAGCGGCAGCTTCTTTATTTGAGCAGCTTGTATGTTATTGGTATTTTCTTTGGACGACAGCAAGCGGCAGCTTCTTTATTTGAGCAGCTTGTATGTTATTGGTATTTTCTTTGGACGACAGCAAGCGGCAGCTTCTTTATTTGAGCAACTTGCATGTTATCGGTATTTTCTGGAACACAGCAAGCGACAGCTTCTTTATTTGAGCAACTTGTTTGTTATCGGTATTTTCTCTGGACAACAACAAATGGCAGTTTTCTTTATTTGAGCAACCCTCGTATCTACAGTCTTATCACCTCAGCATTAATGAGTATATCTCTAAAAATCTAGCAGAAAAGTCTGTTACGAATCGATACCTCCAGAAGTCGGTAATCCGTTATCAGCAATTTGATACTCTCTGTCTATCGTCGACCTTGAGTTGCGAATTCACTGTGTTGGATCAATGATTTGTTACGGCCTATGCAAGATGCTCTCTTTGTTAGGGTTAGAGGTCGTATTCCCTCAATTTTATTCGCTGTCAGGAGTCTGTCGTTTGAAGCCGATAGCTCGTTTTCCCCAGTAGCGTATAATTCATGTCTTTGTGTTTTGTTGGTGTTCGATTCCTCCAACATTTGTCTTGTTTCATACAATATCTTTCTCTGTGAATTCAAGCACTACATTCATACCACCGCATGATGACGGCATCTTAGGACAAAATTTGCGTAATCATGTATTTAAGTACCTTCAATCACGTCGAAACGAAGATTTTAATCTTCATATCTCCGGATAGAAGAAACTTAAATAGGGGCAGCTGTTGTACCCCAAATTTTGACCTAAGATATCGTCTCCTATCTGCATTTTTACATTACATTTGTTTTGATCCATCGATTTTAAAATTCCTGACTTTTTTTGGACAGGAGCTATTCATGCTGAACATTAAAACATTTAATCGATTCGTGCTAAAAATGATGTTTATTAAATATTTATTATCTAAAATTTAAAATAATTGAAATTCATTTTCGATTATTATGTAATTTAAAGATGTATAGATAAAATAAACATCAGAGAAGGGGCGCATTAATTGTGTGGACAACATTTATTTATTACTCATTATCTTAAATTTAAGTAACTAGAATTTATTCTTAGTTATTACATAATTTAAAAGTTTATGAATAATATAATAAGCATTCGAAAAATTCGTTGGTCAACAACGATTGTTTAATCATCCGTCGTTCTAAGTTAAATAATTGAAACCCTGTTTTAATTATCATAATTTAGTTGTGAATGATGAATTAAATAATCGAAGATATTAGTTGATCAACGATAACTATTTATTTATCTGTTTATTGTTTTGAATGTAGATAATTGAAATTTGTTTTCAATTATTATTCATTTGGAGAAATAATAAACGATAAATAAATAAAGAAGAAGAATTTAATGGGCAAATAGTTTTCTTTTATTCATTTTTTTATTGTACAAGTTATTATGTAAATATTGTATATATTACAATAAATTACAATAATGAATTGACAAAAACTAAAATGAAATAAAAAAACTAATCTATCCTAATTCTAAAACTTCTGATCCAATGCGTTTTGTCCGCTCATTTAATGTTACCTGCACAATTAAAAGAAAGAAATTAGAATTCGAATAAATAATTAAAATGCAGAAAATAAATTTAATGTTCATCATTAAATGTAATGGCCGGAATCAGTTACTATTGTTTTTTGCAAATCACGGGATTACTCCCGGTTCACAAAAAAAAGAAAAGAATTTTAAAGCATATGCACAAGTTATGTTTTCCAAAAAACTGCATATTTAAATTAATTACATTTGTTTAAAATCCCAAATGTAATTTCAAAAAGCATACAGCATAAGCATACAAAACCATGCAGTAACCACATATGCAAGCATGCTCACTTAGCCTTTGCCTACACAGCAGGAAACAAAACAAGTTTGTACTAAAAGGAAAACATGCAGTTTGACCATATTTGCAAGCAATACAAAAATTCCTTTTTTTCATCATTTTCTGGCCATTACAGTTTCAGAAAAATGTACAGCTTATCACTTTATATCAAAGCCATACTGAGAGAAAAAAAAGAGAGGGAGAAGTGTGGGATTTGCAGGCTTAGCATAGGCAGAAGAGGTTATACAAGACAAACAAAAATATAGCCAGTAGAATTAATAACACAGAATAAGAATAGAGACAAATTGGAGGGACAGCATAGTGCAGAATGCTCAGGGAGATCCCAAGGCTTTTTTTTCAAATTCCTGGCCTGTAGCGAAAAGAAGAGAAGAGGAGTTGTTATATTACATAACAAAAAGAAAACAAAACACATCAGAACATATATCAAAGCCTCCAAGAAAAAACTTAGAGATTTTAAAAAACCTGCATAATCACATACTGAAAAAACCATTTCCAAACCATACACAAAAACCTTGCAAACCGATTGAGCCACAAAAGCCAATATCATCATCATCCCACTGTCATCAAAAGATATAAAAACAACCTCACAGAAAACCAGTCAAAAAACCACCATCCGTATGGCCTAGCTAAAACACATGCCCAAGTTCCCTCGATTTGTCAAAACCACACAAAGTCTTACGTTCATCACCATGTCAACATTGTTGTTCGAGTTTGAGTTCCCTTAATCCAAAATCTGAAAGGCAACCGATTTGGCCTCAGTATCAACATCATTGGCCCCTTTCGAAAATTACTCAAGCCAATAAAATCGTCATACAGTACAGTTTCAAGAAGAAGTGCAGTATCAATTCAACAGAACCAAGCATAGTATCGCATTCAAGCAAGGACAGAAGAACAAGTGTAGCATCATATTCAAAGGAGAAGAAAAAACAAAATCGTCATACAGTGGCACGTTCAAAGAAGAAGAAGAATCATAGTACAGTCCCAACCAGTTTCAACAAAGAACAAGTGTAGTATCACATTCAAGAGGAAGAAAACCGAAGCACAGTACCAAGGCTCAAGGACAAAATAGAAGTACAGTACCAACAACCAAGAAGAGGAAAACCGTAAATACCGTTCACCGTTGGACTCGTTTCTCCCTCTCTTCGCTGGCCGGCCTCCGTCACCCCTGGCTCGTCCTCCGCCTCCACCTAGGTAACGCTTTTATCCCTTTTTTTATTTTCTTCAAATGCCAATCAAATCAACATGGACAATCAATATAAGAACCAGTTAAGATCAACACAATAAACCATAAAATCAACATGCAAGACGAATCTAACGTTAATGAATCAAACGCGTTCTTACCGTCTCCGCTTAAGCCGTCTCGTTCGTGTTCAATGGAGGGAAGAAGAGCCAAGCGTGGGTGGCCGGAACGAAGAAGAAACGTCAAGTCCGGTGGCGAGGAGGAAGAAGCATAGCGAAGGAGATGAAGATCGTGAAGAAGAAGGAGGCGCCGTTTCTGCCTTATGCAACCCTAATCCCAATTGTACAACATAACACAACCCTAATGCTGCATTAATCTCTTGGGCCACCCTTTACTCTCAGCTTAAGCCCACGAATCCTTGTACACCCCCCCCCCTGTCTTCATTTCGCCTTGGGCCTTATCCTAACCCTCTAGCCCATTCTGATTTATTTACTCACCTCCTCTTAATTTTTATTTTGACTACCTCTTAGAATTTTATAGTTTTTATTTGTAACTTAGTTAACCAAAAAATAAAAGAAATAATCTAAAGTTTTTATAATAGGCCATTTTATTAATTCAAACTTTCAAGATTTAATAATCTTAATATCTTTTAAAAAATTAGGTTTTTTTTAGTTAGTAATATAGAGTTTTGATTTAATCTAAAAAAAAAATTCCTAAAGTAATACCTTTTTATAATAAAAGGCATAAGAATAGAAAAACAAAAAATATTTTTATTATCTTAATATAAATATCAAAAATATAAAAAACTTAATAACTTAAAAAAAACTAAAAAATTCCACGTCCTCATTAAATAATTCTTTTGATTCATCCTTATCAAAAATGCGTAAAAATTAAAATACTTTCCTCCCGATAACATTAAACAAAAAAAATCATAAAAAACATTGTTCGCATCTTTTATTCCATCATTTAGATTATTACTATTTAATTATTATTCGCATATTTTTTGTTCGTGTATCTTTGTTTATTCGGTTTATGTTTAAATCCAAGGGAAAGAACAGTAAGTTTGTTGACTTCATGCCTCCAAATCTAACTGCGCAATTTTCGTATTTTCATTAAAACTTAGGATAATTTTTTCCTCAAAACATTCACCTTACTTCAAAATTTCAACCTTCCAAGACTTATACTTTTTAAAGCAAAAACTTCGACATTAGGTCGTCGTATCTTCAAAAAAACCCGTCCGTATCCCTTTTCGGCCAAAACGATTTATTTTCAATCAAGCAATCAATTTTAAATAAAACAGATATTTCAAAAGGTTCCTATAGAGTACTATAGATGCATTGGGTGCTAATACCTTCCCATTGTATAACCAACCCCCGAACCATAAGATCTCTTTCAAAAATGCTTTGTATTTTATTATTGTTTACATCGCATATTTAGGGTTTTATTTCGCTCTTTTCCCTTTTCCTTTGGAAACAATAAAGCGCGGTGGCGACTCTTGCTTTTGTGAGACGAATTAATCAATAATTCGATCTCCGATTTACCCCGCTACATTTTTTATCGCTACTAGGATTACATCTGCTCCAAGAATTGCTCCGCTGATAATTAGTGTTCCTGGTCATGTCCCGTATGTCTCGGACAAAGCTGTCTCATGGCATTATGGCATCGATGTGTACTATCAGGGCATCAAACAATATTTGAAAGATGAAGAAGCTGGTCCTGATGTTGGTAACATTGTTGGAACCAGCAAAGTTACCCGAAGTGGAACGGTCTTCTCTCTCGATGTTTCCCATAAGACTGTCAACAAGCCTATTGTCATTCCATCTGTTGTTCCTGCTAGTACATCAACTATTGTTCCTGTTCTTACTCCAGTTATTACCCCTGTCGGCGAATCATCTGATACCCGCGACAAGGAAATTATAGGTGAGCCTGCCCAGACAGAGGCGCCTAAGAAAATTGTTGTGGATGCCTCTAAGCAAGAAATGGAGGAAATACTGAAAATCAATAAGAAGAGCGACTATAATATGGTAGAGTAACTAGGGCAGACCCTATCGAAGATATCCATGTTGTCTTTTTTGTTGTGCTCCGAGGCCCATGCAAAGGCTTTGATTGCATTTCTCAAGATTGCGCATGTGCCGCAAGAAACTTCAGCTGATCAATTCAAAGATTGTGTGGCCAGCCTGACTATTGATGATGGGATGGGTTTTTCATATGCGGATTTGACACCGAAAGGAAGGAAGCATAACGATGCTCTTCATGTCTCGATTGAATGCAGGGGCACCACTATGGCTCATGTGCTGGTAGATATTGGGTCTTCTCTGAATGTTCTGCCGAAGAAGGCGTTGGACCGGTTGGATTGCGAGGGTTTAACTCTAAAGCCTAGTAACATTGTGGTAAGGGCTTTTGACGGATCAAAGAGAATGGTGCACGGAGAGGTGGACATCCCTGTCAAAGTGGGTTCTCAGACTTTTCGGTCCACTTTCTATGTGATGGATATCAGGCCATTGTATTCTTGTTTGCTGGGTCATCCTTGGATCCATGAGGCTGGGGCAGTCACCTCCATACTCCACCAAATGATGAAATATTCGGTGAAAGAAAAGATTGTCACATTGCGGGGTGAAGAAGAATATATGGTGAGTCACCTCAACTCCTTCCGCTACATAGAGATGGACGGGGAATTCATCAAAACTCCTTGTCAGAATTTTGAAGAGGTCCCTCAGATCTTGGCATCAACTGAAACTACTAGCAACAAAGCTCCTTTGAAGATGGCTTCTCTAAAGGACGCCAGGGCCGCGGTTGAAGAAGGGGATCAAAAGGCTGTTAGACGCGCTTGGGCTGGAGGACCTCCCATACGCATCAGCAATCGTGAGATTAATGCCATTGAAGACAGTGAAGAGAATTCAGACATTGAGAGCTGGATCTACCCAACTACCAACGGTGGACCAAGTAACTGGACGGCTAGGGACTTCATACATGTTTCTTTTATTCCGCAGTAATTGACTTATTTATTTTAAGATTTGTAACAAACAATTTGAAACTTTACAGCCCGGTGCCTTGCCCGAGGCACTTTGGCTTTGCTTGTGAGGGATGTTATTTGTCATTTCATAATCATTAATAAAGCATTGGACGTTTCTTGCATACAAATTTTGCACTCCTTGTTTTTCTTTTCTGTTTTTCACTTTACCAAAACAGCTATTCTCTTACACACAGTCACGTATCATAATGCATATCCATATCCACTATGGATCCCATTGATAACAGATCTGCTATTTCCAGTTATGACTTCGAAATCTGATCAACCAAGCTGAGGACGAAGGTGAGGATGATTGTGAGGTGCATGGAGAACTTGCTAGACTACTACAGCAGGTAGAAAGGGCCATACAGCCTCATGAAGAGCCGATTGAGACAGTGAACTTGGGTACTGAGGAAGACATGAAAGAGATCAAAATAGGTGAAAATCTGGAGCTTAGCATCAAACAGAGGTTGATACAAATGTTGCATGACTATGTTGAAATCTTCGCCTGGTCCTATGAAGACATGCCTGGTTTGGACACTCATATTGTGGTACATCGCCTGCCGACTAAAGAAGACTGTCCTTTGGTTAAGCAGAAGGTCCACCATATGCGTCCTAAAATGTCAGAGAAAATCAAGGAAGAGGTTATTAAACAGATCGATGCAGGATTCTTAGCTGTCACTTCGTATCCAAAGTGGGTTGCTAACATTGTCCCGGTACCTAAGAAGGACAGTAAGGTACGGATGTGCGTAGATTACAGAGATATGAACAGGGCAAGCCCCAAGGATGACTTCCCACTTCCTCACATCGATGTTCTGGTCGACAACACCGTGCAACACAAAATCTTCTCCTTCATGGATGGTTTCTATGGCTACAACCATATCAAGATGGCTCCTAAAGACATGGAGAAGATAACCTTCATTACATAGTGGGGCACCTTCTGCTACAAGGTGATGCCTTTTGGGTTGAAGAATGTTGGGGCAACTTATCAGCATGCTATGGTCGCTTTGTTCCACGATATGATTCATCATGAGATCGAATTTTATGTTGACGACATGATAGCCAGGTCTTAGACTGAGGAAGAGCACCTTGATCATCTCCAAAAATAGTTTGACAGGTTGAAGACATATAAGCTGGGGTTGAATCCGAACAAGTGTACCTTCGAGGTAAGATCTGGCAAGCTTCTGGGATTTGTCGTCAGTTATAAGGGTATTCAGGTAGACCCTGCGAAGGTGAAGGCCATACAAGAGATTCTGGTTCCCCGCACAGAGAAGGATGTTAGAGGTTTTTTGGGACGCCTGAATTATATCTCCAGGTTCATTTCACATCTGACTACTACTTGTGAGCCAATCTTCAAGCTTTTGAAGAAAGATCAAGTGGTAAAGTGGAATGATGAATGCCAGACCGCTTTTGAAATAATCAAGGAATACCTTCAAGAACCGCCAATTCTGATGCCTCCAGTGGAAGGAAGACCTTCGATATTATACTTGACAGTGCTAGACAATTCAATGGGGTGTGTGTTGGGCCAGCATGACGAGTCTGGTCGAATAGAGCACGCAATTTAATACCTTAGCAAAAAGTTTACCGACTGTGAGACACGATACTCATTGCTCGAGAAAACTTGTTGCGCTTTGGCATGGGATGCTCGCCGACTAAGACACTATATGCTGACTCACACTACCTTGTTGATATCAAAGATGGATCCGATCAAGTATATTTTCAAGAAGCCCGCTCTCTCCAGAAGGATAGCAAGGTGGCAAATGATCTTAACTGAATACGACATACAACATACAACCCAAAAAGCAATAAAGGGGAGTGTATTGGCTGATCATTTGGCTCATCAGGCCATGGATGATTACCAGTCCATGAATTTTGAGTTCCCGGATGAGAATATCATGTTGGTGACTAACTACGAAGGACCTGGACCGGATGAAGGACCTGAGGAGGGATTCCGATGGTCTATGTATTTTGATGGAGCCTTAAGCGCACTGGGAAACAGCATTGGCGTTGTAATCATATCTCCCGAGGGCTGTCATACTCCGTTCACCGCCCGATTGTTTTAACTGCACCAACAACATGGCGGAGTATGAAGCATGTATTATGGGTCTTTGAGCGGCTATTGACCTAAGGATCAAGTTCTTGAGTGTATTCGGGGATTCCGCATTGGTGATAAGTCATATCAAAGGAGAGTGGGATACGAAGCACCTGAATCTCATTCCTTACAAAGAGTATGTACTGACATTGCTCCCACACTTTGAGGAGGTAACCTTTGAACATTTCCCACGAGAAGAGAACCAGTTGGCGGACGCACTAGCTACCATGTCTTCTATGTTCAAAGTTAGGTGGGACAATGAAGCTCCCCAAATTACCATTGAGAGGTTGGATGAACCAGCACACTGCTGTGAGATCGGCACCGAAGAAGTGGCAGACAAATCCTGGTTTCACGAAGTCAAAAGGTATCTTGAGGTTCAGGAGTATCCCGAAGGGGCATCTGTCAATGATAATAAGTTTTTGAGAAGGTTCGCTGCAAAGTTCTTCCTTAGTAATGGGATCCTCTATAAACGCAACCATGACTCCACACTACTACGGTGTGTAGACAAGAGCGAAGCAGAGAGGATCATGACAGATCTACATGAAGGCACCTTCGGAACCCATTCTAGTGGACATACCATGGCTAAGAAGATCCTACGGGCAGGATATTACTGGTCCACTATGGAAGTCGATTGCTATCAGCACTCTCAAACTTTTCATAAATGCCAAATTTATGTTGATAAGGTGCATGTGCCTCCAGTTCCTTTGAACATCCTGACAGCTCCTTGGCCCGTTGCGATGTGGGGCATCGGCGAGATCAGACCTACTGCGTCTAACGGGCATCGTTTCATCTTAGTAGCCATTGATTACTTTACAAAGTAGGTTGAGGCAGCCTCTTTTTCTACAGTAACCAAGAATGTTATGGCGCGGTTTATCCGACACAATCTAATATGTCGATATGGTGTACCAGAGAGAATTATTACTGACAATGGTACGAATCTCAACAACACAATGATCACCGAGCTCTGTAAACAGTTCAAGATACATCATCATAATTTTTCTCCCCACCGGTCGAAGATGAATGGCGTTGTTGAAGCAGCTAACAAGAACATCAAGAAGATTGTACAGAAGATGACGGTGACCTATAAAGACTGGCATGAGATGTTACTATTCGCTCTTCATGGGTATCGTACCTCAGCACGGACGTCGACAGGGGAAACCCCCTACTCTCTGGTATATGGCATGGAGGCAGTCCTACCCATAGAATTCCAGATACCCTCTCTCAGGATTATGAAGGATGCAGGTTTGAACGAAGACGACTGGATTCAAACCCGACTTGATCAGCTAAATCTAATCGATGAAAAGAGACTTACTGCTACCTGCCATGGTCATACGTATCAAAGGAGAATGATAAAGGCTTTTAACAAGAAAGTTAGGCGTCAAGAATATCAAGTCGTAGATCTAGGGATCAAATGCATCATATTGTCGCAAGGTTATCTCAGGGGAAAATGCACTCCCACGTACGAAGGGCCATTTGTGGTTAAGAACATTTTCTTGGGAAGAGCTATGATTCTAACCACCATGGATGGTGACGACCTTCCTCACCTATCAATGCATACATAGTGAAAAGATATTACGCATAATCAAAGACCCGCTAGGTCGACTGGCCTAGGCAAAAATAAGGGCTTCCCGGCTAACCAAAAGGGTTCGGGAAAAAGTAAGGGATGAAAATGAAAATCTGTACACCCAGCAAGTCAAAAACCCGAAAGGGAGGCTTGGGCAAAAAAGGGTATCCCGGTGGATTGAAAACCCGAAAGGGAAATCCAAGAAAAAGTTAGGGATTGAAGCTTATCACTATGTCTCAGTGGATCATCTTGCGACCAGACTTCGGTATCGACTATCAAGCTCAGATGGAGCCAATCAATCTGATCAACCTTCGGCCAGGTAGCAAAGTGATGAGACGCTTGAGGCAAAAGAAGAGTTGGAACCCAATGGGGTCGTTTCACATAGCTGTTTTTCTTTATTTTACACAAATTGTATAATTTCTATCATTCGGCGGTGTTCTCTTACTAGCGCGTCAGCCTCTTTGTACAAAAATGCTTATTACATGCCAACTTCAAAAATCAATACAAATCATTTTCACAAGGAACTTCAATCTGTTTTTATTTTTCTATTTTGTTTTGCAAGAACGTCCAATGATTTATTTTTGATATGTGCATTTGAAAATGATTGTTGCTCATAAAGATTTACATAAGAAACAAAAGACAATTACTCGTAATTCCAGAAACAGGGAAAAAACAAGAAGTACCAAACCCGGCGGTTCCTCTGCCCAGCAGGTATCAGGATAGAGTCAGCTTTGGAACATGATTGTTGGCACATACACTCCCCACAGAGTAAAAGTATCCAAAGGCATTGATGTCAGCCTTCCCGAAACAGGACATAACTATCCCCAGTCGAGGTTCGTAATCGCAGGCGAGTCAATAAATTTCATCCCCCAAGCGGAGTCTATTTCTACAGTTACAGAAGCTCAATCTCCAACAAAGCTCATCACTTCCAGCAACGGAATTTCATCCCCCAAGCGGAGTCTATTTCTACAGATACAAAAGCTCAATCTCCAACAGAGCTCATCACTTCCAACAACGGAATTTCATCCCCATCTAAATTTGTTCCTTCAGATCAGCAAGTCTACCAATAGAGTATTTCTTCCCCCAAAGTTTGGTCCCTGCAGAGTTATTTCTCCAGCATCTCTTCCCGACATAATATTCGCAAATCTCCAGCAACCGTCAGAGATTTATTTTCCCAGACACAAGCATACCCCGACAGCATTTCATGAACATACATCATGACATACGCATACATATCATATACAGCATAATCTCATTTATTTTGAGAACATCATCTCACCTTACATTTCATGCATCGCATACAACTAACCTTGATATCTTTTGTAGGAAAAGAGGATTAGCTTCAACAAATCCAACAGTTATACAGGTCACGTCTGCAGATGATTAGCGGAAACTCAGTTCCCTAAACTAAATGGGTCAACTAGTCTACACTATCGCTTCAAAGTAACCCTACTATCCAGGTTCCTTCTCACATCCCTACTACCCAGGCTTTCATATCGAAGTAACCCTACTATCCAGGTTCCTTCTCACAACCCTACTACCAAGGCTTTCATATCGAAGTAACCCTACTATCCAGGTTCCTTCTCACAGCCCTATTATCCAGGCTTTCATATCGAAGTAACCCTACTATCCAGGTTCCTTCTCACAGCCCTACTACTCAGGCTTTCATATCGAAGTAACCCTACTATCCAGGTTCCTTCTCATAGCCCTACTACCCAGGCTTTCATATCAAAGTAACCCTACTACCCAGGTTCCTTCTCACAGCCCTACTATCCAGGCTTTCATATCGAAATAACCCTACTATCCAGGTTCCTTCTCACAGCCCTACTATCTAGGATTTCATATCAAAGTAACCCTACTATCCAGGTTCCTTCTCACAACCCCAATATCCAGGATTTCATATCGAAGTAACCCTACTATCTAGGTTCCTTCTCACAGCCCTACTATCCAGGCTTTCATATCGAAGTAACCCTACTATCCAAGTTCCTTCTCATAACCTTACTATCCAGGTTCCTTCTCACAGCCCTACTATCCAAGCTTTCATATCGAAGTAACCCTACTATCCAGATTCCTTCTCACAGCCCTACTATCCAGGCTTTCATTTCGAAGTAACCCTACTATCCAGGTTCCTTCTCACATCCCTACTATCCAGGCTTTTATATCGAAGTAACCCTACTATCCAGGTTCCTTCTCACAACCGTAGTATTTAGGCTTTCATTTCGAAGTAACCCTACTATCCAGGTTCCTTCTCACATCCCTACTACCCAGGCTTTCATATCGAATTAACCCTACTACTCAGGTTTCTTCTTACAACCCTACTATCCAGGCTTTCATATCGAAGTAACCCTACTATCCAGGTTCCTTCTCACATCCCTATTATTCAGGCTTTCATATCGAAGTAACCCTACTATCCAGGTTCCTTCTCACAGCCCTACCATCCAGGCTTTCATATCAAAGTAACCCAACTACTCAGGTTCCTTCTCACGACCCTACTATCCAGGCTTTCATATCGAAGTAACCCTACTATTCAGGTTCCTTCTCACAACCCTACTATCCAGGATTTCATATCGAAGTAACCCCACTATCCAGGTTCCTTCTCATAACCTTACTATCTAGGTTCCTCCTCTCTTATCTCCAAACAGCAGTCTACAACACCATAAAACTAGGATCCGATCAAACACGATTGGTTTCGCATTTCCCCAGTAACTCGCGGTGCAGCTTGTACCCTGACCAGATATGCAGTTCACTTCCGATTCCTCAAGCAGGAGTTATTTCCCCAGTAGAGTAACGGAAAACTGAAGCTCCTAAAATTCTATTTCCCCCCAAGAAAGATACCAATATTCCTCAGCAAATTCCTCGTCGACAACAGCAACAGGGACTCTCGTCAAAGGAATATCTCAGGAAATCAACATTCTCTAGATGGCATCTTTAAGCCCATCTCCGACAATTCTCCATCGCATCCGGGATGGCATCTTTAAGCCCATCTCCGAAAATCTTCCATTATCGACCTCCAAATGGCATCTGTAAGCCCATTCCCGATATCACAAATCAAGTGCCACTTCATGCGGGTGCAAATTTATGGACACTCTAGTGTTCAATCATCTTCCACCTTCAGATCACGAAAGACAGAGCAGCCAATCTACATCCTCAGGTTTAAGAAGATTGAACAGGGGCAGCTGTTGTACCCCAAAATTTTCCCTCCCATTTTACTCAACAAATGTCAATTGAGGTCCCCAAGTTGCTCAAGGAAGTCCAAGAGTTGACTAGACAAACTCTCTCCTAAGGCATGATACCTCAAATTAGGGTTTCCCTTTTCATCAAGATGTGTGAACCAAAAAGGACCCAAATGCTTCCCAAGGTCCTAATATGTTCCTAAGATCATCCATGCCAAGTTTCAGGCCTAGCATAAGAAGTTTGCTCAGTCAACTGCTAAAATGCTTGAGAATCGACTGTATTAGGTCAAAAGTCAACTGTGGCCCACATACAGTCAAACCTCAAGATTTTTGGTCAACATCAAATTTTGAAGTGACTTCCATCATTTTATCAAGGGTTGATCATGATTCCTCAAGGAATGCTCCAAATTCACCAAAACCCAAAAGTTGCTAAATTAGGGTTTTGTAGGAAAAGTCAACCCAACTTTGACCAAGCATAACTTCTTCATACTTTATCAGAAATTTTCCATCCAAGGCTCATTTTGAAGAGGATACAATTCCCTACGATTCATATTCATCCCACAAGTTCAAAATATGCACTCATCAAAAGATATGAATTTCTACATTATAGATCCTTTTGAAAAGTCAACAAAAACACCTTTTGGGTCAAAGCTTCATACATGAACATGGAAGATCCAATTGAGATGAAAACAAAAGGGTTGTTTAGGGGACATCCTAATATTTCTAAAAAGTCCAAGAACACCCTCCTAGGGTCAAAATTGAGAGAGTTGTGCATTGTCAAAATTGGCAATTTTTGGAAAATTGTCAAAAGTCAACATTGATCAAATTTGCATTTTTTTTCCAAAGGGGCCCATGTTTTCTTGATTGAAACATGTTTCTAATAGGACCCACGACCCCTGAGCTTTTCCACCTATTATTTTATTACTTTTATCATTTATTTTGATTTTTTTATTCATTTAAATCAAAATAAATCAAATTAAATGGTAAAATAATAAAAACAAATCAAATCTTGGGATTTTAATGCACATTTGGAGTCTATGTACAGCTAGCGTGATGATGAATTCGTGCAAGACTCATTAGGGTTGGAAAAGATTGGATTGGAGCTTGTTTAAGAAAGATATCATACATGAATCAAATCAAATCCAAATTCCATTATTTCTCAAGATTCATGCCAATTTTATTAACCTAATTCAGTCTACTATATGTATACAACAATTGCAGATCAAAAGAGAAGGGCTAGCAGTCGTGAAAACACAAAACAAAGTTCCAAAAAAGTAACAAAAAGTGTTGGATCATTTTTGCATTTAGAGATCAATTCAGACCATTCCAACGCTGCTAATCGATTCTTGGACCTTCCCAAAAGCCAATTGGATCATTTGCAAGGCTTGAAACACCCAGAAACGCGCGTAATTGCTCTTACGGTTTTCCCTTAAGCTCCAAATCGATTACTGTATTCCTGGCATCTTTAGCATGTTAAAGTCATATATTTGTAATCCTCATCATGTTTGCAAGCTAACTGTATTATTTAATTGCGTTTTTGAAGCCTATACATGTTGTTGTCATTGTTAGGGTTTACTTTTGCAATTTAGGGATTTCTTACACATGTGAAATTAGCCAAAAAGAAGGGTACCAGGGTGTCCACGAGATCACCACGAATTGAGCTATGTATTTAGAAATCATTTATCGTGCGTTTTGTGCATTTTTGAAATTTGCAGGGGATATAGCTACAGATTTGTGTCTGTAGGTAAATGTCTTTCCCCTAATACGACGGTTCCAGGGAGAAGACAATATGTGGCAGCCCACTATTGGTTCATTTGAATTTTGCGCGCCTTTCTAAATCCATTGCTTTGTTTTATTTATTACGTTTTTTATTCATTATATGTACAAGTTAATAAGCTAGCGCAGACGGTTCAGGAGCGTGCCTTTGATGTACAGGTCCTGGGTTCGATCTCAGACGTGTGCATTTTATTATTTTCTTCATGTTCTCTACAGATCCAGTGCAATGCTCCCTCACACGCCTTCCATGCAACCTTAACGCCTAGCCACTGGATGCACTGCTAGCCAGATCTAACGCTTCCTGCCTGAATGTCCTCCGTGCACCTCAAGTCAACGCTTGCACAGGATCCAGCGTGGTTGACTGGGCTCAGTTTAATGGGCTTGGAAATTTAGATTCTCACCCCCCAGAATTGCCAAACACACGGGCCCATATTCTTTTTTTTTCTTTTTTCTTTTCTCAATTTATTTCTTTTATTTTAATTGTTTTGTTTAATTATTTTTCACCAAATTAATTACCTTTTTTTAAATTATAAAATCAAAAAATCATAAAAACACAAAAAAAGCATTTTTTTATAATAATAAATTATTTAATTTAATTAGTAAGTTAGGTAAATTTAATTTTTGTTTCGTTTAAAATCAAATAGAATTTAGGTTTTAATTTTACAATTTATTTTTTCTTTTCTCAAATAAAAAACCAAAAAACATACAAAATCTTTTTGTACAAAATATTTTATTTAATTAGAAAATTAGGTTAATTTAATTTCTTTCATCATTTAAAAACAATTAGAAATTAGGTTTAACTGATTTGTAATTAAAATGATTTCTCAAATAAAAATCCACAAAAAAATCTTTTTCTCTCAATTAGGGTTTTAGGTTATTCGTCCTCGCATTTAATTTTCCGTGCGCTTGTTAATTATTTATACATAATTTTGTAACTACTCAGGATTTGTAATAGTTAACCTAGGGATTTTATTTACTGTTTAAATCCCCAATTTTTGGTCATGTAATTAATCCCCCTCCCCGAAGCCTTGTAATAGCTAGGTTTATTTTTCGCACTTTAAATTCATGTAATCTTTAACTGTCTAGATGCATGGCTAATAGGATTGTATGAAAAGAATGCTTGAAATTTAAAACGGTAGATCACCTAATGTGCAAAGATTAAATAACTGAAAAAAGTTCACATGCACATATTCACTCCTAGGGTTTGCCTCACTACGGTTGCCTTCGGTAAATAGTCATTAAGCATAGGAAATTTTAGTGGTCGCCCTCCTGTCTAAAAGATCAAATTTCCCATTAGAATGTTGCCTCGGAAATGTTGCCTCGGAAACGTTGCCTCGAAAAGATCTTAAGACTCTAGGGTTACTACTAAGGTTTTCTAACTATTGCTTTAGTGACTGTATTTGTCCCTTTAGAATGTCCCTTACAACTCCAACGATGGTGCTACCTACTCTTTAATAGTGGGATAGCGCTGTCTAAAGGAAATAGAACAAACAATCTTTTTCGAGTAGGTAGAATCTTAAGTACTTGCTCAATAAAAACTTTTCCAACAAACACCTTTCAAAACAGTTTTCAAAACAACTTCGTCACATCCTTGAGGACCGATACAAGGGTTATCACGAAGCAAAACATTTTCAAAGCAAGCACAGACACAAGCAATTTTAAAAAAGATGAGCAAGTACCTAAGAGCCCATGGAAAACCATGGATGGAAAGGGTGCTAACACCTTCCCTTTCTATAATCTACCCCCCGTACTCAGAAATCTCGAAAAAAGGTTTTTCTGTTCTTTTTCCTTTTCCATGATTGGATGAAATAAAAGTCGGTGGATACTCTTGCTTACCGCGACATTTTGTGAACATAAAACGCAAAACGCAAACCATTATTAAACAGTCGGTTCTGCCACCGTATCACATGTACCAACAAACGTGTCACACCAATGTAGCTATCATTTCAACCGTTTCGGTATACCTCGCATAGTCCCCATGATCTATTGCTACTTACCTAAAAGGTGCCCCGGATCTGGGTGTAGGATCTTTTAGTAACAGCCCAAATAATCCCTCAAAGATAAAGCAAACAAAACACACAATGTAAAGAAAATGAAGAATGAACTAAACTCTAAGGTAACCCCACTTTTTATTCTCCCCAGCAGATTCGCCAGTTCTGTGATACGGTGTTAGAACCGACTGTTATACTGATTTTGAGTTTGTGTTTGCAAATGTTGCGGTAAGCAAGAGTCACCACTGACTTTTCTTTTATCCAACAAAGGAAAGGGTGAAAAGAATAGAAAAAGACCTTTCGAGATGTTTTCTAAGTAAGGGGGTAGATAATGGAAAGGGAAGGTGTTAACACCCTTTCCTTCTGTAGTTATCTACGGGCTCTTAGATGCTTAGCTCATTTTGAAAATACCTTGTGGTTTGTGTGTTTTGAAAAATATTTTTGAAATGCCAACAGTAAAGCGATTTGCTTTATGATAACTCTTGTATCAGTCCTCAAGAGTGTTGATAAAGTGTTTTTGAAAATGTTTTTGAAAGTTGTTTTAGTGTAAGTGTAAATTTGTTTTAAGCATAGCATCTAGGAACTATCTACTTTTACTCGAAATGATCATTCTTTTCCTCTTTTCCTTTAGACTGTGCTATCCTACTATTAGTGAGTAGGTAGCCCTATCATTGGATGTTGGAGGGACATTCGAAGGGACGTTCATAGTCACAAAGGCAACTGGGCAAGAAACCTTAGTAACTACCCTAGGGTTTTAAGATCATTTTTACCGAGGCAACATTGAGAGGGTCATCGAGGGACTTATGATCTTTTAAACCAGAGGGTAGAACTAAAATCTCTCACGTTTCAAGAGTTGTGACTATTTTCCGAAGGCAACCAAAGTGGGAGTACCCTAGAGGTGCGCATGTGAAAGTGTGTTGTATTCAGTTATTTTTGTTTTTTTATTTAGGTTTGCTAACGTTTTGATTATTAAGCTCTTGTCATGAAATCTTATTACCATACATCTAAACAGCTAATATATGTACAGGAAATATAAAGTGTGGAAATTAAATCCTACGCTATTACATGGCTTCGGGGAGGGGGATTCTTACAAGTCCAAAATGGGGAAAAATTTAAAATCAGCAAAGTAAAGTCATAGTTAAGTCTATTACATCCCAGTAAGCAGATACAATAATATGCAAAAGTGCGACAGTAAAAGTAAACGCGCGAATAAAAATACGTCTAAAATTCCTAAGAAAAATGAAATCGTTTTTTTGTTTGTTTTTGACCTATGGAAAGAAATTTAATTTAAAAATCCTAAGTCTATTTATTTTTAAATTAAATAAAAGGTTAAAGTTATTATTAATTAAATTACAAAATTAATTTAATTGAAAAAAATACTAACCTAATATTTTTTTGTGAATTTTTATCCGATTTTATAATGCTATAAAAAAAGAACAATTAAAAGCGAAAATAAAATGGGCCAGGATAGTAAAGGTAACAGGGGTGTGAATTGAATTTTTGTTTAGCCCAAATGAAACTAAGCCCAGGCCACATTGGGTTCCTGTGCTATTGGCCATTGGGGGGTCCATCATGAGGTGGTACTCCTGGGGCATTGGATTTGATCTCATTGTCATTCATTGGTTGGAGCTTGAAGGCGCATGGGAAATGTTTGAAACGCAACACACTGGATCTGCAAGATAATTGTTAAAAAAACATAATACATGACCTGGGTATCAAACTCAGGCCCTTTCACTTGCACACATTCCCCTTTACCATCTGAGATGTTTATTCATTTGTTGATACAAATAAAATCATGACATTAGATTAGTAAAACAAATCATATATATATATATATATATATATATATATATATATATATATATATATATATATATATATATATATATATATATATATATATATATATATATATATATATATATATATATATATATATATATATATATATATATATATATATATATCGAAATCAACACATGTCGCTGCCCAAGCCAAAAGGAAAGAGGCGCCTGGATTTTGAGATTCGAAGGACTTAGTTTCAAATCCCTATTAATGGTGTCTTGTTACCTTGGTATTGATTTTCACATGTAACAACGTTAATAATCACAAACATCATTCATAACATGGATATACAATCAATATGGATTTAAATTACATATTGAAGGAGTTTAAGATTGAAGGCTTGTTACCAACGAATGGAATGAGTGAAATGCTTGCTTTGGATTGAGGAGGTTTGCAAAGATTGCTTCGATTCTGACAACTTTATGAAGGTTTGGAGAATTTGGGGTGGTTTTCTGAGGTAGCTTCTTGTGTATAGGCAATGCGTGTGTTTTTTCTTATGCTTTAGCAATGGAATAATAGGGGCGCAGTGGTGAATGAAAATGGAAAGAATTAGCCATTAACCATGGCTTTGAAGGCAAAATCGAAAGTCTTTAAAAAGTTGCCATTTTTTAGGATTTTCTACCATTTTGGGTTTTGAGTGAACCTGGATAGGTTTCACATCTTGACTCTTTTGAATGCTCTCAAACCTTATTCTTCGATTGGCTCTGAGTTCCAATTTGAATGGATCAAGGCCTCATCATTGTGTATTCTTCGATTGGGCCACTATCTGCCTTAGTTGCTTGATCTGAAAATTATCTAATCAGCCCAATCGAACAGTTCTTCTTCCCTTCAATTCGACCATCTCTTTCTCTTGGCCTGTCGAAGCTTCGTTTTGTCCTTTCCTTTGAACATAGTAGTGTAGGTGGTCCTTCGATTCTAACTCCCACCCATTTTTTATCTACAAGAAACACCTTTACTACGCATTAGTCCATATCCTATTGGTGAATACAGCTTGTATGCACGAATCAAAGGGTAACCTAGGAGTATCAGAACTTCTCTTCAAACATCCAACACATGTTCAGGTACATGCTAGAAGCTCTGAGGTGACTTATATTTGGCTGATTCATCCCCAACTGTCCTTCGATCACGCCATGCTTGAATATTACATGTCCTTCGAATCACGATCCTTCCACATGTTTTCTTTGGATAATGATGAAAACTTTTTGAATTCCAAATATCCTTCTTTTTGAAGCGCCCATTCAGGCAACATGTTAATCGAAAGATGTCTTCCTTGTAATGCTTCGAATGGCTTACATTCCAGTGAAAACGAACCCTTCGAAGCTCCTTACTAACTCTTCCAATCGAAGACTTCATAAATGCCTTTTCCACTTTCTTTCGCGCCATTCCTCCTTCGATCCTAGCGCTTCGTTGGGCATTATATTGCTCTCGGGGCTGCTTCGACCCAAAATCCCTTAGGCATACTTTCAGCCTTCGACCTACACTTTGTCATGCACACTTCTTTTCTTTCTTTCAGCTGTGCCATTATGCTGAGGCATATAGGGTGTCATGGAAATCATTTGAAGATTTGGAACTCACACATCTTGATGAAAAGTGAAATTAGTTGAAAGGTCATTGCTTAGGAGAAGAATTTATCTGATTAATTCTTGGTTAACCTTGAGCAATTGGGGACCTTAATGAGCATGCCCTGAAAAAAATGGGCGGGCAAATTTTAGGGCACAACAGCGCCCATTTCCCTTGTTTTAGGGTTTTAAAAAACTCTTCTTTCACTCTTTCAAACTGGGTCTGCTTTAAGCCCATTTTTGTTTAAATTTCATTATCAATTTTTTTTCCTCATAATTTGGACCTGCCAACATCATCAGCCCATCGAAAATATTGCCTATCAGCACACCCCCTATTTTCTATTTTAAACATTATCTCTTATCCTTTTATTTGATTTAGTTTTAATCTACTAACTTTAAAATTTTGTTTTAGATTTAATCTAGTAACTTTACAAAATGTATAGTTGATTAGATTCAATATTAGGTTGATTAGTTTAATCATATAAAATTACAAAAAAATTCTTTTAATTAGAACTAATTAGTTTAAATTTAGCGAATTTTAATTTAGTTAGTTAAACTTTAGAATTTTAATTTAGTTTAGATTTAACTTATCAATTTAAGAATTTTAACTTAGTTTACATTTGAATTAGTTTTATATAATTTAGTAATTTTAGAGATTTTAGAATTTTAGAATTTCTATCTAGATTTAATTTACTAATCTTAGAATTTTCAATTTGGTTTAGATTTAATTTAATAATCTTAGAATAATCTTTTTATAATCTTAGAATTTAGGTTTAAGTTAGTAATATTAAGTAATTTAGTCAAACTTTAAATTAGTAATTTTGTTAATTTGGTTTGGATTTAAAAAAAAATTATAATTAATTTATTTTGTACTTAAATTAGTTTAGATTTTATTTAATAACCTTAGCATAGTTTATGTTTAATTTAATTGCTTAAAATGTTAAGTTAATTTAGAATTATTTTAATAATTTTAGTTTAGATTTTGTCTTTGGTATTAATTTTTAAATTTAGCTAAATAAAAATATAATTCTAAAATTAGTTAATTAAGTTAGGACTTTGTGAATAATTTTGTTAATATTTTTCTATAAATAGTTTAGTAAACTTCCATTTAAATTATTTAGTTTCTACATAATAAAATTCAAATAAAAATAATAGAATAGATTCTTTATTTTCTTTCCGAATTTCTCACAAACAAAAAAATACCAAAAGTATTATAGTGTTATTTATTTTGCTTCATAGATTGTGCTAGTTTAAATGTTTGTTTATTTTCAATTCGATTGGGTTGTATTGATTGTTTATTTAAATTTTAAACGTATTGTCGATTTGATTCATCCCCATTTATAAATTTGTATTCCCTATTCCCGAAAGCTCTGTAATAGCGTAGAATTTTAATTTCTGCAATTTACTATTTTTCTTTATATTGTATAGTAATTAGGCGTGTATGGCAAGATTTAAAATCAATCGCTAGACAAACCTAATCAAAGACAAATTAACTTGAATCAAACACACTTTTCACACGCGCACCTCTAGGATAACCTCGCTTGTTGCCTTCGGAAAAACATTCATGTCCCTCGAATATGGGACGCTTTAGCAAAGACCCTCGATTAAAAAGATTGTAGTCCCTCGATGACCCTTTGATGTTTCCTTCAGTAATACGATCTTAGTCCCTTACGACAATTGCTAAAAGCGTCTCATAAGTTGCCTTCTGTGACTGTACGATGATTTGCGCCTGTCCCTTCATATCCAATGATAGGGATTCTTACCAAATCAATAGTGAGATAGCAACATCTAAAGAAGGAGGAAAAGAACAAAGACCTTTTGAGTAGGTAGAATGTTCACAGTTGCTTGCTCACAACATTTTCAAAACAACATCATTCAAAACACACCAAGACTTTCAAAAAACAAAATATTTTCAAAAGTCAACACTTTGTATACATTCTTATAGAGACGAGAATCATTACAAAGTTTTCCTAAAGGATGACACATTTCAAAAATACTTTCAAAATCAATCACAAACACATTTCAAACAAAGAATTTTCAAAGTGAGCTAGCAACTAAGAGCCAGTAGATAACTACGGATGAAAAGGGTGCTAACACCTTCCCTTTTCATAACCTACCCCCCGAACTCAAGAAAAATCTTAAAAGGTCTTTCCTATTATTTTCACCATTTCCTTTATTGGATAAAAGAAAATTCGGTGGCGACTCTTGCTATTCGCAACAATTGCAATCAAACGCAAAACACCCAAGTCAGTTCTCTCATCTTATTACAATAGGGATCGAACCCAAGCCTTAGTGTAGTAATGCCTTAACACGCGCTCACTTGCCACTGGGGTAACTATACATCTGATGATATAACTGAAACAAAATAACTGTATTATGAAATTAATTAACTGGATCAGAGTGGCACCGCATCCCTAGCTCCGGTCATCTTCTCCGATGACTACGCTTCTTCCAACCTGCAAAAGAACCATTGTTAGAGATCTAAAGGGACTCTACCCCACTAAATAAAGCCTTGCAAGTTCAATGGAACCATTGGTTTGGGCTAAAACACGCTGAATCGTGAGCTACAACGAAGATAACTCAAATCGGTATGAACATGGCAAGCTTCGATTTAGCCATTATGGGGATCATGCTTTGGGTTATTCCTGCACTATTAAACCTCATGAACACGTTAGCAAAGTTAGTATGCATAAAAACACGAAAAAAAACGAATGTATGAAATTCATGCAATAACAAAACCGATGAGGCACGCATATGAGTTTTTATGCCCTTTTGATCATTGTAATTGATCCAACCTTACCCTATAGTGTTCCTGGAAGTGAATGGATAGGTTGGTTTTCCTTGAGAGTGGCTGCAATTAGGGTTTACAAGTTTCCCTAGTTCTTTGATATTTTTGGAATTTTTGAGAGGTGTTTTTGTGCCAGGTTTGGTGTAAGGGTTTGTCTGAATGAATGAGATATGTAGAGAAAAATTAGGTCAACCAAAGAATGGGCTTGGACCTTTGTAAGAAGCCTTGGTTTATCCTTTTAATTTTGACTTTAAATTAATAAAAAGTCAAAATAAATAGAATAAAAAATCCATGGGGTGTATGAGTAAGTTCTGAGGTTCACAATGAGGTATACATCACGCATGGATCTTGAAATAGTAGCCCATTAGCCCAAAAATTCAAGTTTGATCACTTTTGGTTTCATGCATTTCCTCAAAATTTCCTAACTTGAATCAATCATAACTCTCTCAATTTTTATCATTTGAAGATGATCCTGGACTTTTTCGAAAGCTCAAGATATCGTCTACAATATATATTTTGATCATTTTTGCATTTGAAGACTTTATCTTGATGTAGTTTGCCTTGACAAAAAGTGTCTTTTTATTGACTTTTAAAATGGCCTATAATGTATTGGTCCATATCTCTCAAATGAAGCATTTTTTGGACTTGAACTTAGAGAGACAAAGTTGTAGAAAATTGAATTTCCTTCAAAATAATATTTTGTTGAGAAAAATATGATGAAGCGTGTGAAAGTTGTGCTTGGTCAAAATTAAGTTGACTTCTCTTTAAGAAAACCATAATTTGGCAACTTTTGAATTTTGATGATTTGAGAGTTTTTCTTCACGACTCATGATCAAACCTTGATCAAATGATTAATATGACTTCAAAACCTTGATGTTAACCAAAAATTTTGAAGTTTGACTATATGTTGACCATAATTGACTTTTTGTCCAATATAGTTGATTTTCAGTCACCTGAGCCATTGACTAGGCAAACTTGTGATGCAAGGCTTGAAACTTGGAATGAGGATACTTAGAGACATATAAGAACCCATTACATCCACTTGAGGCCTTAGACACCAAATCTTCCTTGATAAAAGTGAAATCCTTGTTGTGGATCCATTGCTTAGGAGGAGAATTTGTCTGATCAATTCTTGAGTAACCTTGAGCAAATGAAAACCCTATGAGCATGTCTTAAATAATGGGAGGGAAAACTTTGGGGTACAATAGCTGATCCTGTTCAATCTTCTTAAACCTGAAGAGTTAGATTGGCATGTCTGCAATCGTGATCTGAAGGTATAAGAGGATTGGACACTTAAGTGCCCAAAAATTTGCACTCGCATGTGCATGGAGTAACACTTGGTTGATAATACTGCTTGAATGGGCTTAAAAATGCCATTCGGGAAGATGACATAGTGTCGTTGGAGATGGGCTTATAGATGCCATCCAAAGTAACTGTTGATAGGAGTGTTGGAGTGAATCTATGCTTGATTGTATCTGAAGAATTCTTTTCAGGACGACTCTCTGGGGAAAGTGCTTAAGTAGCTGCTTGTTAGATTTAGTCTCTGAGGGAAATGCTTATCAGATTTGGTCTCTGAGGAAAATTCTTGTTAGATTTAGTCTTTGAGGGAAATACTTGTCATGTAGATAGTCGCCCCATCTTGTTTCGGGAATTGATCTACAATCTATGTTTTTTGGTAAACCCGTCCTGTTTTAGGAATTCATACCACCTGGTCATGGTGATAGTTTCCCCGTCCTTTTTCGGGAATTAATCTTTGCCTGGTCATATAGATAGTTTCCCTGTACTATTTCAGGAATTAATATTTGATCTACTTTTATGTTGATAAACCTTTCCTATTTCAGGAATTCATACCGCTTAGTCGTATAGATAGTTGCCCCGTCTTGTTTCGGGAATTATTCTCTGACCTGCTTGAACATTGCTGATGATATTCGTTCATTTGTGGACTTTACCTAAAAAGATGAAAGTTAGTTTTATGCAATGTCATGATGCATGCATTGCATAATGATGCTCTCAAAATAAATGAGAATGTTGTATGCATTTTGTATGCATGTTGTAATGATGTTTTGTAAACGATGTATGGATGCAGTATGTTGTTGAAGCGTATGGTAGCTTCGTGCAACATATTTGGATGGGGAAAATAAATTTCTGACTGTTGTTGGGGATGAGGAATATGAATCTTCAATCTTGTTTAGAATGTCTTCACTGGGGATTCCTGCTTTCTGTTTGAGGATACTCCGCTAGGGATGTTCAATTTTAGCTTAGGGATAAAAGCGTTCCAGGAACATCGGTCGTTCATCACTCTACTGGGGAATTTAGTCCTTATATATCTTGACCGGTGATAAAAGAAATGGATATTCCTCTGAAGTGATACTTGACCAGGCTTCAGATACCATAGCAACTCTCTGTGGATAGTAACCTTGACTACCCTTTGCTGGAGAAGAGAATTTTGCCGGAGATTTGCAGTAATCGAAGAAATAAACTTTGTTGGGGAAATAAACCCTGCTGGGGAAATAAACCCTGCATGGGAAATAAACCCTGCTAGAGAAGAGAATTCTACAGGGGATTTTATAGTGTTAGAGAAATAGACTCCGCTGGAGAATTAGATTCTCGTAAACTATGCTGAGGGAATAATATCTAATTTCATAGGCTGTACGGAGGAAGTTTCTATTATATGTTGGGGAAATGGTCAAACTTCCTTGTACACTAGGGGACCTACTGAGGGGGATGATTATGTGAATTGTTGGAAGATGCCCCAATTCCCGTCTGAAGGCATATTTGACTTGCTGGGGAGTGTATCTCTGTCAGGGAAGAGCTTGTGAGGACAGCTTTGTGGAGGATTTTTCTATGTGGATTTATAGATGACTTGAACGCTATCCCAACTCTAGAGTCTTTAGTAAATTCTTATTCATGTTTTTATGAACATATTTGTTAACAGTAATCATATTTATATGCATATGTTCATTTAAATCATTCATTGGACATTTTTTGCAAACAAAACAAAGAAAGTAAAGCAATTTTGAATTTTGAAATTGACTTGTATTGATAATTTGCCTATAAACAGGCGATTTTGTACAAAGAGACAAAGATCCTAGTAAGAGGAAATCGCAATAAAATAAAAAGAGTACAAAGTAAAACAGAGAAAAACAGCTATATGGAAACGATCCCATCAAGTTTCAACTCTGCTATTGCCCCTATGTCTTTGAGCATCTCATCCCTTGTTGTCGGAAGAAGTTGATTGAATTGATCTGCACCAATTGAACTTGTTGTTGATAATAAATCTTGTTGAATGTAAATGATCCAACGGGACATGGTCATATGCTTTAATCCCTAACTTTTTCCTGGACCACCCTTTCAGGTTTTCAGTCCACCGGGATACCCTTTTTTTCCCAAGCCGCCTTTTCAGGTTTTCGACTTGTCGAGTGTACAACTTATATATATATATATATATATATATATATATATATATATATATATATATATATATATATATATATATATATATATATCCCTAATTTTTTCTTGAACCCTTTTGGTTTGTCGGTATGCCCTTAGTTCTGCCTAGGCCAGTCAACCTAGCGGGTCTCTTTTTCATGCGTAGTATTTTTTAACTATGTTTGTGTTCACAGGGTGTAGGAAATCATCATCGTCCATGGTGGTCAGTAACATAGCGCCACCAGAAAATATATTCTTGATTACAAATGTATCTTCGTATGTGGGAGTTCATTTTCCCATGGGATCACCTTGTGGTAGGATGATGCGCTTTATTACCAAGTCACCAACCTGATACACCCAATGTTTGACTTTTTGTTGAAGGATTTGAACATACGCTTCTGATACATCTGACCATGACAAACAGCTGCAAGCCTCTTCTCCTTAATCAAATTCATTTGGTCTAGTCTAGTCAGAATCCACTCGTGTTCGTCTAAACATGCGTCTCCCATAATCTGTAGAGAAGTAATCTAGACTTCGACATGTAGGAAAACTTCCATACCATAGAGTAGGGAGAATGGGTTGCCCCAGTTGATGTGCATAGTGAAGCGTGATAGCCATGAATAGAAAATGGTAATATCTCATGCCAATATTTGTATGTCACCATCATCTTCCGCAAGATCTTCTTGATGTTCTTGTTGGCAGCTTCCACTGTGCCATTCATCTTCGGTCGATATGGAGAAGAATTGTGGTGTTTAATCTTGAACTGGGTACAGAGTTCCATGATCATAGTATTATTGAGATTGGTATCTGTCATACAGCGGGAGAACTGACTCGGGTGTTTTGCGTTTTATCACAAATGTTGCGGATAGCAAGAGTCGCCACCGACTTTTCTTTTATCTGATAAAGGAAAAGGTGAAAAGAACAGGAAAGACCTTTCGATATATTTTCTTGAGTTTGGGGGGTAGGTTATGAAATGGGAAGGTATTAGCACCCTTTTCATCTATAGTTATCTACGGGCTCTTAGTTGTTTGCTAGATCACTTTAAAAATGCTTTGTTTGAAATGTGTTCGTGGTGGGTTTTTGAAAGTATTTTGAAAACGCCTTTGTTTCGGAAAACTTTGTAATGATTCTCGTCTCTATAAGAACGTATACAAAGTGTTGGTATTTGAAAATATTTCAAAGAGATGTTTGTTCTTAAAGGTGTTTTGAAATTGTAAGTGCGAAAATGGTTTTGATTTGTAAGCAAGCAACTACGAGCGTCCTACCTACTCAAAAGGTCTTTGTTCTATTCCTCCTCCTTTAGATGTTTCTATCTTACCATGGATTGGTAAGAAGCCCCATCATTGGATGTGACGGGACGGGCGTGGGTCAATCGTATAGTCATAGAAGGCAACTTATGATACGTTTTAGCAATTTTCGTAAGGGACTAGATCGTTTACCGAAGCCAACATCGAGGGACTACGATCTTTTTTTATCGAGGGTCTTTGCTAAAACACCCATATTCGAGGGACATGACTATTTTCCGAGGCAACAAGCGAGGTTACCCTAGAGGTGCACATGTGAATAGTGTGTTTGATTGCATGCATTTTTGTCTTTGAAATTAGGGTTTTCTAATGGTTGATTTTATCTTGCCATACACACCCTAATTACTAACAATTTGTATTAAAGCGGTAAATTGCAGAAATTAAAATCCTAAGCTATTACATCATTAGGGGAGTGGGGGTACAATTTAAAAATGGGGATGAAGTAGAAACTTAAATATTACAACATGTTGTACCCCAAAATTTTCCCTCTCACTTATCAAGAATTTTCTCACAAGATCTCTTTGACTCAAGACTACATTAGGGTTTAACCAGCTCAAGACACCTCCTCATGCACTGATGACCAAAATTAGGGTTTGAGTTTTCACAAGGATTTTTGGACTATCAATGCTTCATATGACCTTCAAGGATCATTATGGACCCCTAAGATTACTCATGTCAAGTTTCAATCCTTGAATCACACTTTTGATGAGTCAATTGATCAGTTAACCTAAAAATTAACTATATTGGGAAAAAAGTCAACCATGGCCAATTTACTGTCAAACTTCATAATTTTTTATCCACATCAACATCTTAGACTCATATGTATCATTTGATCAATTTTGGACCATAATTCCTCAAGAAATTTGAATAAATCATCAAAAGGGCAAAATGGTCAAAATTAGGGTTTTGACTGGGAAGGGGCAATTTCTGATTTTTGACCTAGCAAATGATCAATTGGTTTGAAGCATAATTTCAAGAGTTCAATTACATCATTTTGAACTAATAATATGATTCAAAACATTTCAAGTCCATTGGATTGACAGATAAATTTTTCAGTCAACTGATCAAAAGTCAAATGTATACTGAAAAGTCAAACTTTGACTTTTTGGTCAAAATCAAGTGCCAAAGATCATAATTCATCAAAACATGTCAAAATGTGAAACTTGTTCATCAAGAAATCAAGGATTTAAGATTTTGTTTTGAAAAGTTGAAATTTCTTAACTTAGAAATTTTTCTAAGTATAGAAAATTTCTTATTTTTTCTCAACTTTGAGCCAAATTTTCACCATGATGCAAGATGATTCAAAGGAAACTTCCAACATGAAAGTTGTAGATCTCCATGAAATCTACAAATTTTCCTCACAAATTTCTCCTAAAAATGCTTGGATCTCAAGATATAATTTTTTGAATACATGCTCATGAACTAAAATAACTTAGTGAAATTTTGCCCTAGTTAGGCAGATTTTTTACCTAACTTCATGCCAATTTTTCACATAGTTCCAAAGGGAATTTTCTAAAGCAATTCAAAGATGAGTTATAGATAACATTGCAATATTTTCAAAATGTCCAAGAACTCCTTGAGATCATTCTTGAGTAGGGAGAATCGAAGAGATGAAGTTGGTGATTTAATACTTTGATTTCAAGTCATTTCATAATGAACAAAAATTCAAATCCAAGCCTAGGCTGCATAATCTTTGCTTTGCAGGCCTCAAACTTGTTTCTCACTCCATAATTAAATGTTTACACAGTTGTTAGAGCTTTAATCCAAACACTTGAGCCTTTATCCAAGTTACATTTCCATTTATGGCACAAAGTTGCCATTTCCATTTTGATAAAGCATTACTTTTGCAATTGTCAATATCTTGAGCCTCTCAATTGTTTTCTCTGCACACAAGCAAAGTCAAAACCAAAAGAAACTTGTCTAAAGCCTCTACCAACTCAAATCATGATTGTACAAACACTTTGAGACTTGTCTTCTCACTTTTCTTCAAAAGCAAGTTATAGAGCCAAAAGGCTAGAACTCAGAAACCTTGAGTGGATTTGATCTCTAACCTTTTCCATACATATACACAAGTATATTTCAACATAACACACGAATGCTAAGACTCTAAAAACACTCCCAAACACTTTGATACTCAGAACCTGCCATAGCTTGACAGTTTTGAACCTTACATAGCCATCTCCAAATCCACTCGTGCGTATTGAGTTTTAACCACCCAAACACTTAATATACATCATACCTAACTGATCCAGACCCATGTTCCCTCACTGTAACTCCTCCATCACCATCCAGCATTTTCAAATATCAAACTTGCAGGTTGACTTGAGTAGAGAGATTCAGGGATTTTCAGGACAAAGTAAGGATTGGAATACACTCAAGGAGGTCCAGGCAAGCTAAACAGATCCCCAGGCCTTCTCAAAACTTGCTCAAACTCCATTCACGATCTCAGCTGCAAGAGGTAAAAACTCAAACTTCTATCTCTTCATACAAGCATCATTTGGTCCTGATTTGTGAAGGCAAAATGTAGGTATCCTTACTCTAAAGCTAACCATGTTCATAATTTTCATTTATATTAAATGTGTATAGAGAATTTTGAATTTGAAATTTCTGCAAAAATTAGGTTTCAAATTAGGGCCAGTAAAATTAGATCTTATCTTTGACTTTTAGTTTACATAAATTATATGGTTGAACTCTTGGGAAGTAACACCATAACTTTCATGTTTGGACTTTCCATTTTTATGGAGAAATGAGAGAGATACAGGTGGTCCGGCCATGGCTCAAGGTTGAAGATGAAGTTGCCTTCAGGAGGCGTTTTCTAATATATATTTGTGGTTTTGTTTATATAAACGGATGTACAGCCACCCTAGTGGTAAGGCAGCGCGCGTAAATGCTAGAGGTCACGGGTTCGAGCCTCAGTGCGCTGCCTTTTGCAATTTTTCTCACATTTTTCCATTTTTTTGTCCCTTTGCAGCGCTGGGCTTCTTGCTTCATGGGCCTATGTTTTTTTGCTAACATTCTGCATCCTGTTTACTTGTAGCACCCCTGGCCCATTATAATTTTATTTATTTATTTTATTCTCATTCTATTTTCTTAAATATATTTTTCTTAATATAAAAAATCATAAAAAAAATATATAAATGATAGATTTATATTTTGACTTTTTTTATTTTTATTTTTCTCACAAAAAGTATTTTTATTTAGTTATATATTACCTATTTTTATTAAATAAAATTGTAAATTAAATTAGAACTAATTTAATATTTATTTCTTCTTTATACCCATTAAATATTTATTTTAATATAAAAAAAGGGATCAAAAATATCTCATAATGCCATATATCATTTTCAAGACAAAAATACAAAAAAAATACTTTTTCTTAAAAAACTTATTTTCTTTTAATCAAATAGAATTAGGATTTATTCAAAAATCTTTTCTAAAAATAATTTCTTTTTCTTAATTGATTTAAGTTAATCTTGATATTTATTAGGTTTAGGTTAAAACTTTTTCACATAAAAAACCAAACAAAAAATCTTCTTTGCATTTACATATCTTTGCATATTTAATTCATCTTGTATACTATTTATTCTAATTATTTGTACATATTCAATTTGGTTGTAATAGATTAATTAGGTTTATATTATTGCAATCCCCATGCATAAATTGTATACCCCCTCCCACAAACGTTGTAATAGCGTAGTAACTTTAAATTTCGCAATTTATCGCTTTTACATAACATGCTAGTAATTAGGGTTTGTATGGAAAGATAAAACCAATCAAATAGAAAACCCTAATTCAAGACAAAATCAAGCATGAAAAATGATACACTTGCACACAAGCACCCCTAGGGTTACTCCACTTGGATGCCTTATACAAAATGGTCATATTACGCATGCAAGGTGTCTTAAGCAAAAACAAACAAATACAAGATCATAGTCCCTCGATGATGCTATTCAAGTTTCCTTAAAAAATGATCTTAGTCCCTCAAAAAAATGCTAAGATACCTTGCAACATTGCTAATCATGGCTATACGATGACCCACGCCTGTCCCATTTACATATAAAGATAGGGTTGCTTACCAAATCAATGGTGAGACAACAATATCAAAGGAAAAGAAAATGAACAAGAAAGACGTTTGAGTAGGTAGATTACTTTTAGTTACTTGCTCCATTTCAAAACAAACATCCTTGCTATTTTCAAAAAAAAAACACACACACATTTCCAAACATCTTACAAACATCGAAAACATTTTAAAAAAAGATCAACATCTTTGTATACATTCTTACGAACGAGAATCATTACAAAGATTGCTTAAACAATGACCTCTTTACAAAATAATTTCAAAAAACCACACAAAGCACAATATCAAACAAAAGCAAGTGATCTAGCAAGTAATTAAGAGCCCATGGATGAAAAGGGTGCTAATACCTTCCCTTTTAATAATCTACCCCCGGAACTCAAGAAACAATCTCAAAGGTCTTTCCTGTGCTTTTTCACATGTCCTTTTAGATAAAAGAAAAGCCGGTGGCGACTCTTGCTAACCGCAACATTTGCGATAAAACGCAAAACCTTCAAGTCAGTTCTCCAACCGTATCACAGAACTGGCGACTCTGCTGGGGATATTCTAAAAGTGCGGTTACCTTAGGGTTAGATCACATTTACTTACTTTATTTGTTTGATTTGTATGATTTACATTATGGTTCTTTGTTTGGGTTTGAATCCTCTACCCAGATTTGGGATACATTATAGTTAAGTAGCAAAACATTGTGGAAACTATGCGGGGTATACTGACATGGTCTAGGAAATAGCTACATTAGTGCGATATATTTGTGGGTACCGGTAGCCTTTGAGTTAATCAAATAGAATACGGGGCCGCTGAGTGATGTCATGAAGCACTAATGAACTTTTAGAACCTTTACTTGACCAACTTGGCCTTTAGGATATAGTGAGATGACCGACTTTGGTGCAGTTCGAACTTGGTAGATACTCGATACTACACTCATTGAGGTTTGGTTTCTTGGGATATTTCGGTCACCATTAAAGAGGCTTGAGCTGAAACAATGACCAAGGAAACAATCCAGTGATATTGAGCTCCTTAGAACCTGGTTACTATTACTAGGACAGGTTTAAGCCAACTAAACTTCAAGAGGGTACTTACCTATAAAACTCCATGCAAGCCTAAAACTAAGGATTTGCTTGTTTTGTTTGTATATACATACTTGTACATAACATCATGGACATCATGAACATCATATACATCCACTAACCATTTCAAGGATTTTGGGATTCATCTTTGTTCTTGTTTTGTAGGATATAGATTCACTTCGCATGAAAACTATTCAAGTCAACCTTGTGAGAATCCATCTACAACTTAAGGAGCTAGCTTCAAGGATTCCTGAGAACTCTTCATTCACCGAGAGACATGGTTGTCTACTCATCTTGGTCACCTCCAACACAGATGAGGACATGATGAAGGTGCTTTTTCAGTTATTTGATCCTTTGCACCATTGCTTTACATTCCCCGACTATCAACTTGTGCCTACTTTGGAAGAATTATCCAACCTCTTGAGGATTCACATTCTCAATCAACTACCCTTCAACAGTACAGAAAGAGATCCAAAGCTAAAATAGATTTCTCAAGCTCTACACTTGCACTCATCTGATCTCACGACCCATTGGGAAACAAGGAGTGGTGTCAATGGTTTCTTAGCAAAGTTCCTGTTTGAGAAAGCCCAAAGTTGTTGGAATTCCTTATACTTACAAGCCTTTGAGGAAATTGTGGCTCTCCTCATCTATGGGATGGTTTTGTTTCCAAATCCTGACCAGCTCATAGATGTGAACACCGTCAAAATCTTCATATCACGCAACCCGGTGCCTACATTGCTAGGGGATATCCTACACTCTTTTCACACTCGCACAATGAGGAAAAGAGGTGTCCTTATGTGTTGCACTCCTCTCTTGGCAAGATGGTTTATTTCTCATCTTCCCCAATCAGTATTAAAGAATGAGCAAGGTCCAAGGTGGTCACAAAGGTTAATGACGCTCAAACATTCAGACATTCATTGGTGCTCCCGATCCAAAGAGAATGTTAGCATTGTTGAGTGTTGTGGAGAATTCCCTAATGTCGCTTTACTTGGCATAAGGGGAGGTATCACCTACAACCCATGTTTAGCCTTAAGACAATTTGGTTACGCCCGAAGGGATGGGCCGCACGAGATGATGATTCAAGGTTTGGTGTTCGACTATGATAACGACGATCAAGGTCTTCGCCATAGATTTATCTGAGCTTGGAGGATGTTAAACAAAGTGGATAGCAAGAATTTGGGGCACAAGAATTCCATCCCTCTTGAGCCTTACCTCAAATGGGTACAAACTCGTGCTCAGAGTCTTATGATGCCTTACCCCTCCATTCTCCCGGTAATCATTGAGCCTGTTAAGGAAGGAGATATTCCATACACTATCCTACATCCTGACATGCTCACATCTCTTGAGGATATACAAAGGGATTGGATACAACTCAAAGGAGAGCGAGATACTTTCGAAGCCCAATTCTACGCAAGCGAGAAGAAGGTTTTGGAACTCACTAGGCTACTTTATGAGGAGCAGACTCTGAGTGCCTACATTGCACCAAAGAGAATGCGTACTACTTTTTTATCTTAGAGTTTTTGTATTATTTTGTCTAAAGGGCATTGATGCACTCAAACTTTATCTTATTAATATAACGTGTATTTCCTTTTTGTCTAAAACAAATTTGAATCTTTGAAATCCTTGAAAACATTGCATATGCATATATCATTCATCATAACATAAACAGGTCTTTTGCAACAAGCCTCCTCATCTCTCTACTATTTATTTCAGTAAGATGGATATCAAGCAAACAGTGAAATATCTCCAAGCTCAGAATACACAGTTTCAACAGCTTCTCATGACCCTAGCCAAGGGGCAAGAAGAGTTGAAGACTCTGCTGGATGAAGAGAGGAAAAAGAAAACAAAGAAGGTAACCGGAGTCTTAAACATGGGGAGAAGATTTCATGAGCAGACAAGAAGGACCCTGAACTTTGCAACAACATCCGGTGAAGAGGGGAAAGGCAAGGAAACAGTTGTCCCATCAGAATCGAAAGAGAAAGAGGAAGAAGAAGACTACTCTAAGGAACAGTACCCTCCAACTGATGACAAGTATAGACATCTCGAAGAGCGATTGAGCACGATGGAAATCCAAAAGGTGTCAGGCTTGGACTTTGAGGAATTGGGTTTAGTGTCCGAAATTCAAAGTACCTACATTTGCCAAATATGACGGAGTGTCATGCCCTAAAATGCATCTCTGTTCATAAGTGAGGAAAATCCAACCCCATACCGCTGATAAAGACTTGTGGGTGCACTTCTTCCAAGACAGTATGTCTGGAACTCAACTTGACTGGTTCTACCAACTAGAAAGAGCCAACATTCACAATTGGGAAGATCTTGCCGTGGATTTCTACAAGCAATATCAATACAATGCTGATTTAGCGCCTACCCGTACTCAACTCCAAAGTATGGCCATGGCTTCCAGTGAAGGTTTCAAGGACTATGCGCAAAAATGGAGAGATTTGGATGGAAGAGTTCAACCCTCACTGTCTGAGAGAGAATTGGTAGACATGTTCTTAGGTACCTTATCTAGTCCCTTCTTTAATCATTTAATTGGAACTTCATCTGTAGGCTTTACTGAACTAATATTGACCGGAGAGAGGGTAGAAGCTGGCATAAAAAGTGGAAAGATTCAGAAAGATACATCTTCTTCTATAGTTGTAAGGAAGCCTTTCATCGGGAAGAAAGAGGTAGCTGATGTATATCCACAAAGAAACCAAGATAGGACCGAACGCCGACCAATGGTGGGGGCTGTTATGATTCCTAAGCCTGTGTCTGATCAACAAAGAAGTAATCAACCAAGGGTGGAAAGGCCAGTCAGGCAATTCACCAGAATTAACATGACCCTATCTCAAGTATTACCGCATCTTCTAAGATCCAATTTGGTAACCTTGAAAGAAGCTCCGAAAAACCCCAATACAACATCTCCTCATTATCATCCCAATGCCCGTTGTGCATATCACTTTGAAAGTCCTGGTCACGATACTAATAATTGTTAGGCCTTGAAGAACAAAATACAAAACCTCATTGAACCAAAAGAAATTGAGTTTGATGCACCTGAAAAGCCAAACGTCATTTTTGCTCCTATGCCCAGACATGGCCACAATACCAATGCCATCGAAGAAGGATTGTTTGTTACTTCATTTAATGAACTTATGACCCCACTTCTGACTGTTAAAGTGAACTTGTTGAAAGCCGGTGTGTTCCCAGGTTGTAATGAAGTTTTCCATCTCTGCTTGTCCTCACCAACTGGTTGTCCTTTGTTGAAAGCAGGCATTCAGTGTCTGATAGATAACAAAGAGATTTTGTTTGAAAAAACTCTTGTTTCACCTATTCCTGTTGAAGATGTTTCTATCATTACCATTTCTGCCAATTCTTCCAGGGTCTCTACCAAAAGACCCGTTAGAATTACATCAGTTCTGAAAACAACTCCTTTAATAATCATAATGCCTGGACTAGTCCCATATGAATCAGACAAAACCGTGTCGTGGAATTACGGAGGGGACATTTACTACCATGGTATCAAGCAAGATTGGCCGACCGCCGAAGAGATAAATTCTGAGAAAGAAGACTTTGACATCAGTAATATTGCTGGTGTGATACGGTGGCCAGAACCGGGACTGTTTTTGGAATGCTGGTTTGCATTTTGCGTTTGTGTTTGCAAAATTTCGCGGTAAGCAAGAGTCACCACCGTCTTTTATTTTATCCAACAAGGAAAGGAAAAAAGCACAGAAAAATTCCTTTTTCGAGATATTTCTGAGTACGGGGGGTAGATTATAGAAATAGAATGTATTAGCACCCTTTCTATCAGTAGTTATCTACGGGCTCTTAGGTACTTGCTCATCATTTTCAAAAAAAATTTCTTTGTGTTTGTGGGTTTTGAAAAGTTTTTGTTTTAACTTCGATTTAACTCTTGCTTCTGTCAAGAGTGTAATGAAGTGTTTTTGAAAACTTGTTTGTAAAATAGTGTAAGTGTGAAAAAAAAATTGTTTTGATTGAGCAAGTATCTAAGAACTAATCTACCTACTCGAAAAAAAGAATCGTTCTATATTCTTTTCCTTTAGACAATGCTATCCCACTATTAGTGAGTAGGTAGCATCGTTGTTGGAGTTTGAGGGTCAATTTAAAAGGGAAATACAGTTACTAAAGCAATATTAGGACGTCTTAGTGGTAACCCTAATGCCTTAGATCATTTATCTGAGGCAACGATATCCGAGGCAACCTTTCCGAGGTAACTTATGATTTTTTAGACAAGAGGGCGGCCTCTAAAACAACCTATACTCAATGACCGTTTACGAAGGCAACCAAGTGGGAGTGTACCCTAGGAGTGCGCATGTGCGAGTGTTTCAATTTCAGATTATTTTTATCTTTGCACATTTAGGGTGATCTAAATGTTTTAAATTTGGACATACATTCTTGTCATGCAAACCCTATTATCAAACATCTAACAGTAAATAATTTGCGGAATTTAAAATACGGAAATTAAAACTACGCTATTACAAGGCTTCGGGTATTTACATAGCCAAAAACAAACGCTTTGAAAATAAAGCGATAAATGTAAATAAACGTCCTAATTAAACTATTACAAACTGTAGGCAGTTACATCAATATGGTAAATAATAAAAATAAAGCGCGCGAGAAGAATTAAGATCGACGAGAATTTAAGGTTTTAACCCTTCTAACCTAATTAAAAGAAAAATTGTTTTTTTGTTGTTTTTAATAAAAGAAATAAGTTTTCTAACTTAAAAATGCAATTAATTATTTTAATTAAATTAATTAATGAAAAATAATTAAATGACATATTTTTGGATTTTTTTTATTTTAGGAAAGAAATAAAATAATTAAGTTAGTAATAAAAACCTATTGATTCTAATTAATTTTAATTATTTGCAAAAATAAATTAAAATTATCTAACATTAATAACCTAATTAAATTAATTAATTTATTGATGAAAAATAAAATTCTAATTTTAATTGGACATAAAAATATTTTTGGTGATTTTTTGATAAAAGAAAATAATTAAATTATTGGTTAGTAAATAAATAAACAATTTAAATAAAAATAAATAAAAAGATGAAGAGAGAAAATGGGCCTGAGTTAGCAATTCTGGGAGGTGTGGAGAGTAGTTTCCTGGGCCCAAAAATTATGAGATCTGTTTGACTTTGGTTCCAGTGCGTATGCGTTGACCCTGGCTCATGGTGTTCCTCCCTGGATGGCCATCAGATTTGGCCATCTGGCCATCTGGCACGTTGGATGATGAGGGCATATGGTGGATCTCCTGGCTTGCGCGCTCATTGAATCACCTGAAAGAAAATAAGAAAATGGAAAATGCTAGAGGCAGGGACCGAACCCCTGACCTCCAGACTCTAAATCCTTAAGCGCTCACGTGGCTGCCACTACGCCATTTGTTTTTGTTGTAACAACAACGCAAAATAATAAACAAATAATAAACAAGTGCAATAATGGAATTTCAACGCAAAAATTCAAACAAGCCAATAGGAGGGTGCCAGCAAATCGTCTCCTTCCTCTCTTCGTGGCTAAAGGTTCGTTCACCTATACCTACGGACAAACGTCCGTTGCTACAGGCCTGTTCTTTCTCAAAATCTTCCACAGGCCATGGAAATAATATCTAAGGCTATGGTTGGAGTCGTTTCATCCTCCTGATCACAATGGTACCACTTACGAAGGCCAATTGTTCCTGAAATCAAAAACCCTAAAACAAACTCCAAAAACCTAACAATGATGATTCACGATTCAGTCCATTAAAATTCAATTGGCTATTGTAGAAAGTTTGTAAACAATATGGTGATCAAGAATGTACAATTATTTTACGCTATAAGTGCAAGAATGATGCTAATCGAATTCAAGAATATAGTGATACCGTGACGGACTTACAGTGTGTTGTAGGGCTTAAAAACGCTTGGTTTCGATTGCTTTCGCTTGCTGAGAGTGCCAGAAATCGATTAGGATAGGTAACGAGCCTTGAGAGTTCCTCTAAATGCAAATTCGATCTCACTTTTTTCTTGATTTTTCAGATTTAGTTCTTGCTCTAGCGCCTGTTTCTAGCCCTTCTTTTGGTCTGGCCTCGTTCTATATGTATTAGTGAAGGAATTAGGGTTGCAAAACTGGTCCAAATCTTTCCCCTTCAATGATTTTGGATTTGATTTGATACACTTTTAAAACCTTTCCAAACATGGCTATTTTCAATCTTTTTGTGCACACAAGCCTTTACACGAGTTTGAATGCTTTGCTAACTGTAATTGGAACCTGAAACAATCACAAAATCTCTTGTTATCAATGTTTTGGATTTTATTTGATTTTTTTTTATTTAAATTTGATTAATTCAAATAAAAAATAAATAAATAATAAAAATAAGATATGGACAAGTGGCAAAGTCTAGATCTCGTGGGCTATGTTGCTAACTCAAAACAAGTGAAAAAGATTGGGCCCATTTGGCAAAATTTGAAGTTTTGGGCATAGTTGACTTTTGGCAATTTTGCAAAAAAGGTCAACTTCACTAATGCATAACTTCCTCAATTTTGACTATTTGGAGGTGTTCTTGGACTTTTTAGAAATCTTGAGATGTGATCTAATCAACCCTTTTGGTCTCATATTAATTTTATATTCCATTATCATGTATGAATCTTTGACAAAAAAGGTGTTTTTGTTGACTTTTCAAAATGACCTATAATGTCCAAATTCATAACTTCTTGTGAGTGCATATTTTGGAATTGGGAGATGAAGATGGATTGTATTTAATTGCATCCTATTCAAAATGAGCTTTGGATGGGTCATTTCTCATAAAGTATGAGAAAGTTATGCTTGGTCAAAGTTGGGTTGACTTTTCCTACAAACCCCTAATTTAGCAACTTTTGAGTCTTGATGAATTATGATCAATCCTTGATGAATCATGATAAAACCTTGATCAAATGATGAAATATACTTAAAAATGAGAATGTTGACCAAAAATCTTGAAGTTTGACTGTATGTGGGTCATAGTTGACTTTTGCCTTAACACAGTCGATTTTTGGACCTTTGAGCAATTGACTGAGCAAACTTCCTCTGCAAGGCTTGAAACTTGACATGGATGATCATGAGAACATATTAAGACAATTTTGAGCATTTGGGGTCACTTGGACTTAAATATCTTGATGCAACATGAAACCCTAATTTGGGGTAGACTGCCTTAGGAGAGAGCATGTCTGGCCAACACTTGGACTACCTTGAGCAATTTGGAGATCTTTCTTGAAATGTATTGAGAAATATGGGAGGGAAAATTTTGGGGTATAACAGATGCCCCTGTTCAATCTTCTTAAACCTGAGGATATAGATTGGCTTTCGTGCCTTTCGTGATCCGAAGGTGGAAGAGGATTGAACACTAGAGGGTCCAGAAATTTGCACTTGCATGAAGTGGCAATTGTCTTGTGATGTCGGGAATGGGCTTACAGATGCCATTTGGAGATAGTTGACGGGGGATGGGCTTAAAGATGCCATCCTAAGGAGTTTCGATCGCATAAGGGATTCCTTAGCGAGAGCTTGTATACCTGTCGTTGAGGAAGATTCCGCTGGGGAATGCTGATCTCTGTTGAGAGAAGTAGATTTTTAGGAGCTTCGTCGTCTGTTATTCTGCTGGTAAGTCATCTCTGTTGATATTTAGGAACTTTGGTCATCCGTACTCAATCGAGGAGTCATCTTTGTTGATATTTAGGAACTTCGATCGTCCGTACTCAACGGAGAAATCATCTCTGCTGATATTTAGGAACTTCGATCATCCGTACTCAACTCAGGAAACATCTCTGCTTATATTTAGGAACTTCGATCGTCCGTACTCAACAGAGGAAACATCTCTGTTGGTATTTAGGAACTTCGATCATCCGTACTCAACCGAGGAATCGTCTCTGCTGATATTTAGGAACTTCGATCGTCCATACTCAACCGAGGAATCGTCTCTGCTGATATTTAGGAACTTCGATCGTCCGTACTCAACGAAGGAAACATCTCTGCTAATATTTAGGAACTTCGATCGTCCGTACTCAACCGAGGAATCGTCTCTGTTGATATTTAGGAACTTCAATCGTTCGTACTCAACCGAGGAATCGTCTCTGCTGATATTTAGGAACTTCGTTCATCCGTACTCAATAGAAGAAACATCTCTGTTGATATTTAGGAACTTCGATCGTCCGTACTCAACCGAGGAATCATCTCTGCTGATATTTAGGAACTTCGATCGTTCTTACTCAACTGAGGAAATATTTTTGCTGAGATTTAGGAACTCGTCCGTAATTCAACTGAGGAAACATCTCTGTCGAGATTTAGGAACTCGTCCGTAAGTCAACTGAGGAAACATCTTTGTTGATATTTAGGAACTCGTCCATAATTCAACTGAGGAAACATCTCTATTGAGATTTAGAAACTCGTCCGTAATTCAACTGAGGAAACATCTTTGTCGAGATTTAGGAACTCGTCCTTAATTCAACTGAGGAAACATCTTTGTTGAGATTTAGGAACTCGTCCGTAATTCAACTGAGGAAACATCTCTGCTGAGATTTAGGAACTCGTATGTAATTCAACTGAGGAAACATCTCTGCTGAGATTTAGGAACTCGTCTGTAATTCAACTGAGGAAACATCTCTGGTGAGATTTAGGAACTCGTCCGTAATTCAACTGAGGAAACATCTCTGCTGAGATTTAGGAACTCGTCCGTAATTCAACTGAGGAAACATCTCTGCTGAGATTTAGGAACTCGTCCATAATTCAACTGAGGAAACATCTATGTCGAGATTTAGGAACTCGTCTGTAATTCAACTGAGGAAACATCTCTGTCGAGATTTAGTAACTCGTCCGTAATTCAACTGAGGAAACATCTTTGTTGAGATTTAGGAACTTGTCCGTAATTCAACTGAGGAAACATCTCTGCTGAGATTTAGGAACTCGTCCATAATTCAACTGAGGAAACATCTCTGTTGAGATTTAGGAACCCGTCCATAATTCAACTGAGGAAACATCTCTGCTGAGATTTAGGAACTCGTCCGTAATTCAACTGAGGAAACTTCTCTGCTGAGATTTAGGAACTCGTCCGCAATTCAACTGAGGAAACATCTCTGCTGAGATTTAGGAACTCGTCCGTAATTCAACTGAGGAAATACTTTTGCTGAGATTTAGGAACTCGTCTGTAATTCAACTGAGGAAACAAATCTCTCGAGATTTAGGAACTCGTCCGTAATTCAACTGAGGTAAAAGCTTCATAGCTTGAATTTGTGAGAATCTGATTGTATCTTTCCTGAAAGGTAAAGGTTAGCTGTATGTAATGCATGACATGTATCAAGCGATGATGTTCTCAAAATAAATGAGATTGTGTTGTATGATGCGTATATGCATGTGTCATGGTGTATGGAACTGTAGTGTTTTTAGCTGGGGAAAATAAATCCCGGATTGCTGCTGGAGAAAAGAATTGAATTCTTCGTTTCCGCTGGAGATAGTGGATGAAGATGTTTGTGAGAATGAACCTGCAGGGGAGGATAACTCCGCTGGGGAATAAACCGATGAGGAAATGACTCTGTAGGGAAGAGATGATCTGCTGAGGATTCCACTGATAAATTCAACTGGGGATGAATTACCGTTGCTGGTGATAATGAAACCTGTTGGGGATTGAATTTCTGTTTGTGAAAGGAATGAACTCTGCTGGGGATGACTTTCCAGTTGCGACTTTATGGGGAATAACCTTTTAGACTCTACTGGGGACAATCTTCCAGAGTTTGCTGGGGATAATTCTTCAAACTCCACTGGGGATGATTTTTTTCAAACTCCACTGGGGATATTTTTTATACTCCACTGGGGGGTAATTTTTAATACTCCACTGGGGGATAATTTTTCAGTGCTGATAGTAGATAAACTCTGCTTGGGGAGAATATTACCGATTCATTTGCGGTTGCGAGCCTCAGTTGGGGAGAGTGGTGTCCTGTTTGGGACAGCTAACATCATTGTCTTTTCCTTACTCTGCGGGGAGTGAATATTACTGGGGTGCATGCTGAGGATATGACGATGGCTTTGCATCGATACTTTTCTGCCCCTGTATCTGCGGGAAAAGGTGCCTGCAGAGGCCTTGTGGATCGAGTATTATCCCAATCTATGAGGTGCTTGGTAATTATCGATTGAAATTACAAATTTTCTTCTGGTAGGCAAGTGACGAGATGACGGGACATAGTCGTACGCTTTAATCCCTAACTTTTTCCTGGACTGTCTTTTCAGATTTTCAGTCCACCGGGATACCCTTTTTTGCCCAAGTCGCCCTTTCGGGTTTTCAACTTGCCGGGTGTACATATCTTTTTGTCTTTTAACCCTAATTTTTGCCCGAACCTGTTGGTTCGTGGGGACGCCCTTATTTTTGCCTAGGTGTGTCAACCTAGCGGGTCTTTGTTCATGTGCAGTATTTTCTAACCATGTCCATGCTCTCAGAGCGTAGGGAGTTGTCATTTTCGGTAGTGTCGTGTTGCCATACTACCAGAAGATGTCTGTTTGATCATGCAAGATTCTTTGAGGGAATCCATGTCTAATGCCCCAAGTGACTCAGATGGAGATTTTCCCTTGGCTATTTGGCATTTTTGAGATATTCTCTGAATCTTGACTTGACTGCCCCAGATGATGGACAATGGTCATGTCGTGCCCCTTGGTTGGAAGTGTTTTTCCACTTGAGGTGATCTTTTTTATTGAGAAGGTTTTTTGTTCACTAGATATTCATCGTGCGAATTTCTCTGCTGTATGAACAAATAGTCATATGCAAACAATGTTTTTTTAAGAGTGCAAAGCTTATGTCTGTCTTGAAGTTTTTGAAAATGCATTTTTCAGTAAGATAGGAAAATTTTGTAAAATGTGACGTCAACTCAGGATTTACAGCAAGCCCTACAGGAGTCAGGATACCTTTTGTAATAGTATGCTTTCGAACTAACCCATGCTTCAGCTAGGACTTTTAAGGGTTATAACGTGGCCTGGTTCACGGTTCAAGAAACAAAGGATAAAGGCTCAAAATTTATTTGTACCCACCCGCTCTTCGTGATGTTCTTTGACCTTAAACTCAGCTAATTATGCATTTTAGATCTTGTTTGAGTCTTGGCTCTGATATTCCAGTGATGGTTCGGACACTGACAGTTTACTGTGAACAGGCAGCCATTTTATTGAGAGTTTGTAGGACCTCTTTCTTTTTGATTTTGTTATCCCTGTCTTTTTGCCTGAACTGTTTCTTTCTTGTGATTACAGTCAGCGGGATGCCCTAGTTTTTTTCTTAAGTCCCTTTCATAGGTTTTGACTTAATTTTTATTTGGAGGGATAATGACTGCCTGTCATGACGATTATAGGGAACCATCACCGTCTTTTAGTTTGGAAGGACGTCTTTGATGCCATTCATTGTGCACCTGGATTAACTGAGAAAACTACCCTGCCCCAGGTTGTGATTAAGGGTTTTAATTTATGTGAAAAGAAAAACTCCAACTACTTTGGCTCAAAGGGGTTGAGTAGGGATTATCTTCCTTATAACTCCACTGTTTAGGATTTGAAACAACGCCTGTACATCGTCAGTGGGGTTTGTTCAAAAGCATATTGTAGAGATTGTGGTATCATTTTCGTCATCCTCCCTCTAAAGGCTTAGAGTTTTTTAATCGAGAGTTGAACATCACAAAAAGGAAATATGAAGCAATTTAAGCATGGTGAAAACAATTAATTCAAAACAGACACGTGTAATGCATTAATGAAATAAAAAAGTTTGACATGACAATAATTGTTTGAATAAGCAAAGAAAAATACAACTTCAGAATTCAAATGAACAAAAGTGCTTTCAATCCTAGCCATATTTTGGCAAGGGAGCAGTGATCACATTGGGAGTCTCATGAGGGTCGAATTCGATCTCCTTAGCGTCAATCATATTTTGAATCTTGTATTTCAGCGCCCAACAATCGTTAGTATCGTGCCCCGGGCTACCGGAATGATAAGCACACCTTGCATCTGGGTTGTAGTTAGGAGAAGAAGTCTTAGGGTTTTGATGAGGGTTTATCACCATAATCAGATTCATCTTCAACATGTGCTGCAATGCTTGTGACAATGGAATGTTGATTTAGGTGAACTGCCTTTGAAGTCTTTCCCCCTTTGGCTGATTATTTCGTTGTTGTGGTTGTTGTGTGCGTGCCGAATTAGAGATCAACACTGCCCCCACAGATTGGTGGTAGTCTGCCTGGCTACGCCTCTTCTGGCTGTGCACAGCATTGGCTTCCCTCTTTCCACCAAATGACTTCTTCTCTATACTCGAAGAGGTATCTTTCTGGATCTTACCACTTAGGATCCCAGCTTCTACTCTTTCTCCAGTCAGAATCAGTTTGGTGAAACCCACTGATGAGTTATCGATCAAATGATTGAAATAGGGACCAGACAAAGTCCCAAGAAACATATCCACCAACTCCCTATCAGACAGAGAGGTTTGGACTCTTCCAGCAAGATCTCTCCACTTCTGAGCGTAGTCCTTAAAGCCTTCGCCTGTACCCATAGACATACCCTGAAGCTGAGTACGCGTGGGAGCAAGGTCGGTATTATACTAGTATTGCTTGTAAAAAGCAGTAGCAAGGTCCTCCCAGTTGTGGACGTTATCTCCTTCCAGTTGACAGAACCACTCAAGTTGAGTCCCTGACAGACTATCTTGAAAGAAATGAACCCAGAGATTTCTATCAGCAGTATAGGGTTGAATCTTTCTGACGTATGAGCGGAGGTGTAGCTTCGGGAAGGATACCCCGTCATACTGAGAAAATACAGGAGCTTTAAACTTGTGAGGGATCACCACCCCAGATGCCAATCCCAGATCTCCAAAGTCCAACCCAGGTATCTTCTGAATTTCCATTGCACTGAGCCGGTCTTCAAGTTGCTTATATCTATCCTCAACAGGAGGATACTGGTCTTCATCAAAGTTTGTGTCATTGTCAGAAACCACTGGGCTAGGACCCTTTCTTTCCTCTTGATTCTCTCCCTCTCCAAATGAATGGGATAAATCAGTCTCCTGTCGCAAATTGTTCCCGAATCTGTGACCCATATTCAAGAGGACCACCTTATTCTTCTTCTTCTTCTTGTCCTTCAAGATAAGAGTCTTCAAATCTTGTTGACTCTTGGCCAAGTTCAAGAACATTTCCTGAAACTGAGCATTCTGAGCTTGAAGAGCCTTGATGGCTTGATTAGTAGGTGTTTCAGAAGACATGATTGCTGAAATAAACAGCGAAGAAGATGAGAAACCTGTAATGGTACCTGTAATGCAATGATATGTATGATATATGTATGCAATGTTTTCAAGGATCTCGCAGGGTAAACAAGAAACTGTTACAACTTTATTGAAGAAACTTCGCGTTTGTTGAGAGTCCTTCTTCAAGAGTCAAGCTCACCATATCGAGTGGGTCATAGCCACCGACTCAAATTATCATGTTTTGATCTCTAGATGACATTGGCTAGAGGAAAATAAATCCCCTTTGCCCCTTGCTAGACGTTTGATTTACCATAACCTGCATCACGAACCTTTGAGATCCTTGAAATGGTTAAGGAAATGTTAAGGCATGATGTTATGATGTGTATGTTATGCGTTTAAGCAAAAGTACGAGGTAATATAAACAAGTAAATCCGGCAAGAAATCCAAGGTATTGGATAAGGACTGTAAACAAAACCTGTAAAGAACTGATGTTGTTAGATAACAAACATGTGCAAGTAGTTCAAGTTGAAAGTACAGAAGTCACACAATAGCCCTTAAATTTCAGGCTGGCATGGAGTTTAGGTACTACCCTCTTGCAGTTTAGTTGGTTCAACCTGTCCTAGCAATAGTAATCGGGTTCTAGAGGTTCTCAATATCACTTACTATCCTTGATTGGTCATAATTCCAGTTTAGCAACCTTTTCTTGCGGCCGGAATCATCGCGAGAGTATGGTCTCAATGAGTGTAGCATACTGCTACTTTTCTATGGCCAAGTTGGTCAATTATAGGTTCTAAGGTCAGTTGATGCTTAATGACCCATTAGCAGCCTCATACTCTCTTTGTTCCTCCACAAGGGATATCGGTACCAACTAATATGTCACACCAACGTAGCTATTGCTTCAACCGTATCGGTTTACGCCGTACAGTTCCCTCACAGTCTATTGCTACTTACCTAAAAGGTATCCCCAAATCTGGGTTAGGACCTATAGTAACTCCGATACAAAGCCTACAAAGATAAAGCATACATATCAAACAATTGAAAACAATATGATGAACTATTCCTAAGGTACACCTCACTTATTAACTCCCCAGCAGAGTCGCCAGTTCTGTGATACGGTGGCCAGAACCGGGACTGTTTTTGGAATGCTGGTTTGCGTTTTGCGTTTGTGTTTGCAAAATGTCGCGGTAAGCAAGAGTCGCCACCTTATTTTATTTTATCCAACAAGGAAAGGAAAAAAGCACATAAAAATTCCTTTTTCGAAATATTTCTGAGTACGGGGGGTAGATTATAGAAATGGAATGTATTAGCACCCTTTATATCCGTAGTTATCTACGGGCTCTTAGGTACTTGCTCATCATTTTCAAAATTGTTTTCTTTGTGTTTGTGGGTTTTGAAAAGTTTTTGTTTTAACTTCGATTTAACTCTTGCTTCTGTCTTCAAGAGTGTAATGAAGTGTTTTTGAAAACTTGTTTGTAAAAGAGTGTAAGTGTGAAAAAAAATTGTTTTGATTGAGCAAGTATCTAAGAACTAATCTACCTACTCGAAAAAAAGAATCGTTCTGTATTCGTTTCCTTTAGACAATGTTATCCCACTATTAGTGAGTAGGTAGCATCGTCGTTGGAGTTTGAGGGTCAATTCAAAAGGGACATACAGTCACTAAAGCAATATTAGGACGTCTTAGTGGTAACCCTAATGTCTTAGATCATTTATTCGAGGCAACGATATCCGAGGCAACCTTTCCGAGGAAACTTATGATCTTTTAGACAAGATGGCGACCTCTAAAGCAACCTATACTCAATGACCGTTTACGAAGGCAACCAAGTGGGAGTGTACCCTAGGAGTGCGCATGTGCGAGTGTTTCAATTTTAGATTATTTTTATCTTTGCACATTTAGGGTGATCTAACTGTTTTAAATTTGGACATACATTCTTGTCATGCAAACCCTATTATCAAACATCTAGCGGTTAATAATTTGCGGAAATTAAAACTACGCTATTACAAGGCTTCGGGTATTTACATAGCCAAAAATAAACCCTTTAAAAATAAAGTGATAAATGTAAATAAACGTCCTAATTAAACTATTACAAACTGTAGGCAGTTACATCAATATGGTAAATAATAAAAATAAAGCGCGCGAGAAGAATTAAGATCGATGAGAATTTAAGGTTTTGACCCTTCTAACCTAATTAAAAGAAAATTTGTTTTTTTGTTGTTTTTAATAAAAGAAATAAGTTTTCTAAATTAAAAATGCAATTAATTAGTTTAATTAAATTAATTAATGAAAAATAATTAAATGACATATTTTTGGATTTTTTGTTATTTTAGGAAAGAAATAAAATAATTAAGTTAGTAATAAAAACCTATTGATTCTAATTAATTTTAATTATTTGCAAAAATAAATTAAAATCATCTAACATTAATAACTTAATTTAATTAGTTAATTTATTGATGAAAAATAAAATTCTAATTTTAATTGGACATAAAAATGTTTTTGGTGATTTTTTTATAAAAGAAAATAATTAAATTATTGGTTAGTAAATAAATAAACAATTTAAATAAAAATAAATAAAAAGATGAAGAGAGAAAATGGGCCTGAGTTAGCAATTCTGGGAGGTGTGGATAGTAGTTTCCTGGGCCCAAAAATTATGAGATCCGTTTGACTTTGGTTCCAGTGCGTATGCGTTGACCCTGGCTCATGGTGTTCCTCCATGGATGGCCATCAGATTTGGCCATCTGGCTATCTGGCACGTTGGATGATGAGGGCATATGGTGGATCTCCTGGCTTGCGCGCTCATTGAATCACCTGAAAGAAAATAAGAAAATGGCAAATGATGGAGGCAGAGATCGAACCCCTGACCTTCAGCCTCTAAAGCCTTAAGCGCTCACGTGGCTTCCACTACGCCATTTGTTTTTGTTGTAACAATAACGCAAAATAATAAACAAATAATAAACAAGAGCAATAATGGAATTTCAGCGTGAAAATTAAAACAAGCCAATAGGAGGGTTCCAGCAAATCGTCTCCTTCCTCTCTCCGTGGCTAAAGGTTCGTTCACCTATACCTACGGACAAACGTTCGTTGCTACAGGCCAGTTCTTTCTCAAAATCTTCCACAGGCCATGGAAATAATATCTAAGGCCATGGTTGGAGTCGTTTCATCCTCCTGATCACAATGGTACCACTTACGAAGGCCAATTTTTCCTGAAATCAAAAACCCTAAAAAAAACTCCAAAAACCTAACAATGGTGATTCACGATTCAGTCCATTAAAATGCAATTGGCTATTGTAGAAAGTTTGCAAACAATATGGTGATCAAGAATGTACAATTATTTTACGCTATAAGTGCAAGAATGATGCTAATCGAATTCAAGAATATAGTGATACCGTGACGGACTTACAATATGTTGTAGGGCTTGAAAACGCTTGGTTTCGATTGCTTTCACTTGCTGAGAGTGCCAGGAACCGATTGGGATAGGTAAAGAGCCTTGAGAGTGCCTATAAATGCAAATTTGATCTCACACTGTTTCTTGATTTTTCAGATTTAGTTCTTGCTCTAGCGCCTGTTTCTAGCCCTTCTTTTGGTCTGGCCTCGTTCTATATGTATTAGTGAAGGAATTATGGTTGCAAAACTGGTTCAAATCTTTCCCCTTCAATGATTTTGGATTTGATTTGATACACTTTTAAAACCTTTCCAAACATGGCTTTTTTCAATCTTTTTGTGCACACAAGCCTTTACACGAGTTTGAATGCTTTGCTAGCTGTAATTGGAACCTGAAACAATCACAAAATCTCTTGTTATCAATGTTTTGGATTTTATTTAATTTGTTTTGATTTAAATTGGATTAATTCAAATAAAAACCAAAATAAATAATAAAAATAAGATATGGACAAGTGGAAAAGGCTAGAGCTCGTGGGCTATGTTGCCAACTCAAAACAAGTGAAAAAGATTTGGCCCATTTGGCAAAATTTGAAGTTTTGGTCATAGTTGACTTTTGGAAATTTTGCAAAAAAGGTCAACTTCACCAATTCATAACTTCCTCAATTTTGACTCTTTGGAGGTTTTCTTGGACTTTTTAGAAATATTGAGATGTCCTATAATCAACCCATTTAGTCTCATCTCAATTTGATATTCCATGCTCATGTATGAAGCTTTGACAAAAAATGTGTTTTTGTTGACTTTTCAAAATGACCTATAATGTCCAAATTCATAACTTCTTGTGAGTGCATATTTTGGACTTGGTAGATGAATATGGATTGTAGGTAATTTCATACTCTTCAAAATGAGCTTTGGATGGGTCATTTCTCATAAAGTATGAGAAAGTTATGCTTGGTCAAATTTGGGTTGACTTTTCCTACAAAACTCTAATTTAGCAACTTTTGAGTCTTGATGAATTATGATCAATCCTTGATGAATCATGATAAACCATTGATCAAATGATGAAATATACTTCAAAATTAGAATGTTTACCAAAAATCTTGAAGTTTGACTGTATTTGGGTCACAGTTGACTTTTGCCCTAGCACAATCGATTTTTGGACCTTTGAGCAATTGACTGAGCAAACTTCCTCTGCAAGGCTTGAAACTTGACATGGATGATCTTGAGAACATATTAAAACAATGTTGAGCATTTGGGGTCACTTGGACTTAAATATCTTGATGCAACATGAAACCCTAATTTGGGGTAGACTGCCTTAGGAGAGAGCTTGTCTGGCCAACCCTTGGACTACCTTAAGCAATTTGGAGATCTTTCTTGAAATGTTTTGAGAAATATGGGAGGGAAAATTTTGGGGTACAACATCCGGAACTAGCAAAATTACCCGAAGCGGTAGGATCTTTTCTCCAGAAATTACTCCCCCAAAAGCAGTTTCTAGACCCGTAATTATCCATGTGGAACCTCCAAAGGTTGCTCCCATACCCATAATCAACTCTGCAAGTACTCCTATTAATGAAGCCATTACAACCCCTGATATCATTCCTACCGACACTCCTGCTTCCGAAACTTGAGGAAAAAGTATTTTGGTTGAGCCTGTCCGGACGAAGGCCCGGTCATTGACTATCCTCGAGACTTCCAAGAAAGAAATGGAGGAAATCCTAAAAATTATAAAGAGAAGTGACTACGATGTAGTTGAACAATTGGGGCAAACTCCCTCTAAAATCTCCACGCTGGCATTACTACTATGTTTCGAGGCACATGCAAAAGCCTTGGTAAAGTTCTTAAAAACCGCCCATGTGCCTCAAGAGACATTTGCTGATCAATTCCAAGACTGCGTAGCAAGCTTGACAGCAGATAATGGCCTAGGTTTTTTGGATGCTGATCTAACACCGAGGGGAAGAAAGCATAATGAGGCATTGCATGTCTCGATTAAATATAGGGGCACAACCTTGGCCCATGTTTTGGTGGACACTGGCTCATCTCTGAATGTATTACCCAAAAAGGCTCTTGATAGACTTGACTGCGAGGGATTGACATTAAAGCCAAGCAACATAGTAGTAAGGGAATTTGACGGCTCGAAGAGGATGGTGCACAGAGAAGTGGATATCCCTATAAAGGTTGGAATCCAAACTTTTAATTCGACCTTTTATGTAATGGACATCTGCCCTTCATACTCCTGCTTGTTAGGCCGGCCATGGATCCACAATGTTGGCGTTGTTACCTCTACATTGCATCAGATGCTGAAGTATCCGGTTCAAGGGAAGATTATCATTGTCCATAGAGAGGAAGAATACATGATTAGTCATCTCAATTCCTTCATATATGTGGAATTGGATGGTGAATTCATTGAAACTCCATTTCAACACTTTGAAGAGGACCCCCAAGATGTGGCAGTGACCAAGGTTGTGCCTTAGGTTCCCAAGATTACAAGGCCTCCACTCCGGATGTCATCTCTAAAGGATGCCAAAGCAGTGGTAGAGGAAGGTGGGTGCACTATCTGGGGGCAACTCCCAGATATCCCATATAAGTCTGATAAGTTTGGCCTAGGCTTCACTTCAAGTGTGCAAAAGGTTATACGTTATGCCCGTCCTGGAGGACCACCCGTGAAGATCAGAAACCGTGAGGTCAACGCGGTAGAAGATGGTGAATATGATTACAACCTGGAGGATTGGATCTTTCCGACTGTCAATGGAGGGCTCAGCAATTAGGAGGCTAGAGACTTTGTCCCGATCACTTTTATCCCACAGTAATTTATCTTTACATATTATTGGATCTGTAATATTGAAACAATTCGCACTCTTAAAACCTTGTGTCTTACCCGAGGCACAATGGTCCATTTGTAAGGGTTATTATCTCATTTTCATACGACATCAATGAATCATAGACGTTTTCGCATATAAACTTTTGTGCTCATTGTTTTTATTTTACATTTTATCCTCTTTCAAAGATAGATATACCCTTACACACACCCACACTCACAGTGCAGGTATACATCCATTATGGATCCCATGGGTAACAATACTGCTATGGCCTTTTGTAACTCTGAGGATCTAATCTACCAAGCCGAAGACGAAGGTGAGGAAGATTGTGGAGTACCAGGGGAACTTTCCAGACTGCTACAACAAGAAGAGAGAACCATTCAACCTCACGAGGAACCCGTGGATACGATCAACCTAGGTACCAAAGAAGACAAAAAAGAGGTCAAAGTGGGTGCTAATCTGGAACCTAGTGTCAAGGAGCGTCTGATTCAGTTATTACACGATTATGTTGAAGTCTTTGCCTGGTCATATGAAGACATGTCGGGACTTGATGCAGACATTGTGGTACATCGTCTGCCTACAAGAGAAGATTGTCCGCCAGTAAAGCAAAAGGTTCGCCGCACGAGACCTGATATGTCTGAAAAGATTAAAGAAGAGGTCATGAAGCAATGAAATGCTGGATTCTTGGCTATCACCTCTTACCCTCAATGGGTTGCCAATGTTGTTCCCGTACCCAAAAAAGACGACAAAGTACGGATGTGTGTGGACTACAGAGATTTGAATAAGGCGAGCCCTAAAGATGATTTTCCACTCCCCCACATTGATATCCTAGTTGACAATACTGCACAACACAAAGTGTTTTCCTTCAAGGACAGATTCTCAGGTTATAACCAAATCAAAATGGCACTTGAGGACATGGAGAAAACAACATTTGTCACACAGTGGGGCACATTCTGCTACAAGGTTATGTCATTCGGACTGAAAAATGCTGGGGCAACTTATCAGCGTGCCATGGTAGCTTTATTTCATGACATGATACATCATGAAATAGAGGTCTACATAGACGATATGGTATCCAGATCACAAACATAAGAAGAGCATTTTGATCACTTACAAAAACTGTTTGAGAGACTAAAGAAGTACAAGCTGAGGTTGAATCCAAACAAACGCACATTTGGAGTACGGTATGGTAAACTCTTAGGCTTTGTCGTCAGCAACAAAGGTATCGAGGTCGATACTGCCAAAGTTAAAGCAATACAAGATATGCCTGCTCTTCATACTGAGAAGGAAGTCAGAGGATTCTTAGGACGTCTGAACTACATTGCCAGATTCATTTCCCATCTGACAACTACTTGTGAGCCAATCTTCAAACTATTTAAGAAAGATCAAGTAGTCAAATGGAATGATGAGTGCCAAGTTTCTTTTGAAAAAATTAAAGAATACTAACAAGAGCCTCCTGTGTTGATGCCACCAGTCGAGGGAAGACCATTGATCATGTATCTGACTATTTTAGAAAACTCAATGGGGTGTGTATTGGGGCAGCATGACGAGTTTGGCCGAAAAGAGCATGCTATTTACTACCTGAGCAAAAAGTTTACCGACTGTGAAACAAGATATTCACTGCTTGAGAAAACTTGTTGTGCTCTGGCATGGGATGCTCGTCGGCTAAGACAGTATATGTTGACTCATACTACCTTGTTGATATCTAAAATGGATCCGATAAAGTACATCTTCGAGAAGCCTTCTCTTTCTGGGAGAATAGTGAGATGGCAAATGATCCTGACAGAATATGACATACAGTATACTACCCAGAAAGCTATAAAGGGCAATATATTTGCTGATCACCTTGCTCACCAAGCTGTAGAAGACTACCAGTCCATGAAGTTTGAATTCCCGGATGAAGACATCATGACATTAGACAACTGTGAAGAATTCAGGCCATATGATGGACCTGAACAAGGATCCCGATGGACCCTGTTCTTTGATGGAGCATCCAATGCACTCGGCAATGGTATTGGTTTTGTACACATATCTCTAGAAGGGTGTCATACTCCCTTTACCGCAAGACTTTGCTTCAATTGTACAAACAACATGGCAGAATACGAAGCGTGCATCTTTGGTATCAGAGCTGCCATAAACTTGGGGATCAAATCCTTGGATGTATTCAGAGATTCAGCTTTGGTCATCAGTCAGATCAAAGGGGAATGGGACACCAAACACCCTAACCTTATCCCTTATAAAGAATATGTTTTGACATTGCTACCACATTTTGAGAAGATTACCTTCGAGCATTTCCCGCGAGAAGAAAATCAGCTAGCAGATGCTCTAGCCACAATGTCATCCATGTTTAAGATTAATTGGGATAACGAGGCTCCCCAGATCTTCATCGAACGAATGGATGAACCAACACACTGTCACGAGATTAATACTGAAGAAGTAGTGGACCAGCCTTGGTTTCACGAAGTCAAGAGGTATCTCGAGGCTCAAGAATATCCAGAAGGAGCTTCAATCAATGATAAGAAGTTCTTAAGGAGATTCTCTGCTAAATTCTTCCTTGGTAATGGCATCATGTACAAATTCAATCATGACTCTGTGTTACTTCGGTGTATAGATAAGGTTGAAGCTGAAAGAATCATGGTTGAATTGCATGAAGGCACTTTTGGTACCCACTCCAGTGGGCATACGATGGCAAAGAAAATCCTACGGGCAGGCTATTACTGGTATACCATGGAAGCAGATTGCTATCAACACTCTCGAACCTGCCATAAGTGTCAAATTTATGCTGACAAAGTGCATGTACCTCAGGTTCCTCTGAATGTCTTGACAGCTCCTTGGCCCTTTGCTATGTGGGGAATTGATATGATTGGGGAAATCAAGCCGACAGCTTCCAATGGACACCGCTTCATCCTAGTGGCCATTGACTATTTTACAAAATGGGTGGAGGCAGCTTCCTTCGCTTCCGTTACCAAGAATGTTGTTTTCCGTTTCATCAAGCAAAACCTTATTTGCCGGTATGGTATCCCGGAAAGGATCATCACTGACAATGGTACAAATATCAACAAGACTATGATCACGGCATTGTGCGAGCAATTCAAGATTCAGCATCACAATTCTTCTCCCTATCGGCCAAAAATGAATGGTGTTGTCGAAGCTGCAAATAAGAACATTAAAAAGATCATATAGAAAACGACAGTCACATACAAAGACTGGCATGAGATGCTACCATTCGCTCTCCACGGGTATCGTACCACATCTCGCACATCAACTGGGGCAACCCCATATTCTCTGGTTTACGGCATGGAGGTTATCTTGCCTATCGAGGTTCAGATCCCCTCTCTGAGGATTATGAAGGATGCAGGGTTGAACGAAGACGATTGGATCCAGACCCGACTTGATCAACTGAACTTAATTGATGAGAAGAGACTTACTGATGTTTTCCATGGTCAAATGTATCAAAAAAGGATGATCAAGGCTTTCAACAAGAAAGTCGGGCGCCAAGTGTATCAAGTTGGAGATCTAGTGATCAAGCGCATCATCTTGCCACAAGGTGATCCCAGGGGCAAATGGACTCCTACCTGTGAAGGACCATTTGTAATCAAAAACATATTCTCCGGTGGGGAAATGATCTTGACCATCATGGATGGTGATGAACTGCCACACCATGCGAACGCGGACATAGTCAAAAGATATTATGCATAAGAGAACCGCTAGGTTGACACACCTAGGCAAAAAAAGGGCATCCCGACGAACCAAAAAGTTTGGGCAAAAATTAGGGATAAAACAAAAAAGATATGTACACCTGGCAAGCTGAAAACCCGAAAGGGAGACTTGGGAAAAAAAGGGTTTCCCGGTGGACTGAAAACCCAAAAGGGCGGTCCAGGAAAAAGTTAGGGAATTAAGGCGTACGACTATGTCCCGTTGATTCACTTTATGGACTGACAAACTCAGAGGTTCTGATCAATTCAATCATCTTCGAGCGAGGCAACAAATAGACAAGATTCTCAGAGATACGAAGGCTATAGCAGAATGGGAACCCCACAGGATTATTACACATAACTATCTTTTCTTTGTATCAAATCTTTTCTTTTTTTTACGACAGCATTCTCTTACTATAATGTTTGTCTCCTTGTACAAAAATACTTATTCAAAGTCAATACAAAATATCCCTTTGAAAGTGCAAAAACTATTTGTCTTTTCTTTACGCTTGTGTTTTGTTTACAAAAACGTCCAATGATTCATTGTTGAACATATGCATTTGAACATAATTACTATTTAAAAATAAACAAAATGAAAAGAAGCAATTATTGATAGGTGGAAAGGATAGGAAAATATCTTAAGCAATTCCATAAGTAATCCCCTACAGTATGCCGTTTAAATCCCCAGCGGAATGAAGCTTTAAATTTTTAATCCCCAGTAGAAGTCGTCAAATTTCTCAGGATTCCCCAACAGGATTTTACAAACAGTATATGGCATTGCCCTTACAACAGAGTTCACTTATCTCAGCAGAAATTCATCAAGACATGAAGACTTACATATCCTCAACAGCAATCAGGGATTTATCTTCCCCAATCCAACTACAATGCAGCAAATTAGATCACATACGCATACATTGCATCCTTATATCATAAACATTGATAAAGCAAATGCATCACATCATACATTTCATGCAACATGACTTTTCATTTTAGCTAACATTTTACCCTTTTCAGGATAAGATTAACAGCTACCATTAACAATGTTCAAAGCTTTCAGATACAGTTCAGATACGCTCCAGACACGGACGCTATCCTGATACTCATTCAGATTCAGCTTTTGATACAGTTCAGATACGATCCAGATACGGATGCCATCCTGATAACTCATTCAAATTCAACCTGTTGATACAGTACAGATACGCTCCAAACGCGGATGCCATTCTGATACTCATCCAGATCCAACTTTAAGATATAGTATAGATACGCTCCAAACACGGATGTAATTTTGATACTCATTCAGCTTTCAGATACAGTACAGATATGCACCGACGCGGATGCCACTCTCATACTCATTCAGAGCCTCTTTCGGATACAGTTCAGATACGCTCCAGACACGGACGCCATTCTGATGCTCATTCAGATTCAACTTTTGATACAGTACAAATACGCTCCATACACGGACGCCATTCTGATACTCATTCAAATTCAACTTTCAGATACAATATAGATACACTCCAGAAACTGACGCCATTCTGATATTCATTCGGATTCGGCCTTCAGATATAATAGAGATACGTTCCAGACACGGACGCCATTCTGATACTAATTCTTTCAGCTTACAAATTACAATTCAATAATCACTTCTGGATGGCATCTTTAAGCCCATCTCCCACAGCTTCCTATCACCTCTCCAAATGGCATCTTTAAGCCCATTCCCTCAACCTTCACATCATCGAGTGCAAATTTTTGGGCACTCTAGTATCCAATTATCTTCCACCTTCGAGTCACGAATGGCAAAACTCGCCAGTCTAACTCTTCAGATTTAAGAAGATTGAACAGGGGCAGCTGTTGAACCCCAAAATTTTCTCTCTCACTTATCAAGAATTTTCTCACAAGATCTCTTTGACTCAAGACTACATTAGGGTTTAACCAGCTCAAGACACCTCCTCATGCATTGATGACCAAAATTAGGGTTTGAGTTTGCACAAGGATTTTTGGACTATCAATGCTTCATATGACCTTCAAGGATCATTATGGACCCCTAAGATTACTCATGTCAAGTTTCAATCCTTGATCACACTTTTGATCAGTCAATTGATCAGTTGACCTAAAAATTAACTATTTTGGGGAAAAAGTCAACCATGGCCAATTTACAGTCAAACTTCATAATTTTTTATCCATATCAACATCTTAGACTCATATTCATCATTTGATCAAGTTTGGACCACAATTCCTCAAGAAATTTGATCAAATCATCAAAAGGGCAAAATGGTCAAAATTAGGATTTTGACTGGGAAGGGGCAATTTCTGATTTTTGACCTAGCAAATGATCAATTGGTTTGAAGCATAATTTCAAGAGTTAAATTACATCATTTTTACCTAATAATATGATTCAAAACATTGCAAGTCCATTGGATTGACAGATGAATTTTTTAGTCAACTCATCAAAAGTCAATTGTATACTGAAAAGTCAAACTTTGACTTTTTGGTCAAAATCAAGTGCCAAAGATCATAATTCATCAAAACATGTCAAAATTTGAAACTTGTTCATCAATAAATCAAGGATTTAAGATTTTTTTTTGAAAAGTTGAAATTTCTTAACTTAGAAATTTTTCTAAGTATAGAAAATTTCTTATTTTTTCTCAACTTTGAGCCAAAATTTCACCATGATGCAACATGATTCAAAGGAAACTCCCAACATGAAAGTTGTATATCTCCATGAAATATACAACTTTTATTCACACAATTTCTCCTAAAAATGCTTGGATCTCAAGATATAATTTTGTGAATACATGCTCATGAACTAAAATAACTTAGTGAAGTTTTGCCCTAGTTAGGCAGATTTTTTACCTAACTTCATGCCAATTTTTCACATAGTTCCAAAGGGAATTTTCAAAAGCAATTCAAATATGAGTTGTAGAGCACATTGCAAGCTTTCCAAAATATTCAAGAACTCATTGAGATCATTCTTGAGTAGGGAGAATCGAAGAGATGAAGTTGGTGATTTATCACTTTGATTTCAAGTCATTTCATGATGAACAAAAATTCAAATCCAAGCCTAGGCTGCATAATCTTTGCTTTGCAGGCCTCAAACTTGTTTCTCACTCCATAATTAAATGCTTACACAGTTGTTAGAGCTTTAATTTAAATACTTGAGCCTTTATCCAAGTTACATTTCCATTTATGACACAAAGTTACTGTTATACGGTGGCAGAACCGACTGTTTTGGAAAATGCTGGTTTGTGTTTTGCGTTTGTGTTTTCAAAATGTTGCAGTAAGCAAGAGTCGCCACCTACTTTTATTTTATCCAACTGGAAAGGACAAAAGCATAGAAAAATTCTTTTTTCGAGATTTTGAGTACGGTGGGTAGATTATAGAAAGGGAAGGTATTAGCACCCTTTATATCCGTGGTTTTCCACGGGCTCTTAGGTACTTGCTCATCTTTAAAATTTCTTGTGTGTGTTTATTTTGAAAAGTTTTTTTTTGTTTTACTTTGTTTTAACCCTTTCCTCTGTCTTCAAGAGTGTTACGAGGTGTTTTGAAAACTTAGTTTGAAAGAAAGTGTTTGGTGTGAAAAAGGTTGTTTTGAGCAAGTACCTACTAGCCTCTACCTACTCGAAAAAAATATTGTTTCTGTTCTTGTTTACTTTAGACAATGTTATCCTATTATTGTGAAATAGGTAGCACCGTCGTTGGAGTTATAAGGTTCAATTCGAAAGGGACGTACGATCACTAAAGCAATGTTAGGACATCTTAGTAATAACCCTAATGTCTTAAGATCATATTTGAGGCAACACTTCCGAGGCAACCCTTCTGAGGCAACATTTCCGAATGGGACTTTTGATCTTTGCTAGACAGGAGGGCAACCATTAAGACACCATATACTTAATGATCATTTACCGAAGGCAACCGAAATGAGAGTATACCCTAGGAGTGCGCATGTGCGAGTGATTTGTTTTCAATTATTTAGTCTTTGCATATTAGGGTTTTCTAACTGTTTTAAATTAACATGCAATCTTGTCATACAATCCTATTAACATACATCTAACAGTTAATATTTGCAAGAATTAAAATGCGGGAAATAAAACCTACGCTATTACAAGGCTTCGGGGTAGGGATTACATAGCCAAAAAACCCGTAAAACGATAATAAAAAGGAAATCCTAATTAAACTATTACATACCGTAAGTAGTTACATCAATATTGGAAAATAATAAAATGTGCGCGATGAATTAAATGAAAAGGAATCAGGGTTTTGACCCCATCTAAACCTAATTGAAACTTATAGAGAAAAATCATTTTTTGTTGTTTTTGATTATTTTGAGAAAAGTAAAGTTTTAATTGAATAAATAAAAACCTAATTACTAATTAATTTAAATTAAGAAAAATAATTAAATCGACCTATTTTTGTATTTTTTATTTTATGAAAAGAAATAAAAATTAAATCAAAAGCAAACCCTAATTTTTCTAATTGATTTTAATTATTTACAAAAGGTTAGAATCATCCTAATTTAAACATTAAATTAATTTGATAAAATAAAAATCTAATCCTAAATTTGTGAAAAATTGATTTTGTGATTTTTGTGAGAAAAAAGAAATTAATTTTGTGGTTAGAAAATAAATTAAACAAATTAAATTAAAGAAAATAAAAAGAATGAATAAGAATGGGCCTGATGTTTTCAGCAAAAAAGGGGGTTCCAATTGCAGTTTCTGGGCCCAACAATCCTTGGCCTGGTTTAACCTTTCCAATCTCACGCGTGCGTTTGACTCACGCTTATGGTGGACCCTCATGTGAGAAGCCTTAAATGTGGCAGGTTGATGATCTAATGGTGGGACACTGAGGGCGTATGGTAGGCTTATAGGACACATGTGCACCTGATCATACAAAGCAAAATAATATGAAATAATATGCAGACCTGGGGATCGAACCCAGGTCCTTCAGCATTCATCCATTGCACGCTTGCCAACTGAGCTGGTTGTATTAGTTGTATAACTAATGACAAAATAATATTATATGATAAAATAATAAAGCCAAACTCTGAAACGCGTGCAGATTTGAATGGGCCATTCACCACCTGCCACGCCATCATCGTCCTCATGGATTCTATCGTTTTAGATCAAGAACTTTTACCTACAGATAAATGGGCATAGGTACAGCCATGTGCTTCTCCAAAATCCTATACAGGCATGATAAATCACAACCAGTGGTACCAATCAACTCGTTGCAACCTCACGAGCATCATGGTACCACTATCCATGGCCAATTGTCCCTGTGCATAAAAACCCTAAAAACGAAGTAAGAACCCTAACTATGGCATCTTGCTGTATAATTAATGAAAATGCAATTAAGTACCACCATTAGCTTGCAAATAACTCATGGATTAAGGATATGTCAATAAAACATGCTAACTATGCCAGAATTATTGAATTCGATTTCAAGAAAATGTGAAAACTGTGGGGTACTTACAGTGCAAATCTGGATGTTAGGAAGCTTGTTAATGGTTGAAACACGTTCCTGGGATGTCCAGCAAACGTTTGGGATGCTTAGAATGGCCTGAGATATCCTGAATCCTGAAAATCAGTTTACACTTTTTTTGAGTTTTTTTGCAATTTGTTCTCTCTTTTACACGCCTCCAATCCCCTTGTTTTTGATCTGAACCTGTTCCTTATGTACTCTAGAAGGAATTAGGGTTACAAACTTGTATCAAATCTCTCCAATTATGATTGTTGATTCATGATTTGATCATTGTACCAAATCTTTCTAAATCAAGCCAAATTCAATCTTTTTGTGTCCAAATGAACCTTGCACGATTTGATCTCACTTCCAGTTGTATAATAGACCTAAACATGCACAAAATCTCAAGCTTTGATTAGTTTTTGATATTTTCATGATTTTATTTTGATTTTATTTGATTTAATTGAAATAAAATCAAAATAAATGACAAAAATAAAAGAATGACAAATGGAAGGGATCATGGGTCGTGGGTCATGTTACAAACTTAGTGCAAGCATAAAAAGTTGGGCCCAATTGACAAAAATTGCAATTTGAGACACATTTGACTTTTGGCAATTTTGCAAAAAAGGTCAACTTTGCCAATGCATAACTTCTTCAATTTTGACCCTAGAGAAGTGTTCTTGGACTTTTTAGAAAGCTTAAGATGTCCTATAAGCAACCCTTTTTGTCTCATCTCAATTTGGTCTTCCATGTTCAGGTATGAAGCTTTGACAAAAAAGGTATTTTTGTTGACTTTTCAAAATGACCTATAATGTCCAAATTCATATTTTCTTGTGAGTACATATTTTGAACTTGGGAGCTGAATATGAATTGTAGGGAATTGCATCATTTTAAAAATGAGCTTTGGATGGGTCATTTTTGATAAAGTATGAGAAAGTTATGCTTAGTCAAAGTTGAGTTGACTTTTCCTGCAAAACCCTAATTTAGCAACTTTTGGGATTTGATGAATTGTGAGTAATCCTTGAGGAATCATGATAAACCCTTGATAAAATGATGAATAATACTTTAAGATGAGAATTTTGACCAAAAATATTGAAGTTTGACTATATGTAGGCCACAGTTGACTTTTGTCCTGGCACAGTCAATTTTCAGGCCTTCGAGTAATTGACTGAGCAAACTTCCTCTGCAAGGCTTGAAACTTGACATGGATGATCTTGAGAACATATTAGGACAATGGTGATGATTTGGGATCCTTTGGACTCAATTACCTTGGTGCAAAATGAAACCCCAATTTGAGGTAGACTACCTTAGGAGAGAGTTTGTTTGGTCAACCCTTGGACTTCCTTGAGCAATTTGAAGACCTCTCTTGAAATGTATTGAGAAATATGGGAGGGAAAATTTTGGGGTACAACATCTGCCCCTGTTCAATCTTCTTAAACCTGAGGATGTAGATTGGCTTGTCTGCCTTTCGTGATCCAAAGGTGGAAGATGATTGAACACTAGAGTAACCAGAAATTTGCACATGCATGAAGTGGTACTGGCCTTGCGATATCGGGAATGGGCTTATAGATGCCATTAGAAGAAGTGTTGATCACATAACAGATTCCTTTGTGAGAGCTCGTATACCTGTTGTTGAGGAGGACTTCGCTGGGGAATGTTGGTCTTTGTCTTGGGAAAAGTAGAATTTTAGGAGCTTCGGTCGTCCGTTATTCTACTGGGGAATCATCTCTTAGTCAAGGAGGTGAAAATGAACTACTATTTGGTCGTGCTCCAGGATTCACAGTGATTTGCTGAGGAAAATAAGACCAACTGCTATCTGGTCGTGCTCCAGGCTTTACAGTGACTTACTGGGGAGATGAGATTAAAATTGTTATCTGGTCGTTCTCCATGCTTCGCAATTTCTCAATTCTTATCTGGTCGTGCTCCAGGCTTCAGAAGGAATCAAGTGGTTATCCGGTTGCATCTGGGCTTCAACTTGGATTTAAGGCAATACTAATATCTAGTCAGTTCCGGGCTTCTTAGTAATTGGCCGAGTAAACTGCTATTTGGTTGAATTCCAAGCTTCACAGTATCTGATACTATTATCTGGTTGTGTCCCAGGCTTCAGTGTCTTTTGCCGCTATCTGGTCTTGATCTAGGCTTCACGGTGTCTTATACCATTATCTAGTCGATTCCAGGCTTTATGGTATCTTGTATTGCTATCTGGTCGATTTCCAGGCTTCACAATAACTTGCTGAGGGTTAAGCTATTTTCCGGTCGATTTCTGGGCTTTAAGCTTGTATTTAAGAGATACCATTATCTGGTCGATTCTAGGCTTCATAGTATTTTGGAGAGATCAAGATACTATCCGGTCGATTTTCGGGCTTCATAACTTGAATCTGGAATAGAAATCTTGGTAGCGATTTGACTAAACCAGAGAAAACTTGTGAGAATTTGTTTGTATCTTTCCCTGAAAGGTAAAGAGTTAGTCGTATGTAATGTCATGATGTATGAAATGTATTAAGTAATGATGTTCTCAAAATAAATGAGATTGTGTTGTATGATGCACATACGCATGTCATGATGTATGGATATGCAATGTTCTTGTGATACTCTCTAGCTGGGGAAAATGAATCATGGACTGCTGTTGGAGAGTACAGGGAGTTGAGTTCTTCGTTCTCGCTAGGGATAGTGACAGAAGATGATTAGCTGGAGACTTGAGTTTGTTCTGCTTGAGAATATTCCACCGGGAGAGACTCTATGCGGAAGAAAGATATTTTGCTGGATGATCTGCTGATTTGGAGAAACAACTCCGCTGGGGGATGAATTACTGTTGATGGTGATGATGAACTCTGTCGGGGATTGAATTTCTTCCTGTGGAAGAAATAAGCTCCACGGATGGTGAACTTCTATTGTTGGTGATGGATAAACTCTACTTGGGGAGAATTTTGCCGGCTTATTCGTGATTATGAACCTTGGCTGGGGAGAGCTAACACCACTGTCTTTAGATACTTCCTACTCTACGGGGAATGTATGTACCTTTAGTTATATTCTCCAGCTGGCTCTATCCCTGTACCTGGTAGGTAGAGCAACTGTAAGTTTTGGACATTTCTTGTTTGCCCCTGTTCCTGGAATTACGTGTAATTGTCTTTTGTTTTTCATGTAAACACTTATGAGCAACAATTATTCTCAAATGCATATATCAAAAATGGATCATTGGACGTTCTTGCAAAACAAAACAGAAAAAGAAAAACAACTTGAAATTTGTGAAATTGATTTGTATTGATTTTTGAAGTTGGTCTGTAATAGGCATTTTGTACAAAGAGGCTGACATCCTAGTAAGAGAATGCCGCCGAAAGACAGGACTTATACAATTTGTGTTTAAGAAAGGAGAACAGCTATGTGAACAATCCCATTGGGTTCCAACTCTGCTATTGCCCTTATATCTTCGAGCGTCTCATCACTTCGCTATTTGGTTGAAAATGGATCAAATTGATTGGCGTCGTTCGAGCTTGATAGTCGATACCGAAGTCTGGTTGCAAGATGATCCAATGAGACATAGTGTTACGCTTTAATCCCTAATTTTTGCATGGACCTCCCTTTCGGGTGTTCAGTCCACCAAGATACCCTTTTTTGCCCAAGCTTCCTTTTCAGGTTTTCGACTTGCCGGGTGTAGAGTTTTTTTCATTTTCATCCCTTACTTTTGCCCGAACCCTTTTGGTTTGCCAGGAAGCCCTTATTTTTGCTTAGGCCAGTCGACCTAGCGGGTCTTTGATTATGCGTGGTATTTTTTCACTATGTCTGCATTAACGGGGTGAGGAAGGTCGTCACCATCCATGGTGGTTAGAATCATAGCTCCTCCCGAGAAAATGTTCTTAACCAAAAATGGCCCTTCGTATGTGGGAGTCCATTTGCCCCTGGGATCTCCTTGCGGCAGTATGATGCGTTTGATCACCAGATCCCTGACCTAATATTCTTGTCGTTTGACTTTCTTATTAAAAGCCTTGATCATTCGCTTTTGGCACGTCTGACCACGACAAATAGCAGTAAGTCTCTTCTTGTCGATTAGGTTCAGCTGGTCAAGTCGGGTCTGGATCCAATCGTCTTTGCTTAAACCTGCATCCTTCATAATCCGAAGAGAGGGTATCTGGACTTCGATGGGTAGGACTGCCTCCATACCATACACCAGAGAGTAGGGTGTTTCCCCTGTCGACGTTCGTGCTGAGGTGCGATACCCATGAAGAGCGAATGGTAGCATCTCGTGCCAGTCTTTGTATGTCACTGTCATCTTCTGCACAATCTTCTTGATATTCTTATTAGCTACTTCAACATCCCCATTCATCTACGGCCGGTAAGGAGAATAGTTGTGATGCTGTATCTTGAACTATTTGCAGAGCTCGGTGATCATCGTATTGTTGAGATTTGTACCATTATCTGTAATGATCCTCTCTGGTACACCATATCGACAGATCAAGTTGTGTCGGATAAACTGCGCCACGACGTTCTTAGTTACTGTAGCAAAGGAAGCTGCCTCAACCCACTTCGTAAAGTAATCAATAGCTACCAGAATGAAATGATGCCTGTTAGACGCAGTGGGTCTGATTTCGCTGATCATGTCGATGCCCCACATTGCAAAAGGCCAAGGAGCTGTCAAAACATTCAGAGGAACCAGAGGTACATGCACCTTATTAGCATAGACTTGGCATTTATGACAGGTTCAAGAATGTTGATAACAATCGGCTTCCATAGTGGACCAATAATATCCTGCCCATAGGATTTTCTTTGCCATGGTATGTCCACTGGAATGAGTTCCGAAGGTACCTTCATGTAACTTTGCCATGATCCTTTCTGCCTCGCTTTTGTCCACACACCGCAGTAAGGTCGAATCATGGTTACGCTTATAAAGGACACCATTACTGATGAAGAACTTTGCAGTGAACCTTCTCAGAAACTTCTTTTCAATAATAGATGCACCCTCGGGGTACTCTTGAGCCTCAAGATATCTCTTTACTTCGCAGAACCAGGGTTTATCTATTACCTCTTCAGTCTCGATGTCGCATCAATGTGCGGGTTCGTCCAACCTCTCAATGGTGATCTGGGGAGCTTCATTGTCCCATATGACTTTGAACATAGAGGACATGGTAGCTAGTACGTCCGCTAACTGATTCTCCTCTCTCGGGAAGTGTTCAAAGGTTATCTCTTCAAAGTGCGGGAGCAATGTCAGTACATACTCCTTGTAAGGAATAAGATTTGGGTGCTTTGTATCCCACTCGCCTTTGATCTAACTGATCACTAGAGCGGAATCTCCGAACACACTCAAGAACTTAATCCTCAGGTCAATAGCAGCTCGAAGACCCATGATGCACGCTTCATACTCCTCCATATTGTTGGTGCAGTTAAAACATAATCGGGTGGTGAATGGAGTATGACAGCCCTCTGGAGATATGATCACAGTGCCAATTCCATTACCCAACGCGTTTGAGGCTCCATCAAAATACATAGACCATCGGGATCCTTCCTCAGGTCCTTCATCCGGTCCAGGTTCTTCACAGTCGGTCACCAACATGATGTTCTCATCCGAGAAATCGAAATTCATGGATTGGTAGTCATCCACGGCCTGATGCGCCAAATGATCCGCCAATACACTCCCCTTGATTGCTTTTTGGGTTGTGTATTAGATGTCATACTCAGTTAAGATCATTTGCCATCTTGCTATTCTTCCGGACAAGGCAGGCTTTTCGAAGATATACTTGATTGGATCCATCTTTGATATTAATAGGGTAGTGTGAGTTAGCATATACTGTCTCAGCCAGCGAGCAGCCCATGCCAAAGCGCAACAAGTTTTCTCGAGCAATGAGTATCGGGTCTCACAGTCGGTAAACTTTTTTCTAAGGTAGTAAATAGCATGCTCTTTTCGGCCAGACTCCTCATGCTGCCCCAATACGCACCCCATTGAATTGTCCAACATCGTCAAGTATAAGATCAAAGGTCTTCCTTCAACTGGAGGCATCAGAATTAGTGGATCTTTGAGGTATTCCTTGATCCTTTCGAAAGCGGTCAGACATTTATCATTCCATTTTACCACTTGATCTTTCTTCAGCAGCTTGAAGATTGGCTCACAAGTAGCAGTCAGATGTGAAATAAATCGGGCGATGTAATTCAGACGTCCCAAAAAGCCTCTAACTTCCTTTTCTATGCGGGGAGACGGCATCTCCTGTATGTCCTTTACCTTGGCAGGATCCACCTGAATACCCTTATCACTGACGACGAAACCTAGCAGCTTACCAGACTTTACCCCGAAGGTACACTTGTTTGGATTCAACCTTAGCTTGTACGTCTTCAACCTGTCAAACAATTTCTGGAGATGGTCAAGGTGTTCTTCCTTAGTCTGGGACCTTGCGATCATGTCATCGACATAAACCTCAATCTCATGGTGAATCATATCGTGGAACAAAGCGACCATGGCACGCTGATATGTTGTCCCAGCATTCTTCAACCCGAAAGGCATTACTTTGTAACAGAAGGTGCCCCACTGTGTAACGAAGGTTGTCTTCTCCATGTCCTCGGGATCCATCTTGATCTGATTGTAACCAGAAAAACCATCCATAAAGGAGAAGATCTTATGTTGCACGGTGTTGTCGACCAGAACATCAATGTGAGGAAGTGTGAAATCATCTTTGGGGCTTGCCCTGTTCAGATCTCTATAGTCCATACACATCCGTACCTTACCATCTTTCTTAGGTACCGGAACAACATTGGCATCCCACTGCGGGCAAGAAGTGACAGCTAAAAATCCCGCGTCGAACTGTTTCATGACCTCAACTTTGATTTTCTCATACATCCCAGGACGCATACGGCGAACCTTCTGCTTTACCGGTGGACAGTCTTCTTTGGTTGGCAGGCGGTGTACCATAATATCGGTGTCTAAACCAGGAATATCTTCGTGGGACTAGGAAAAGATCTCAACATAGTCACGTAGTATTTGTATCAGAGACGTTGCAAAACATGGTTACCTTTCTGATACTCGTCCACTCACCAAGGACAGACAGTTCAACATTTCCAGATGGCATCTCTAAGCCCATCTCCCGACAAGATTCGGTCACATCCCTAGATGGCATCGTTAAGCCCATCACCAAATGGCATCTGTAAGCCCATTCCCTCTACAACCACATCACTGAGTGCAAATTTTTGGGCACTCTAGTGTCCAATCTCCTTTTTACCTTCAAGTCGCGAACGGCAAACTTTCCAATCTAACTCTTCAGGTCCAAGAAGATTGAACAGGGGCAACTGTTGTACCCCAAAATTTGCCCTCGTATTTTTCCACAAGAAATCACAGCTTCAGGCTTTTCCTGATTTTTCAGACTGGCTCAAGAACCGGTCAAACAGACTTTTCTCGTCAGTCATACAAAATTAGGGTTTTCATTGATTTTCATGACTCTGGAACAATTCAAACAGTTTTCTTAGGGTTTGGTTGATTTTGGCTCAGCTTTAATCAGGCGAACGCTTCTTTGGCATTTAATTAGGAACTAGGGTTTTTGTGCGTGCATTCTCAGAAAGAATTAATTCTATGGTGTTTTTCAAGTTACTATGAGACATGGACTGAAGCATTTGGATTAAGTTCAAAATTGTTTGGATTTAATCAGTAAAAGGAAGCATGTGGACGTTTTGTTTGATTAACCGTCGTCTGGTTTGATTAACTGTGCATTGCTTTGGATAACTGGAGCGCCAGGTTTGTTATTGATTGATCGCAGTGTTTATCAATTGATTATTTATTTTAAGTTAGAATAATTGGAATTTATTTCCATTTTATTATAATTTAAGAGTTATAAACAATTAGATAAATATCTGAAGAAGAATTAAAAAGAAATGTTAATAAAAGGACTCTTTTTTATTTATCTTTAAATTATTTGTACAATTGTTATTGTTTATAAAATATTTACAATAATAATGTTACAGTAATTTAAATTTAAATAAAACTATCCTAAATTCCTAAGTCTTCAATTCTTCATCCTCCATTTGTTGCTATTCCTCTCTATTTGATTTTTTATCTGCAAAGAAAAGAAGAAAAAGTCAGAAGCAGATAAATAATTAAAAGCAAACAGTTAATTCGGGTTCATCATTAAAAACAAATGGCCGGAATCAGTTTTGGCCCTCTCCGCAAATCACGGGATTTCTCCCGGTTCACAAAGAGGGATGAAATGTTGGCAACAAAACATGAAATGCACAAAAGATTTAATTGCACAAATTCAAATTTGTCAAAGCTGCATAATTTCAAAAGCCTCAAACAGCATGAGCAAGTACAAAGTTCAAAAGCAAACTGAACTAGAACTACAAAGTCCAAGCTGAATTGCAATCTCAACTAAGCCAAAAGCTGTCAAGAGAAAGTACATAAAGTATGCAAGAAACATGGAAGTATGCAGAGGAAAATATACAAGTGCAAGCAACATCAATTTCATCATTTTCCAGCCATTTGTTTTTTCAGAACATAAGGACAAATAAGCAATAAAAAAATGCTTCTTTAAATCCGGAGAGAGAAAGAGAGAGGAAAGCAGACTATGTTACAGCAGGCTAAAGGCTAAAAACAGCATATCAGAATGCACAGCAAAAGGGGGCAGAACATATGTAGCAGAATATCACAAAGAGGGAAAACCTCAAGCCTTGCAAACCTGTCCACAATTTTGACCAAGAAAGAATATACAAAAAGGCCAACAAGCTGCATAATATAAGATAGAAGTCACAAAGCCTAAAAAAGGGACACAAAAAAATATATCAAACCTGAAGCATTCAAAACCATACGCGCCCAAAGCACAAAAGGCCTAAACATTTCAAAAGCCATAGCCTTCAAACTAGACAAACACCCAGCCTGAAGCCTAAACCACTGTCACCCAAACTGTATTCAACCAAAAAGCCAAAAACTGATATCCAAAAGCCAGTAAACCAGGTTTTCCAACACTTAAACCCTCAACCTGTTTGAGGCATATAACACAAAGCCTTGGTTCTAAACCTGTGATGGCCTAAAGACACAAACCAGTCCATCAAAACTGTAAGCACAACAAGCCATAGGCCATAACCTGTAAACAGCATCAAACCTAAACTAATATCCAAAGCAAAAAACCAGTAAACTCACCACAAGTCCTCAACCTGCTGAAACCTTTCAATAACCATTCAAACATCAAAACAACTGTCAAGCCTAAGCATTCAAGGCAACTCCAAACCCTCAGAACTCAAAGAGTTCATCATTGGGTAACCAACAAAATCTACAATCATCATCTCAGAATCCCTAAAGGCAACATACAGAAGCATTCAGAAGCAACACAAAGAGACCCTCAGAGTATTCTCATCACAGGGCAAGCATTCAAGGCAACAGATCAGACACAACAATACTCAAACATACACGGCATCAAGTTAACATACAGAGGTAAGCATTCTAGGCAACAGATACGAGGCAAAGAGACAAGAAGAAGAAAGAAGTGACAAAGAGGTTTTCAGGAATCATCACAAAACCTAAAGAAAAGTACAGAGTACCAGGGTTCCAAGCAAGCGAGCTCAACGTCCTCACCGCTTCCTCCGCCATCAAGCTGCCTACGCGCCTCCTAGTTCCCTCCTCCTCTGTCTCCAAGAGGTAGTATTTTCATTTCCTTTTCATGCATTTCAAATGGCAAACGAAAACACATAATATCAGAATACGAAATCAAAACGAGAAATCAAAAGAAATAACAAAAGCCCTAACGTGATGGAAACAGAGACGAACCTTATAAGCATCGTCTGAGCGGTCCACTGAGGGAGAAGGGGGGAACGGTGGCGCCGGTGGCCTTGGACGAAGGAGAAACTCAGAGGCGGAGGCGAACGAAAAGGAACGAAGACGAACGAAAACGGCGCCGCTTCTGTAACAAACCCTAAGCTTTCCCAAATTGAAACAAACTATGACAAACCCTAAAAATGATTCGTGAAGCAAATGGGCCTTGCCCCTTCAAAACGCCTTAAGCCCATTAAAATTCACTCCTCACCCCTCTCTTTAGATACTGACCCCCCTTTTGCTTGGGCCTAAAACACTAAAGCCCTTTTTATTCAAAACCAACTTATATTTTCTTTGTTTTTACTTTTTCTAATTAACAAAATTCTTGTATCTTCTTTTATAGCATAACTAAATTAATGTTCCAAATAAATAATCCTTTTTCTTTATGTATATACATTTTTTAATATAAATATACAAACATTATTTTCTTTTTTTTCTTTCTCTCAAACTTAAAATATTTTTCTTAAAATATCTTGTTTGTACATAAAACAATAATACATAATATAATTAAAACTTAAAACATCTCTTTCTTTTTCTTAAAATATCTTGTTTGTACATAATTAATTAAAATATATTATTTTTAATACCATAAAATGGAACTTAAAACTTTTTTTTCTTTCTTTTATTAAAATTTTCTTATTTGTAAAAATACATTATCATTAATACCTAAAAGAATAGAATTTAAAACATTTTCCTTTCTTTTAATTAAATTCTCTTATTTTGTACATATTAAACAAAAATGCAAGAATAGAAAAAATTAAATAAACAAAATATTTAATTCTTTTCATTAAGTTAACAATACTTAATTTTCTTATTAAATTAACATTTTTCCACTTGTAAATAAATCTCATACGCAATACACAAATACGTTGACACACGTTTACAATACATAAATTTACACATTTACAATACACACAAACATTGTTACCTCTTGCATTGCCTTTATGCTATACATTTGATACTTATTATATTTGATCGCAATTCGATTTTGGTTGTAACTATTTAAGTCTCATCCCCATTTGTAAATTTGTACCCTCACTCCCGGATACTTATTTGTAATAGCGTAGACTTTAAATTCCCGCAATTTATCGCTTTCAAATATACCATGGTTAGACCTAGGGTTTGCATGTACATAAAATCAAACGCTAGATAACCTAATTAAAAAACAAATACATGAAATCAATACACAATCACACTTGCACCCCCTAGGGTAATCCCACATGTTGCCTTCCAAAATGGGCCATGCTTGCACGTCGAGTTTCTTTGGCAAAACAATTCAAATGATCATAAGTCCCTCGATGACGCTTTCGAAAGTTGCCTAAACGGAATGATCATAGTCCCTTCAAACAAATTGCCAAAGACACTTGGCACCATTGCATTCATGGTCCATACGATGACCCGCGCCTGTCCCGTTAAACATCCTAAACGCAAGATTGTCCACCAAATACAATGGTGAAACAAAATTGTTAAAAAAGGGTTAAAACATGAGAAAAACCTTTGAGTACATTAGGGGTGGACAAAACTCTTAGTTACTTGATCAAATTGCAAAAACACTTGCCTCCTTTTCAAAAACCACACTCCACAAACACTTTCAAAACAAACTTCCAAAAACATTTTGAAACATCTTTTCGAAAAGATACACACTTTTGAAAAAACACTCAAACACGAGTCATTACATTGGTTGCCTAAGACAAGGCATCTTCTTCAAAAACATTTTCAAAACCACACACACACCACAATTTCAAGCAATCAAAAGTCAAGGCAAGTGATCTAAAACCAAGTAACTAAGAGCCCGTGGATAACCATGGATGAAAAGGGTGCTAATACCTTCCCTTTTCATAATCTACCCCCGAACCCACGAAACATCTCAAAAGGTTTTTCCTGTGCTTTTTAACCTTTCCTTTAGAATAAAATAAAAAGTCGGTGGCGACTCTTGCTAAACCGAACAAGTGCGAATACGAACGCAAAAACTCAAGTCAGTTCTTCCACCGTATCACAGAACTGGCGACTCTGCTGGGGATTGATTTAAAAGTGGGGTTACATTAGGGTTTTAGATCACCCTCTTACATGGTTAATTGTTTGTTTTGATTGCTTTACCTTTGTGGTTCTCTTGTTTGGGCTTGAAATCCTACACCCGGATTTGGGAAACATTCATAGATAGCAATACGTTGTGGAAACTGTGCGGGGTATACCGACACGGTTGAAGCAATAGCTATATTAGTGCGACATATTTGTGAGTACCGGTAATCCTTGAGTTCAATCAAGGAGAGTATGGGGCCGCTGAGTGATGTCACTAAGCACTAATGACCTAGAACCTTACTTGACCATCTTGGCCTTTTATTAGGGGTAGTGAGATGACCGGCTTTGGTGCAGTCCGAAGTTGGTAGATACTCGATACTACACTCATTGAGGGTTGTCTTCTTGGAATATTTTGGTCGCTAGTTAAGTGGCTAAACCAAAACAATGAACATGGAAGACAATCCAATGATATTGAGCTCCTTAGAACCCGGTTACTATTTATAGGACAGGTTTTTAAGCCAACTACACTCAAGAGGGTACTTACCTATGAAACCCATGCAAGCCTGAAAATAGGGTTTTGTGTCATTTGCCCGTACATATGTTTGTGCATACATCATGAACATCATAAAGCATCATATGCATCCACTAACCATTTCAAGGGTTTGGATCTTCACCTTTGTTCTTGTTTTGTAGGTCATGGAAATTCCTCGCAGGAAAACTATCCAAGTCAACCTTGTGAGAATCCCTCCTCAACTTAAGGAGCTCACATCCAGAATTCCCGAAAGCTCTCCCTTCAGTGAAAGACATGGTAGACTGCTCAGCCTAGTCAACACCAGCATTGAAGAAGACATGATGAAGGTTTTATTCCAGTTCTTTGACCCCCTTCACCACTGTTTCACTTTCCCCGTTTACCAATTGGTGCCCACTTTGGAGGAATTTTCTCAACTCCTGAGAATTCCTATCCTTAATTAACTACCTTTCAACGGTACGGAAAAGGAGCCAAAGCCTGAAGATGTTGCTCGAGCACTACACTTGCAACCATCCGACATCAAGGGGCATTGGGAAACTAGAAGCGGTGTCAAAGGCTTCTTGGCAAAATTCTTGTTTGAGAAGGCACAAGAGTGTTGGAACTCTTTGGATCTACAAGCCTTTGAAGAAATTGTGGCACTCCTCATTTACGGGTTGGTCTTGTTCCCAAATCCTGACCAGCTTATAGATGTCAACGCCGTCAAGATCTTCTTATCCAGGAATCCCATACCAACATTGCTTGGGGAGATCCTCCACTCATTTTACACACGAACAATGAGAAAGAGAGGTGTTCTCATGTGTTGTACTCCTCTCCTTGCAAGGTGGTTTATTTCGCACCTTCCACAGTCTGTTTTGAAGAATGACCAAGGCCTAAGGTGGTCACAACGGTTGATGACTCTCACTCACTCTGATGTACACTGGTGTTCTCGGTCCAGAGAAAGTGTCATCATCGTCGATCTTTGTGGAGAATTCCCTAATGTTCCATTGCTTGGCATTAGAGGGGGCATTACCTACAACCCTTGTCTGGCTTTGAGACAGTTTGGATATGCACGGAGGGATGGCCCTCATGACATGTTGATTCTTGACATAGTTTTTTACTTCGACAACGATGAGCAAGGACTCCGTCAAAGGTTCATCAAAGCTTGGAGGATGCCTAACAAGGTAGATAGCAAGACACTGGGACACAAAAATTCCATCCCTCTTGAGCCTTATCTCAAGTGGGTCCGAACCCGAGCCCAGAGTCTAATGATGCCTTACCCTCATGTTCTCCCTGTGATTAAAGAGCCCATTAAGGAAGGAGAGGTTCCCTACACCGTCTTGTATCCTGACATGCCAACAACATGGGAGGAGATGCAGAAGAGTTGGATCCAACTCAGGGAAGAAAGGGATACTTTTGAAGCCAGCTTCTACGCCAGCGAGAAGAAGGTTTTGGAGCTTACCCGTCGACTCCGTGAGGAAGAGACCCTTAACACCTACATCGCGCCAAAAAAGATGCGCAACGTCTTTTTACCATGAGAAGTTTTTGTAATATTTGGCCCATGGGGCATTTATGTACTAACAAAATTTCTTCTTATTAATATGACGTGTGTTCTTTTTGTCTGCAACAATTGTGAATTTCTAAATCCTTGAATGCATTGCATAAATAAACATATCATTCATCATGTGCATAAGCAGGTCTCCACACCAGGTTTCCTTATCTTTCTGCTGTTTATTTCAGTAAGATGGATCTCGAACAAACGGTCAAAGATCTACAGTCTCAGAACTTACAATTTCAACATCTTCTGGTGACCTTGGCAAAGGGTCAGGAAGATCTAAAAGCCATGCTCGGGAACAAGGAGCAAGTGAAGAAAAAGAATAAGAGAGTCGGGGTGGCTACCCTGGGAAGAAGGTTTGAAGGTGAAGCCAGAAGGGTCCTTGAATTTCCCCCTACATCTGAAGAGGGAACCAGTAAAGGAAAAGGGGTCGCGATACCGTCTGAATCCGAAGTTGAAGAGGAAGAGGCGGAAGAAGACGAAGACTACTCAGAACAACAATACCCGCCGGCCGATGACAAGTACAAGAGTTTGGAGGACAGGTTGGCAGCTATGGAGCTGCAGAGAGTTCCAGGCTTAGATTTCGAAGATTTGGGATTAATCGCCGGAGTTTTAATCCCTCCGAAGTTTAAAGTGCCAGTTTTTGGAAGATATGATGGGTTGTCTTGCCCAAAGATGCATCTAAGGTCATACGTCCGAAGAATCCAACCTCACACATCTGACCGAAACCTTTGGGTATATTTCTTTCAGGATAGCCTGTCTGGCACACAGCTAGATTGGTTCTACAACCTTGAGAGATCAGAGGTACATAGTTGGGAGGATCTTGCAGCTGCTTTTTATTGCCAATATCAGTATAACTCCGACCTGGCACCAACCCGTACTCAGCTACAGAGTATGGGGATGGCCTCAGGTGAAGGGTTCAAGGAATATGCCCAGAAGTGGCGCGATCTGGCTGGGAGAGTGCAGCCACCTCTGTCTGATAGAGAGCTTGTTGATATGTTTCTGGGGACCCTGTCTGGTCCATTCTTTAATCATCTGATCGGTAGCTCCTCCGCAGGGTTTACCGAATTAATTCTGACTGGCAAGCGGGTAAAAGCCGGTATCAAGAATGGGAAAATTCAGAAGGATGCCTCTGCATCTACTACGGTTAAGAAATCATTTCCGATGAAGAAGGAAACGGCTGTTGTGTATTCTCAGAGAGGAGTAGAAAGAAGTGAGCGCCGGTCGACTGTGGGGGCCGTGATGATCCAGAATCCATCAAACGATCAACCTCGCAGTAACCAGTCCAGGCCTAAGCAGCAATGGGGAGAACGGCCACCACGGCAGTTCACCCGCATCAATATGACACCTGCGCAGGTTCTCCCACATCTGCTGAATTTGAATCTCACCAAGATTAGGGAAGCACCGAAGACTGTGAATACTGCTTCACCGCACTATCATCCCAATGCCAAATGCGCCTACCATTCTGAAAGCGTCGGACATGACACAAACGATTGTTGGGCGCTAAAAAATAATATCCAAGACTTGATAGATGCAAAAGAGGTGGAGTTCGACGCTCCAGAGAAGCCAAACGTGATATATGCTCCGATGCCGAAGCACGGTCGAAATGTCCATGCTATCAAGGAAGATTTGTATCTTTCTGATGTCAATGACCTGAGGACTCCACTGTTAACCACCAAGTTGAATCTGCTAAGAGCCGGGATTTTCCCGGGATGCGGAGAAGACTGTTACTGTTGTTACTCTCTGCCGTTTGACTGCCCATCACTGAAGAAAGGCATCCAAGGCCTGATGGACAGTCAACAAATTCTGTTTGAAATGGTTCCTGCTATTCCAACCCCTACTGAAGATGTCTCAATTATCACCATTCACGCCAATCTTTCTAAGGCCGTCAGAAAGCCTGTTAAGATTACATCAGCTACAAAGATTGTTCCATTGAAAATAACTATGCCTGGGCCAGTCCCCTACAATTCTGACAAGTCAATACCATGGAATTACGGTGGAGACATCCATTACCATGGTGTTAAACAAGTCGAAGTGACCGAAGAAAGCTCTGATGAAGAAGAGGCCAGCATTGGAAACATTGCTGGTACAAGTAAGATCACCCGAAGCGGGAGAATATTTTCTCCAGAGATTGCCCCCCCAAAGGCAACCTTTGGACCCTCATCTGCTGCCAAAGTTAATCCTGCACCAATAATACTTTCCGCCGAAACTCCGTTGATTGAAGAAACTGTTATTGTCCCTCCTACTTCTGCTGATAAAGGTAAAGGGACCCAAGTGAGCTCGTCCGGACGAGGGCTCAACCCTTGGTCATCCCGGAGACCTCTAAGAAAGAGATGGAGGAGATCCTGAAGATAATTAAAAAGAGTGATTATGACGTGATAGAGCAACTGGGGCAAACCCCCTCGAAGATCTCCATGTTAGCATTACTGCTTTGTTCTGAGGCGCACGCCAAAGCATTGATCAAATTCCTAAAGACAGCCCATGTCCCTCAGGAAACCTCTGCCGACCAATTCCAAGACTGTGTAGCCAGTCTTACAGCAGACAACGGTTTAGGTTTCTCTGATGCAGACCTGACCTCAAAAGGAAGGAAACACAACGACGCATTACATGTGTCAGTAGAATGCCAAGGAACTACTCTGGCCCATGTTCTGGTCGACACTGGTTCTTCTCTGAACGTGCTGCCCAAGAAGGCTCTCGACCGTTTAGATTGTGAAGGCTTGGAGTTGAGGCCAAGTAATATCATTGTAAGGGCATTTGACGGGTCGAAGAGAATGGTACACGGAGAGGTAGACATTCCTATTAAGGTTGGCACAGAAGTATTCCCCTCAACATTCTATGTGATGGACATCTGTCTGTCATACTCTTGCTTATTGGGAAGGCCATGGATACATAACGCTGGGGCAGTTACCTCCTCCTTACATCAAATGTTAAAGTACCCTGTCAAAGGAAAGATCATAACTGTGCATGGTGAAGAGGAATATATGATCAGCCACTTGAACTCCTTTCGGTATGTAGAGGTGGAAGGAGAATTCATTGAAACACCATTCCAGCACTTCGAGGAAGTCTCTCCTGAAGTGGCAGTAGCAAAAGTGGTAGCTGAGGTACCAAAGCAGATGGCCAGGATGGCATCTCTAAAAGACGCGAAAGCTGCATTGAAGGAAGGGAAGAGCTCAACATGGGGTCAGTTGCCAGATATTCCTCATAAAATGGACAAGTTTGGATTAGGTTTCACTGCTGCGGGACAGAATGCTATGCGCCGTTCGAAGGTTGAAAGAGCGCCCATCAAGATTTCTCCTTATGGAATCAATGCTCTGGAAGGTGAAGACAAAGAAGCCAACATTGAAGATTGGATCTACCCGACTGTCGATGGAGGACTACGCAACTGGGAGGCAAAAGACTTTGTCCCCATTACTTTTATTAATCAGTAATTATTTGTCGAACATTTCCTGTTGATTTGTAATATTTACTCTTGAACAATCCGTACACTACTTTTTCACCTCATGCCTTGCCCGGGGCATGTAGGTCCATTTGTAAGGGTTTTGATTATCTTCATATCCATATGCCATGTTTAATGATTCATTGGACGTTTTTCATTGATAAACTGCTGTGTTTATTTTCTTTCCGTTTTGCATTTTTGTTTGTTTAAGGATGGCTATCCCTTACACACACCCAAACTCACAAATGCAGGTACCCGTCCACTCTGGATTCTATGGGTGACTATTCTGCTATGTCCTTCAATAACTCTGAAGATCTGGTCAATCAGGCTGAGTATGAAGATGACGAAGATTGTGAAGTACCGGGAGATCTAGCCAGACTTCTACAACAAGAAGAAAGGGCCATCTTACCTCACGAAGAGTTGTTGGAAACCGTCAACTTAGGAACAGAGGAAGACCGGAAGGGAGTACAAGTGGGTGCCAATCTGGAGCCAAGTGTCAAGGAACGCTTGATACAGCTGTTAAATGAGTATGTTGAAATCTTCGCCTGGTCTTATGAAGACATGCCGGGTTTAGACACGGACATCGTGGTTCACCGTCTCCCTACAAGAGAAGATTGTTCACCGATCAAACAAAAAGTCCACCGAATGAGGCCCGACATGTCTGAGAAGATTAAAGCAGAAGTGATGAAGCAATTTAACGCTGGTTTTCTGGCTGTTACATCCTATCCACAATGGGTTGCTAACATCGTTCCAGTACCTAAAAAAGACGGCAAGGTCCGAATGTGTATGGACTACCGGGACTTGAATAGGGCTAGTCCTAAAGATGATTTTCCGCTACCGCACATCGACATTTTGATTGACAACACAGCTCAGCACAAAGTGTTTTCCTTCATGGATGGATTCTCGGGCTACAACCAGATTAAAATGGCCCCCGAGGACATGGAGAAAACAACCTTTGTTACACAATGGGGTACCTTCTGTTACAAGGTGATGCCGTTCGGATTGAAGAACGCAGGGGCAACTTATCAACGCGCCATGGTAGCTTTATTTCATGATATGATACATCATGAGATCGAAGTTTACGTAGACGACATGATAGCTCGATCACAAACAGAGGAGGAACACCTTGAACATTTGCAAAAGCTGTTTGCCAGGTTGAAAGAATACAAACTCAGGTTGAATCCAAGTAAATGCACTTTTGGAGTTAGGTCTGGTAAACTTCTAGGGTTTATTGTCAGCAATAAAGGCATTGAGGTCGATCCAGCAAAAGTGAAATCAATACAAGAGATGCCTGCTCCCCGCACTGAAAAGGAGGTTAGAGGATTCTTGGGGCGCCTGAATTATATTGCCAGATTCATCTCTCATCTGACTTCTACCTGTGAGCCAATCTTCAAACTATTAAAGAAAGATCAGGTAGTCGAATGGAACGACGATTGCCAAGCTGCTTTTGATAAGATCAAGGAGTACTTGCTAGAACCTCCTATTCTGATGCCACCCGTCGAAGGAAGACCATTGATCATGTATCTGACCGTCTTGGATAACTCAATGGGGTGTGTTTTGGTCCAGCATGACGAGTCTGGTCGAAAAGAGCATGTTATTTATTACCTTAGCAAAAAGTTTACCGACTGTGAGACTCGCTACTCACTGCTCGAGAAAACTTGCTGCGCTTTGGTATGGGCTGCTCGCCGACTAAGACAGTATATGTTGACTCATACCACTATGTTGATTTCCAAAATGGATCCTATCAAGTATATCTTCGAAAAGCCTGCTCTATCTGGAAGAATAGCTAGATGGCAAATGATTTTAACTGAGTATGACATCCAGTACACCACTCAAATAGCCATAAAGGGGAGTGTACTAGCTGACCATCTAGCTCATCAAGCTATCGAAGATTATCAATCCATGAGATTTGACTTCCCAGACGAGGACATCATGAATTTGGGCAACATTGAAGGTAATGGACCGTATGACGGACCTGAAAAGGGATCCCGATAGACCCTGTACTTTGATGGTGCTTCGAATGCACTCGGAAACGGTATCGGTGCGGTACTCATTTCCCCGGAAGGTTGCCACACGCCTTTCACGGCCCGACTCTGCTTCAGTTGCACCAACAACATGGCTGAATATGAAGCTTGCATTTTTGGTCTCAAGGCTGCTATAGACTTGGGAATCAAATCTTTGATCGTATTTGGGGACTCGGCTTTGGTTATTAGTCAAATCAAAGGAGAGTAGGATACCAAACATCCCAATCTTATCCCATACAAAGAACATGTCTTGACATTGTTGCCTCATTTCGAGCAAGTCACCTTCGAGCATTTCCCGCGAGAAGAGAATCAGCTAGCAGATGCTCTGGAAACAATGTCTTCCATGTTTAAACTCAATTGGGATAACGAGGCTCCCCAAATAACCATCGAGCGAATGGATGAACCTGCGCATTGTCACGAGATTAATACCGAAGAAGTAGTGGAACAACCCTGGTTTCATGAAATCAAAAGGTATCTCCAGAATAGAGAATATCCCGAAGGAGCTTCAGTAAATGACAAGAAGTTCCTAAGGAAGTTTGCTGCCAAGTTCTTCCTGAGCAAGGGCATCCTCTACAAACGCAACCATGATTGTGTTTTACTCCGATGTGTGGACAAAGCTGAGGCGGAACTGGTAATGACTGAGATACACAGCGGTGCGTTCGGCACCCACTTGAGTGGACACATGATGGCTAAGAAGATCCTAAGGGCAGGCTACTACTGGTCAACCATGGAAGCTGATTGCCATCAACACTCCCGTACCTGCCATAAATGCCAAATTTACGCTGATAAGGTGCACATTCCTCCAGTTCCTCTCAATGTGATGACAGCTCCGTGGCCATTCGTAATGTGGGGCATTGACATGATTGGAGAGATCAAGCCCACTGCATCCAATGGACATCGCTTCATCCTGGTCGCCATTGACTATTTCACCAAATGGGTCGAAGTGGCTTCCTTCGCCTCTGTTACAAAGAATGTGGTTGCCCGCTTCATCAAGCAAAACCTCATATGCCGGTACGGTGTCCCTGACAGGATCATTACAGACAACAGAACCAATCTGAATAATACTATGATCACCGCTCTATGCGAACAGTTCAAGATTTATCATCACAACTCATCTCCCTATCGACCAAAGATGAACGGTGCTGTTGAAGATGCGAACAAAAACATTAAGAAGATCATTCAGAAAATGACGGTCACTTACAAGAACTGGCATGAGATGCTACCGTTTGCTCTGCACGGATATCGTACCACAGCATGTACTTCAACCGGGGCAACCCCATTTTCTCTGGTATACGGCATGGAAGCTGTCCTGCCCATGGAAGTTCAGATTCCTTCCTTAAGAATTATGAAAGACGCAGGTTTGAATGAAGACGATTGGATTCAGACCCGACTTGATCAACTCAATTTGATCAACGAGAAGCGACTCGCTGCTGTTTGCCATGGTCAGACGTACCAAAAACGGATGATCAAGGCTTTCAACAAGAAAGTCAGACGTCAAGTATATCAAGTCGGAGATCTCGTGATCAAGCGGATTATCTTGCCGCAAAGTGATCCCAGGGGCAAATGGACTCCTACTTACGAAGGACCATTTGTAATCAAGAACATATTTTCTGGATGTGCAATGATTCTGACCACCATGGACGGCGACAATTTGTCGCACCCTGCGAACGCAGACATAGTCAAAAAATACTACGCATGAAATAACCCGACAAGTCGAAAACCCGAAAGGGCGACTTGGGCAAAAATGGGCATCCCGGTGAACCGAAAACCCGAAAGGGCGGTTCAGGCAAAAATTAGGGATAAAACAAAAAATCTGTACACCCGGCAAGTCAAAAACCCGAAAGGGCGGCTTGGGCAAAAAGGGGTTTCCCGGTGGATCAAAAACCCGAAAGGGCGATTCAGGCAAAAGTTAGGGAATTAAAGCGTATGACTATGTCTCGTCGGATCACTTTAAGGACAATCTCTTCATCAACCAGCTCCAAGCTTCTGGTTAATTCAGTCACCGGCAGACGAAGCATTGAACGGGCAGATATTCAGAGTTGTAAAGGCTATAGCAGAATGGAATCCCATGGAGTCATTTCACATAGCCATCTTTCTTTTGTATAAAATTTTCAATTTTTACGGCGACATCCTCTTACTAGGATGCCTGTCTCCTTTGTACAAAGATGCCCATAAAAAGTTAATACAAATACTTTTCCAAATGCATAAATTTGCTTTGTTTTCCCTTTTTCCTTTTGCACTTATGTTTACTCGAGAAATGTCCAATGTTTTGTTAAGTAGGCATATGCATTTGAACATAATCATTTCCTTACAAATCAGGAAAAGATGATTATTGATAGGTTGAAGGTACGGATAGATATCTCAATGCCCTTTCACAAGGATTCCCCGAACAGAGTTAAACTCCAGAATCCTCAGCAGAACAAGAGCTTTCTCAAAGCTTATCTCCCCAGCCAGAGAGCCTTCCAGAACTTAGTTCCCCTCAGAGATAAGTTCCAGATCCCCAGCGGAGCTAAAATTTCCAACTATCAATCCCTAGTGGAATTAGACCAGTAAACATTCTCCCCACAGAGACATTTCCCACCAGACCGAAGATTCACAGTCATACCTCTCCAGCGTAAGTCTACCAGGTTCTGAACTCCCCAGCAGAGATCATCAGAATTCTCTCACCCCGCAAGTCATCAAGAAGCTCTGAGCCCCGGCAGTGGTCCCAAGATCCCTCAACCAGTGAAGATCTTGTTCCCCAAGCAGTTAGCAGACAACAAGGATTTCTCATCCTCAGTAACCCCAGAGTTCTTCTATCCCCAACTTTGGTTATGGTTTTACTTCCCCAACATTTGTCCAGGGTTTATTCTCCAGAACAAATTACATTTCAGATTGATCGGTCGTTCAAAAATTCCTTCATCATCTGTTGGAAGCTACAGTCGTCGAAGATCAAATTCTCACAAAATTCAAGTTATGAAGCCCGGATTTGACCGGATAGTATCTTGATCGCTACGACACATTATGAAGACCGGACTACGACCGGATAACAGTGTCAAGCTACCGCAAAGCCTGGATTGCGACCGGATAGTGGTATCCCTTCAAAGCCAGCTATGAAACCCGGATTCGACCGGATAGTAGTTTAATCCCCAAACAAGTCATTGTGAAAACCGGACTACGACCGGATAACAGTGTCGGACTACCGCAAAGCCTGGATTACGACCAGATAGTGGGATCTCCTGAATTCAAGTTACAAAGCCCGGATCCGACCGGATAGTATCTTGATCGCTACAGCTATTGTGAAGTCTGGATTGCGACCAGTTAATAATACAAACCTCTGTGAAGCCTGGATTACGACCAGACAACAGTCAAGAATACTACGAAGCCTGGAATCGACCAGATAGTGGTATATCTTCAACACAAGCCGTGAAGCTCGATTTTGACCGGATAGCAGCTTATCAAGTTATCGTGAAGCCTGGATTGCGACCAGTTAACAATACAAACTTCTATGAAGCCTGGATTTCGACCAGACAGCAGTCAAGAATACTACGAAGCCTGGAATCGACCAGATAGTAGTATACCTTTAACCAAAGCCGTGAAGCCCGGATTTGACCGGATAGTAGCTTAGCAAGCTATTGTGAAGCCTGGATTATGACCAGATGACAGTACAAACTTCTGTGAAAGCCTGGAGATCGATCAGATAACAGTTAAGCATTAGCAGAATGAAGAACCATTCTCAGTTCCTCACAGAATATTCGAATATTCTCCAGTGAAGATCTCCTCAAGACAGGAATTCCCCAGTAGATTGGCATACAACCCAAGCTCCTGATCCCCCAACAGTGGTCCCGGGACTTCTCATTTTCAACGATCAAAGGATTCTTGCCCTACCCAGCAGCAGTCAAGGAATTATTTTTCCCCGGCAGTAGTCAAGATTCTTTTATCTTCAGCCGTCCAGGATTCGTCTATCCTCAGCAGGACAACTCATCAGCTTGCATACGCGTTCATCACATTCATATCATAAACATTAATATAACATACATTGCATCATGCATTTCATGCAACATGGCTTCGTGTTTCAGCTAATACCTTACCATTTTTCAGGATAAGAATTAGTAAGCTTCAACTCCAACTTCTGAAAACAGTTTACGGATTCTCCAAACATGGATGTCAATCTATCGCTTGTTCAGACCCTCAGTTCAGAGACGTTGCAAAACATGGTTACCTTTCAGATACTCGTCCACTCACCAAGGACAGACAGTTCAACATTTCCAGATGGCATCTCTAAGCCCATCCCCCGACAAGATTCGGTCACATCCCTAGATGGCATCGTTAAGCCCATCACCAAATGGAATTTGTAAGCCCATTCCCTCTACAACCACATCACTGAGTGCAAATTTTTGGGCACTCTAGTGTCCAATCTCCTTTTTACCTTCAAGTCGCGAATGGCAAACTTGTCAATCTAACTCTTCAGGTCCAAGAAGATTGAACAGGGGCAACTGTTGTACCCCAAAATTTGCCCTCGTATTTTTCCACAAGAAATCACAGCTTCAGGCTTTTCCTGATTTTACAGACTGGCTCAAGAACCGGTCAAACAGACTTTTCTCGTCAGTCATACAAAATTAGGGTTTTCATTGATTTTCATGACTCTGGAACAATTCAAACAGTTTGCTTAGGGTTTGGTTGATTTTGGCTCAGCTTTGATCAGGCGAACGCTTCTTTGGCATTTAATCAGGAACTAGGGTTTTTGTGCGCGCATTCTCAGAAAGAATTAATTCTATGGTGTTTTTCAAGTTACTCTGAGACATGGACTGAAGCATTTGGATTAAGTTCGAAATTGTTTGGATTTAATCAGTAAAAGGAAGCATGTGGACGTTTTGTTTGATTAACCGTCGTCTGGTTTGATTAACTGTGCATTGCTTTGGATAACTGGAGCGCCAGGTTTGTTATTGATTGATCGCAGTGTTTATCAATTGATTATTTATTTTAAGTTAGAATAATTGGAATTTATTTCCATTTTATTATAATTTAAGAGTTATAAACAATTAGATAAATATCTGAAGAAGAATTAAAAAGAAATGTTAATAAAAGGACTCTTTTTTATTTATCTTTAAATTATTTGTACAATTGTTATTATTTATAAAATAGTTACAATAATAATGTTACAGTAATTTAAATTTAAATAAAACTATCCTAAATTCCTAAGTCTTCAATTCTTCATCCTCCATTTGTTGCTATTCCTCTCTATTTGATTTTTTATCTGCAAAGAAAAGAAGAAAAAGTCAGAAGCAGATAAATAATTAAAAGCAAACAGTTAATTCGGGTTCATCGTTAAAAACAAATGGCCGGAATCAGTTTTGGCCCTCTCCGCAAATCACGGGATTTCTCCCGGTTCACAAAGAGGGATAAAATGTTGGCAACAAAACATGAAATGCACAAAAGATTTAATTGCACAAATTCAAATTTGTCAAAGCTGCATAATTTCAAAAGCCTCAAACAGCATGAGCAAGTACAAAGTTCAAAAGCAAACTGAACTAGAACTACAAAGTCCAAGCTGAATTGCAATCTCAACTAAGCCAAAAGCTGTCAAGAGAAAGTACATAAAGTATGCAAGAAACATGGAAGTATGCAGAGGAAAATATACAAGTGCAAGCAACATCAATCTCATCATTTTCCAGCCATTTGTTTTTTCAGAACATAAGGACAAATAAGCAATAAAAAATGCTTCTTTAAATTCGGAGAGAGAAAGAGAGAGGAAAGCAGACTATGTTACAGCAGGCTAAAGGCTAAAAACAGCATATCAGAATGCACAGCAAAAGGGGGCAGAACATATGTAGCAGAATATCACAAAGAGGGAAAACCTCAAGCCTTGCAAACCTGTCCACAATTTTGACCAAGAAAGAATATACAAAAAGGCCAACAAGCTGCATAATATAAGATAGAAGTCACAAAGCCTAAAAAAGGGACACAAAAAAATATATCAAACCTGAAGCATTCAAAACCATACGCGCCCAAAGCACAAAAGGCCTAAACATTTCAAAAGCCATAGCCTTCAAACCAGATAAACACCCAGCCTGAAGCCTAAACCACTATCACCCAACCTGTATTCAACCAAAAGCCAAAAACTGATATCCAAAAGCCAGTAAACCAAGTTTTCCAACACTTAAACCCTCAACCTGTTTGAGGCATATAACACAAAGCCTTGGTTCTAAACCTGTGATGGCCTAAAGACACAAACCAGTCCATCAAAACTGTAAGCACAACAAGCCATAGGCCATAACCTGTAAACAGCATCAAACCTAAACTAATATCCAAAGCAAAAAACCAGTAAACTCACCACAAGTCCTCAACCTGCTGAAACCTTTCAATAACCATTCAAACATCAAAACAACTGTCAAGCCTAAGCATTCAAGGAAACTCCAAACCCTCAGAACTCAAAGAGTTCATCATTGGGTAACCAACAAAATCTACAATCATCATCTCAGAATCCCTAAAGGCAACATACAGAAGCATTCAGAAGCAACACAAAGAGACCCTCAGAGTATTCTCATCACAGGGCAAGCATTCAAGGCAACAGATCAAACACAACAATACTCAAACATACACGGCATCAAGTTAACATACAGAGGTAAGCATTCTAGGCAACAGATACGAGGCAAAGAGACAAGAAGAAGAAAGAAGTGACAAAGAGGTTTTCAGGAATCATCACAAAACCTAAAGAAAAGTACAGAGTACCAGGGTTCCAAGCAAGCAAGCTCAACGTCCTCACCGCTTCCTCCGCCGTCAAGCCGCCTACGCGCCTCCTAGTTCCCTCCTCCTCTGTCTCCAAGAGGTAGTATTTTCATTTCATTTTCATGCATTTCAAATGGCAAACGAAAACACATAATATCAGAATACGAAATCAAAATGAGAAATCAAAAGAAATAATGAAAGCCCTAACGCGATGGAAACAGAGACCGAACCTTGTAAGCATCGTTTGAGCGGTCCACTGAGGGAGAAGGGGGGAACGGTGGCGCCGGTGGCCTTGGACGAAGGAGAAACTCAGAGGCGGAGGCGAACGAAAAGGAACGAAGACGAACAAAAACGGCGCCGCTTCTGTAACAAACCCTAAGCTTTCCCAAATTGAAACAAACTATGACAAACCCTAAAAATGATTCGTGAAGCAAATGGGCCTTGCCCCTTCAAAACGCCTTAAGCCCATTAAAATTCACACCTCACCCCTCTCTTTAGATACTGACCCCCATTTTGCTTGGGCCTAAAACACTAAAGCCCTTTTTATTCAAAACCAACTTATATTTTCTTTGTTTTTACTTTTTCTAATTAACAAAATTCTTGTATCTTCTTTTATAGCATAACTAAATTAATGTTCCAAATAAATAATCCTTTTTCTTTATGTATATACATTTTTTAATATAAATATACAAACATTATTTTCTTTTTTTTCTTTCTCTCAAACTTAAAATCTTTTTCTTAAAATATCTTGTTTGTACATAAAACAATAATACATAATATAATTAAAACTTAAAACATCTCTTTCTTTTTCTTAAAATATCTTGTTTGTACATAATTAATTAAAATATATTATTTTTAATACCATAAAATGGAACTTAAAACTTTTTTTTCTTTCTTTTATTAAAATTTTATTATTTGTAAAAATACATTATCATTAATACCTAAAAGAATAGAATTTAAAACATTTTCCTTTCTTTTAATTAAATTCTCTTATTTTGTACATATTAAACAAAAATGCAAGAATACAAAAAATTAAATAAACAAAATATTTAATTCTTTTCATTAAGTTAACAATACTTAATTTTCTTATTAAATTAACATTTTTCCACTTGTAAATAAATCTCATACGCAATACACAAATACGTTGACACACATTTACAATACATACACTTACACATTTACAATACACACAAACATTGTTACCTCTTGCATTGCCTTTATGCTATACATTTGATACTTATTACATTTGATCGCAATTCGATTTTGGTTGTAACTATTTAAGTCTCATCCCCATTTGTAAATTTGTACCCCCACTCCCGGATACTTATTTGTAATAGCGTAGACTTTAAATTCTCGCAATTTAACGCTTTCAAATATACCATGGTTAGACCTAGGGTTTGCATGTACATAAAATCAAACGCTAGATAACCTAATACAAAAACAAATACATGAAATCAATACACAATCACACTTGCACCCCCTAGGGTAATCCCACATGTTGCCTTCCAAAATGGGCCATGCTTGCACGTCGAGTTTCTTTGGCAAAACAATTCAAATGATTATAAGTCCCTCGATGACGCTTTCGAAAGTTTCCTAAACGGAATGACCATAGTCCCTTCAAACAAATTTCCAAAGACACTTGGCACCATTGCATTCATGGTCCATACGAAGACCCGCGCCTGTCCCGTTAAACATCCTAAACGCAAGATTGTCCACCAAATACAATGGTGAAACAAAATTGTTAAAAAAGGGTTAAAACATGAGAAAAACCTTTGAGTACATTAGGGGTAGACAAACTTCTTAGTTACTTGATCAACTTGCAAAAACACTTGCCTCCTTTTCAAAAACCACACTCCACAAACACTTTCAAAACAAACTTCCAAAAACATTTTGAAACATCTTTTCGAAAAGATACACACTTTTGTAAAAACACTCAAACACGAGTCATTACATTGGTTGCCTAAGACAAGGCATCTTCTTCAAAAACATTTTCAAAAACACACACACACCACAATTTCAAGCAATCAAAAGTCAAGGCAAGTGATCTAAAACCAAGTAACTAAGAGCCCATGGATAACCATGGATGAAAAGGGTGCTAATACCTTCCCTTTTCATAATCTACCCCCCGAACCCACGAAACATCTCAAATGGTTTTTCCGGTGCTTTTTAACCTTTCCTTTAGGATAAAATAAAAAGTCGGTGGCGACTCTTGCTAAACCGAACAAGTGCAAATACGAACGCAAAAACTCAAGTCAGTTCTTCCATCGTATCACAGCCCTTTCTTCCTGTAGTAACAGTCTAGCAAGTTCTCCAGGCACCTAACAATCATCCTTACCTTCGTCCTCGGCTTGGTTGATCGGATTTTCAAAGTCATAACTGGTAGTAGCAGAGTTGTTATCAATGGGATCCAGAGTGGATATGGATCTGCATTATGATATGTGAGTGCGTGTAAGAGAATAGTTGTTTTTTGATAAAGCGAGAAAAAGAAAAAGAAAGACAAGGAGCGCAAAATTTGTAATGCAAGAACCGTCCAATGCTTTATTGATGATATATGAAAAATGACAAATAATAAGCCCTCACAAGCAAAGCCAAGGTGCCTCGGGTAAGGCACTGGACCGTAAAGTTTCAAACTGTTTATTACAAATCTCAAAACAAAGGTCAATTACTGTGGAATAAAAGAAACAGGTATGAAGTCCTTCGCCATCCAGTTGTTTGATCCACCGTTGGTTGTTGGGTAGATCCAGCTGTCAACATTCGGGTTCTCATCATCAGCATCTTCTGTGGCGGAGACAACCTCAATAGCATTGATTCCATAGTCATGCTTGGGCATGGGTGCAGTTATGACATTAGGCTTCTCCGGAGCATCAAACTCAATCTCTTTGGCTTCGATCAGGTCTTGCACCTTATTCTTCAAGGCCCAACAGTTGTTTGTATCATGACCTGGACTTCCATAGTGATAGGCGCAGTGGGCATTTGGGTTATATTGAGGAGATGTGGTGTTGGGGTTCTTCGGGGCCTCCCTCAGAGTTACCAGATTGGTCTTCACTAATTATGGTAGAATTTGATACAAGGTCACATTGAGCCGAGTGTACTGACTTTATGGTCTTTCCACCCTTTGTTGATTGTAGCATTATGGAGAAACTGTGGGTCTTGATATCACTACCGCATTTACTGCTTGACGGTGTTCAGGTCTGTTTTGGCTCCTCGAGCCATATACTGCACTAGCTTCTTTCTTACAGATGAAAGGTTTCTTTACTGCACTTGATGAAGTATCCTTCTATATCTTACCACTTCGGATACCATCTTCTACTCTCTCTCCAGTCAAGATCAACTCAGTAAACCCAGATGACGAACTGTTGATCAGATGGTTGAAAAATGGACCAGACAGCGTCCCTAAAAACATGTCAACCAACTCCCTATCAGACAAAGGGGGTTGGACTCTTCCAGCCAAATCTCTCCACTTTTGAGCATAGTCCTTAAAACCTTCACTTGCACCCATAGACATACCCTGAAGCTGAGTACGAGTGGGCGCAAGGTCGGCATTATACTGATACTGCTTGTAGAAAGCAGCAGCAAGGTCTTCCCAGTTTCGGACATTGGCTCCTTCCAATTGATAAAACCATTCAAGTTGAGTCCCTGACAGACTATCTTGAAAGAAATGCACCCACAAATTTCTATCAGCAGTGTGGGGTTGGATTTTCTTGACGTACGAGCGAAGATGGAGTTTTGGACAGGATACTCCGTCGTACTTGGAAAAAACTGGAGCTTTGAGCTTATGAGGGATCACCACTCCCGATACCAGTCCCAATTCTCTAAAATCCAAACCAGGGATCGTTTGAATCTCCATAGCACTCAGCCGGTCTTCTAGATGCTTGTACCTATCCTCGACAGGAGGATATTGCTCATCATCAAAATCAGTATCATTATAAGAGACTGCAGGACTGGGGCCCTTTTCTTCTTCTTAGTTCTCCCATTCCTTGGATGAAGAGGACAGATCAGCTTGTTTTTTCAACCTATCCCCAAACCTTTTGCCCATATTCAGAAGAACGACCTTTTTCTTTTTCTTCTTCTTCTCTTTCTCTTTCAGAATGAGAGCTTTCAAATCCTCTTGTCCTTTAGCCAAACTCAAGAACATCTCTTGGAATTGGGCGTTTTGTGCCTGAAGATCTTTGATGGCTTGGTCGGAAGACATTTCTGCTAAAATAAACAGCGAAGAAGATGAGAAACCTGTAATGGTACCTGTAATGGTGTGCATGATAATGGGATGTGTATGTAATGATTTCAAAGACTTTGGGAGATTTAAATTTGCAAACCAAAAATAAACTAACTTTATTAGATTAACTTGTAAAAGGGTTCAACAATGCCTTTAAGGCGTTACAAAGAAATAAATGGAAAACAAATCTAATAATAGAAAAGCAAAATCAAAAATCCCATGGACGCTTCCTCTTTGTGCTGACGTAGTTATTGATCGTTCTTTCTTCCTCAAGCTGCCTGGTGAGGTTCAGAATCTTCCTTTCTTGCTCATGGTACTTCTCCCGGTAAGTATCCCTCTCCTCTTTCAGCTGAATCCAGGATCTTTGCAATGCCCCAGGATCAGTGGGCATGTAAGGATAAAGAACGGTGTAAGGAATGCCCTCTTCATTGGTGGGCTCCATAATTACTGGCAGTACAGCTTCATAGGGCATCCCAAGCTTTTAGGTACAAGCTCAGACCCATTGGAGATAAGGCTGCATAGGAAGGGAAGTCCTTGGTCCCAGCTCTTGAGGGTCAGATCTGTTCACCATACTCCAAGCTCGTATAAACCTCCGGTGATGCTCGTCAACGTCTTCCTTGTAGTCAAATGCAATATCTATAAGAAGTAGCTCATGGGGACCGTCTCTCCGAGCACGACCAAATTGTCGCAAAGCTAAACAAGGATTGTAGGTTATGCCCCCTCTGATTCCAAGTAATGGGACATTAGGGTATCCTCCACAACGATCAATGACAGCAGTGCTTTCCATAACCCGGGAGCTCCAAAGAATGTTTGTATGGGCAAGTGACATTATCCTTCAAGACCATCCCAAACCTTCTACATTCTTCAACACGGACTTAAGGAGGTGCGAAATAAGCCACCTGGACAATAACGGCATACAACACATAAGAGTCCCTCTTCTACGCACAGTACGAGTGTAGAGGGCATGCAAGATATCACCCAGTAGAGTAGGCACAGGATTGCGGGACAGGAAAATCTTGACCGTGTTCACATCCATAAAAGAATCTGGATTCGGGAAGAGGACCAAACCGTAGATGAGGAGAGCCAAGATATCTTCGAAATCCTGAAAGTCCAAATTATCCCAGAATAGCTGAGCTTGATCTATTATAAACTTGGCTAAGAAACCTTCAATCCCACTTCGTGTTTCCCAATTGGATACTACATCAGCCCTTTTTAGATGCAGAGCTGAAGCAATGTCTTCTGGTCTAGGAGTCTCTTCCATACCTGTGAAGGGCATCTGCTTAAGGATGGATATGCCCAATAAGTGAGAGAACTCTTCCAAAGTGGGAACCAACTGATAATCTGGGAAGGTGAAGCAATGATGCACAGGATCAAAGAACTGGAAAAGTACACTCACCATCTGCTCATCAAACTTTGAGGTGACCAGGATAAGAAGCTGACCATGTCTCTTAATGAATGAAGAAGTCTCATAAACTCTTGAGGCTAACTCTTTAAGTTGAGCAGGTATTTGCACAAAGTTAACTCGAATGGTATTTCTGTGCATGGAAGCCATAATCTGCAAAACAGAACAAAGATAAATCCCCTCGGTCTTTGAAATGGTTAGTATAATGAAGTATGCATGCTATGTTATGATGCATGATGTAATGATAAAAAACAACAGGTATAGCAGATAACAGGCATGACAAAGGCAAACAAGTCACACAAAAGCCCTTAAGTTTAAGGCTTGCATGGGGTCTAGGTACTACCCTCTTGAAGTCCAGTTGGTTTCAACATGTCCTAGCAAAAGTAATTGGGTTCTAGAGGTTCTCAATATCACTGACCATCCTCCATCGGTCACGGTTTCAGCTCACGCAATCTTTTCTTACGGTAGGAACTATCTCGAGAGTATGGTCTCAATGAGGGTAGTATCGAGTATCAACCAGTTCTCAGCTTTACACCGAGGCCGGCTATCTCACTACTTCCTACTGGCCAAGTTGGTCAATTAAAGGTTCTAAGGTCAGTTGATGCTTAACGACACACATAGCGGCCCCGTATTCTCCTCGTTTCTCCACAAGGGATACCAGTACCAACCAATGTGCCACATCAACGTAGCTACTGCTTCAACCGTATCGGTCTACGTCGTACAGTTCCCTCACAGTTTATTGCTACTTAACTAAAAGGTGTCCCCAGATCCGGGTTAGGATCTATAGTAACTCCCAATATAAAAACCCTTAAAAGTAAAGCAGCCAAGACAAACAAGAGAAGCAATTTATGATGAACTATATCCTAAGGTATACCCCACTTATTTATTCCCCAGCAGAGTCGCCAGTTCTGTGATACGGTGGCAGAACCGACTGTTTTGGAAAATGCTGGTTTGCATTTTGCGTTTCTGTTTGCAAAATATCGCGGTAAGCAAGAGTCGCCACCGACTTTTATTTTATCATACTGGAAAGGACAAAAGCACAGAAAAATTCCTTTTTCTAGATTTTGAGTACGGGGGGTAGATTATAGAAAGGGAAGGTATTAGCACCCTTTCTATCCGTGGTTTTCCACGGGCTCTTAGGTACTTGCCCATCTTTAAAGTTGCTTGTGTGTGTTTGTTTTGAAAAGTTTTTTTTTTGTTTTACTTTGTTTTAACCATTGCCTCTCTCTTCAAGAGTGTTACGAAGTGTTTTGAAAACTTAGTTTGAAAGAAAGTTTTTGGTGTGAAAAAGTTTGTTTTGAGCAAGTATCAACTAGCCTCTACCTACTCAAAAAAAGATTGTTTCTATTCTTGTTTCCTTTAGACAATGTTATCCTCTTATTGTGAAATAGGTAGCACCGTCGTTGGAGTTGTAAGGTTCAATTCGAAAGGGACGTACGATCACTAAAGCAATGTTAGGACATCTTAGTAATAACCCTAATGTCTTAAGATTATATTCGAGGCAACACTTCCGAGGCAACCTTTCTGAGGCAACATTTCTGAACGAGACTTTTGATCTTTGCTAGACAGGAGGGCAACCACTAAGACACCCTATACTTAATGATCGTTTACCAAAGGCAACCGAAGTGAGAGTATACCCTAGAAGTGCGCATGTACGAGTGATTTGTTTTCAATTATTTAGTCTTTGCACATTAGGGTTTTCTAACTGTTTTAAATTAACATGCAATCTTGTCATACAATCATATTAACATACATCTAACAGTTAATATTTGCAAGAATTAAAATGCGGGAAATAAAACCTACGTTATTACAAGGCTTCGGGGTAGGGATTACATAGCCAAAAAAACCCGTAAAACGATAATAAAAAGGAAATCCTAATTAAATTATTACATACCGTAAGTAGTTACATCAATATTGCGAAAATAATAAAACGCGCGCGATGAATTAAATGAAAAGGAATTAGGGTTTTGACCCCATCTAAACCTAATTGAAACTTAAAGAGAAAAATCAATTTTTGTTGTTTTTGATTATTTTGAGAAAAGTAAAGTTTTAATTGAATAAATAAAAACCTATTACTAATTAATTTAAATTAAGAAAAATAATTAAATCGACCTATTTTTGTATTTTTTATTTTATGAAAAGAAATTAAAATTAAATCAAAAGCAAACCCTAATTTTTCTAATTGATTTTATTTATTTACAAAAGGTTAGAATCATCCTAATTTAAACATTAAATTAATTTGATAAAATAAAAATCTAATCCTAAATTTGTGAAAAAATGAATTTGTGATTTTTGTGAGAAAAAAGAAATTAATTTTGTGGTTATAAAATAAATTAAACAAATTAAATTAAAGAAAATAAAAAGAATGAATAAGAATGGGCCTGATGTTTTCAGCAAAAAAAGGGGGTTCCAATTGCAGTTTCTGGGCCCAACAATCCTTGGCCTGGTTTGACCTTTCCAATCTCACGCGTGCGTTTGACTCACGCCTATGTTGGACCCTCATGTGAGAAGCCTTAGATCTGGCAGGTTGATGATCTGATGATGGGACACTGAGGGCGTATGGTGGGCTTATAGGACACATGTGCACCAGATCATACAAAGCAAAATAATATGAAACAATATGGGGACCTGGGGATCGAACCCAGGTCCTTCAGCATTCATCCATTGCACGCTTGCCAGCTGAGCTGGTTGTATTATTTGTATAACTAATGACAAAATAATATTATATGATAAAATAATAAAGCCAAACTCTGAAATGCGCGCAGATTTGAATGGGCCATTCACCATCTGCCACGCCATCATCGTCCTCATGGCTTTTATCATTTTAGATCAAGAACTTTTACCTACGGATAAATGGGCGTATGTACAACAATGTGCTTCTCCAAAATCCTATACAGGCATGATAAATCACAACTAGTGGTACCAATCAACTCGTTGCAACCTCACGAGCATCATGGTACCACTATCCATGGCCAATTGTCCCTGTACATAAAAACCCTAAAAACGAAGCAAGAACCCTAACCATGGCATCTTGTTGTACAGTTAATGAAAATGCAATTAAGTACCACCATTAGCTTGCAAATAACTCATGGATTAAGGATATGTCAATAAAACATGCTAACTATGCCAGAATTATTGAATTTGATTACATGGAAATGCGAAAAACGTAGGGTACTTACAGTGCAATTCTGGATGTTAGGAAGCTTGTTAATGGTTGAAACACGTTCCTGGGATGTCCAGCAAACGTTTGGGATGCTTAGAATTGCCTGAGATAGCCTGAATCCTGAAAATCAGTTTACACTTTTTTTGAGTTTTTTTGCAATTTGTTCTCTCTTTTACACGCCTCTAATCCCCTTATTTTTTATCTGAACTTGTTCCTTATGTACCCTAGAAGGAATTAAGGTTACAAACTTGTATCAAATCTCTCTAATTATGATTGTTGATTCATGATTTGATCATTGTACCAAATCTTTCTAAATCAAGCCAAAATTCAATCTTTTTGTGTCCAAATGAACCTTTCACGATTTGATCTCACTTCCAGCTGTATAATAGACCTAAACATACACAAAATCTCAAGCTTTGATTAGTTTTTGATATTTTCATGATTTTATTTGATTTAATTGAAATAAAATTAAAATAAATGACAAAAATAAAAGAATGACAAATGGAAGGGATCATGGGTCGTGGGTCATGTTACAAACTCAGTGCAAGCATAAAAAGTTGGGGCCATTTGACAAAAATTGCAATTTGAGACACATTTCACTTTTGGCAATTTGCAAAAAAGGTGAACTTTGTCAATGCATAACATCTTTAATTTTGACCCTAGAGAAGTGTTCTTTGACTTTTTAGAAAGCTTAAGATTTCCTCTAAGCAACCCTTTTGGTCTCATATCAATTGGGTCTTCAATGTTCATGTATGAATCTTTGACAAAAAAGTGTTTTTGTTGACTTTTCAAAATGACCTATAATGTCCAAATTCATATTTTTCTTGTGAATGCATATTTTGAACTTAGAAGCTGAAGATGAATTGTAGGGAATTGCATCCTATTCAAAATGAGCTTTGGATGGGTCATTCTTGATAAAGTATGAGAAGGTTATGCTTCGTCAAAGTTGAGTTGACTTTTCATATAAAACCCTAATTTAGCAACTTTTGGGTTTTGATGAATTGTGAGCAATCCTTGAGGAATCATGATCAACCCTTGATCAAAATATGAATAATACTTCAAAATGAGAATGTTGACCAAAAATATTGAAGTTTGACTATATGTAGGCCACAGTTGACTTTTGTCCTAGCACAGTCGATTTTCAGGCCTTTGAGTAATTGACTGAGCAAACTTCCTATGCAAGGCTTGAAACTTGACATGGATGATCTTGAGAACATATTAGGACAATGGTGAGCATTTTGGATCCTTTGGACTCAAGTACCTTGGTGCAAAATGAAACCCTAATTTGAGGTAGACTGTCTTAGGAGAGAGTTTGTCTGGTCAACCCTTGGACTTCCTTGAGAAATTTGAAGACCTCTCTTGAAATGTATTGAGAAATATGGGAGGGAAAATTTTGGGGTACAACAGTTACCATTTCCATTTTGATAAAGCATTACTTTTGCAATTGTCAACTTCTTGAGCCTTTCAATTGTTTTCTCTGCACACAAGCAAAGTCAAAACCAAAAGCAACTTGTCTAAAGCCTCTACCAACTCAGATCATGCTTGTACAAACACTTTGAGACTTGTCTTTTCACTTTTCTTCAAAAGCAAGTTATAAAGCCAAAAGGCTAGAACTCAGAAACCTTGAGTGGATTTGATCTCTAACCTTTTCCATACATATACACAAGTATATTGCAACATAACACACGAATTCTAAGACTCAAAAAACACTCCCAAACACTTTGCAACTCAGAACCTGCCATAGCTTGACAGTTTTGAACCTTACATAGCCATCTCCAAATCCACTCGTGCGTATTGAGTTTTAACCACACAAACACTTAATATACATCATACCTAAGTGATCCAGACCCCTGTTCCCTCACTGTAACTCCTCCATCACCATCCACCATTTTCAAATATCAAGCTTGCAGGTTCAGGGACTTTCAGGATAAAGTAAGGATTGGAATACACTCAAGGAGGTCCAGGCAAGCTAAACAGATCCTCGGGCCTTCTCAAAACTTGCTCAAACTCCATTCACGATCCCAACTACAAGAGGTAAAAACTCAAACTTCTATCTCTTCATACAAGCATCATTTGGTCTTGATTTATGAAAGCAAAATGTAGATATCCTTACTCTAAAGCTAACCATGTTCATAGTTTTCATTTATATTAACTGTGTATAGAGAATTTTGGATTTGAAATTTCTGCAAAAATTAGGTTTCAAATTAGGGCCAGTAAAATTAGATCTTATCTTTGACTTTTAGTTTACATAAATTATATGGTTGAACTCGTGGGAAGAAACACCATAACTTTCATGTTTGGACTTTCCATTTTTATGGAGAAATGAGAGAGATACAGGTGGTTCAGCCATGGCTCAAGGTTGAAGATGAAGTTGCCTTCAGGAGGCGTTTTCTAATATATATTTGTGGTTTTGTTTATATAAACGGATGTACAGCCACCCCAGTGGTAAGGCAGCGCGCGTAAATGCTAGAGGTCACGGATTCGAGCCTCAGCGCGCTGCCTTTTGCAATTTTTCTCACATTTTTCCTTTTTTTTTGTCCCTTTGCAGCGCTGGGCTTCTTGCTTCATGGGCCTATGTTTTTTTGCTAACATTTTGCATCATGTTTACTTGTAGCACCCCTAACCCATTATAATTTTATTTATTTATTTTATTCTCATTCTATTTTCTTAAATATATTTTTCTTAATATAAAAAATCATAAAAAATATAAAAATGATAGATTTATATTTTGGCTTATTTTATTTTTATTTTTCTCACAAAAAATATTTTTATTTAGTTATATATTATCTATTTTTATTAAATAAACTTGTAAATTAAATTAGAACTAGTTTAATATTTATTTCTTCTATATACCCATTAAATATTTATTTTAATATAAAAAAAGGGACCAAAAATATCTCATAATGCCATATATCATTTTCAAGACAAAAATACAAAAAAAAATACTTTTTCTTAAAAAACTTATTTTCTTTTAATCAAATAGAATTAGGGTTTATTCAAAAATCTTTTCTAAAAATAATTTCTTTTTCTTAATTGATTTAAGTTAATCTTGATTTATTTATTAGGTTTAGGTTAAAACTTTTTCACATAAAAAACCAAACAAAAAATCTTCTTTGCATTTAAATATCTTTGCATATTTAATTCATCTTGTATACTATTTATTATAATTATTTGTACATATTCAATTTGGTTGTAATAGATTAATTAGGTTTATATTATTGCAATCCCCATTCATAAATTGTATACCCCCTCCCACAAATGTTGTAATAGCGTAGTAACTTTAAATTTCGCAATTTATCGCTTTTACATAACATGCTAGTAATTAGGGTTTGTATGGCAAGATAAAACCAATCAAATAGAAAACCCTAATTCAAGACAAAATCAAGCATGAAAAATGATACACTTGCACACAAGCACCCCTAGGGTTACTCCACTTGGATGCCTTATACAAAATGGTCATATTACGCATGCAAGGTGTCTTAAGCAAAAACAAACAAATACAAGATCATAGTCCCTCGATGACGCTATTCAAGTTGCCTTACAAAATGATCTTAGTCTCTCAAAAAATGCTAAGATACCTTTCAACATTGCTAATCATGGCTATACGATGACCCACGCCCGTCCCGTTTACATCCAAAGATAGGGTTGCTTACCAAATCAATGGTGAGACAAAAATATCAAAGGAAAAGAAAATGAACAAGAAATACATTTGAGTAGGTAGATTACTTTTAGTTACTTGCTCCATTTCAAAACAAACATCCTTGCTATTTAAAAAAAAAACACACACACATTTCCAAACATCTTACAAACATTAAAAACATTTTCAAAAAAGATCAACATCTTTGTATACATTCTTACGAACGAGAATCATTACAAAGATTGCCTAAACAATGACCTCTTTACAAAATACTTTCAAAAAACCACACAAAGCATAATTTCAAACAAAAGCAAGTGATCTAGCAAGTAACTAAGAGCCCAGGGAAAACCATGGATGAAAAGGGTGTTAATACCTTCCCTTTTCATAATCTACCCCCCGAACTCAAGAAACAATCTCATAGGTCTTTCCTGTGCTTTTTCACCTTTCCTTTTGGATAAAAGAAAAGTCGGTGACGACTCTTGCTAACCGCAACATTTGCGATAAAACGCAAAACCTTCAAGTCAGTTCTCTCACCGTATCACACAACCATATCGAATAAAAATGAAGATGATGTAAAAACAGTGTAAAATAAAGATAAAATTGCATTTTGAATTGTTATGTGTCGACACATGCTGCTATGCATCGACACATAACTTTCCTTGTTCATGTAAAATCAAACCAACTCAGTATAATTCGATACATAATGGGGTGTCGACTCATGCACCTGTTTGTGTCGACACATACGCATTTTGTATCCACTCATGCACCTTTCATCCTTCTGTTTTGGGCCCTTGATAACAGTATGAGTCGATGCATAAGGCCATGTGTCGACTCATACCCTATTTTTTCACTAAAATGAGTCGACCCAAGTGGATATGTGTCGACTCATGCTGCAGTTTTTTTCCTTAAACATTGTTTTATTGTCTGTACATTTCAGTTTACAGCATATGTTTGATAAACATAAACAGCAAGCAAATGGTTAGCTCAAAGGGACAATGATTACTATATTTTATCTTCAAAAATAAATCGTTAATGATATATGAAAAAATGAAAAGTCAAGAAGACTTACCTTGAGACTGCGCTTGGTGTTTTAAACCTGAATACTTTTCAAGGTACTGTGATGGCTCCAATGAATCTCCATGAAGTTGTTCCAAACTGTTGAATCACACTAACTCAGTCAAGTTGTACAGTATTGTTTTTATGTTTGGAGGGTGAAGATAATGACACTACAGAAACATTGATTGTGTTTGAACAATCTCTATGTGATAAGGTGTTTGGTTTATGGGAGAGTTTGTAAGATGGAATAATGGATTGAGGGTTTCTATTTTGAATGAAATTAGAGCTGGTTTTTTGTATGAGCAAAGGTTACAAAGATTTCTGTTTTTTTGTTCAAAATCTCTCTCTTCTCTCTCTAAAAGCAAACCTCCTTGTGTATTGTGAAAACAGTCTATTTATAGATGAGTTTTGCTGGGATTTTAGGAGGGAAACAAATAAAAATTTGAATTGTTTGGGTATGATGTCTTCATAGCTTTTTAGATGAAGCTCTCATATGAAAATTTGGTGCAAACATGGGACTGAGATAATGCAGGCTTGGACTGGGTTGGTAGTATAGCAGGGCTATTTTGCAGCAGTTTTGGAGTGTTATGGCAGCTTGGTACAGGGTTGTTTCATAGCAGTACATCAGACTATTTTTGACATGGTTTTGGGCTATTATGTGGACAGTACAACAGGCTTGGATTTGGAAGCATATAGGGCTTTGTTCAGCAGTAGTTTGGACATCATTGTTTGTAGCATGACACAAGTTTGGTTTTATGGATAACATAGTGGCAAGGTTTGAGTCAAAGGGAAAAGTTCAACCAAGACAAAGTTTAGGATTTGTAATCTTGCAAAAATGCCACTTTGTAATAACTTGAGTTATATGTAACATCTTGAATTATTTGTAACATATTTAATTATTTGTAACAACTTGAATTATTTTGAATTGTAGTGAAAAGATGTCATGAAACAATGAAATTAACAAGTATAGAAAATACTTAGAAAATTTTCCAAATCTTGCAAAAGTTGGATTTTTGACTCTCTTGATTTTTTATGATCAAATTTCATATTTTGGATGTCTTGATGAAATATCATTTTTGGGACTCAATTTTGGTCAAAAAGTCAAAGTTTGACTTTTTTGTGTACAGATGAATTTTTCCACCAGTTGACCGAATTTCGTCTACCAATCCATTGATCTCAGCAGATGAATTGAAATATGCGATTAGGTTAAAATGACACGCTCGAATCCTTGAGGTCATGCTTCCAACCAATAAGTCGGGTATTAGGTCAAAAATCAAAGTTCGGTTATTTCCAGTCAAAACCTTAATTTTGCCCATTTTGCACTTTTGATAATTTGAATGACTTTCTTGGAAAATCGTGATCCAAGGCTTGAAACTTGACAGAAATAATCCTGAGGGTCCATAATGATCCATGAAAGTCATTTGAAACATTAGAAATCCAACTGCTTTTGTACAAACTCAAACCCTAATTTGAGGCATCAGTGTTGAGGAGATTATATTGAGAAATTTGAGGCTTTGTTCAGCAGTAATTTGAGTCATTGAAGATATTTGTAGGAAATATATTGAGAAATGAGAGGGAAAATTTTAGGTTACAACAGTATCTTTATTTGTGATGATCCTTTCGGGGATACCATACCGACAGATGAGATTATGCTTAATGAACTGAGCCACAACATTCTTAGTAATGGAGGAAAACGATGGTTCTTCAACCCACTTCGTGAAGTAATCGATAGTGACCAAGATGAAACAATGCCCATTAGAATTCGTAGGCTTAATCTCTCCAATCATATCAATTCCCCATATTGCAAACGCCCAAGGAGAAGTCAAGACATTCAAAGGAACCGAAGGCACATGTACTCTGTCAGCATAAATGTAGCATTTGTGACAAGTTCTGGAATGGTGATGGCAATCAGTTTCCATAGTCGACCAATAATAACCTGCTCTCAGAATATTCTTAGCCATCGTATGCCTACTAGAATGAGTATCGAAGACTCCTCCGTGCATATCTTCCATAATTTTCTCAGCTTCCTTCTTGTCCATACAATGAAGCAGAGTCAAATCATGGTTGCGCTTGTACAAAATTATGTTGCTTAGGAAGAACTTAGCAGAGAAACTCCGTAGGAATTTCTTGTCATTAATAGATGCCCCCTCAGGATACTCTTGAGCCTCGAAGTATATTTTCACTTCGTGGAACCAAGCCTTTTCCTCTACTCCATCAGTGTCAACTTCTTAGCAGCGTGTCAGTTCACCTAGTCTTTCGATAGTAATTTGAGGAGCTTCGTTGTCCCATCTAACTTTGAACATAGATGACATGGTAGCCAGTGCGTCTGCCAACTGATTCACTTCTCGTGGAATATTTTCAAAAGTGATTTCCTCGAAGTACGGGATTAAGGTCAATACATGCTCTAAATAAGGAATGAGATTCATGTGTTTTGTATCTCACTCTCTCTTAATCTGAGTGATCACCAGGGCTGAGTCCCCGTATACATTCAAGAACTTGATTCTCATATCGATAGCAGCTTTGATGCCCATAATGCACGCTTCGTGTTCTACCATATTGCTGGTACAATCAAAGCATAGTCTAGCGGTAAACGGCATATGGAAACCCTTGGGAGAGGTAATCACATCACCAATTCCATTGCCAAGTGAGTTGGAAGCTCCATCAAAAACCATAGTCCATCGGGATCCTGGGTCAGGTCCTTCATACGGTCTAGGTTCTTCACAATCTGTAACTAGCATAATGTTCTCATCTGGGAACTCGAAATTCATAGACTGGTACTTGTCTACGGCTTGATGAGCCAAATGATTTTCCAGCACACTTCCTTTAATTGCCTTTTGAGTGGTGTATTGAATATTATATTCTGTTAAGACCATTTGCCATCGGACTATTCTTCCATAGAGAGCGGGTTTCTCAAATATATACTTTATGGGGTCCATTTTAGAGATCAACAAAGTGGTATGAGTCAACATATAATGTCTTAGTCAGCGATCAGCCCATGCCAAAGCGCAACAAGTTTTCTCGAGCAGTGAGTATCTTGTTTCTCAAGCAAGTATGAGTATGAGAGTGAATGAATGAATACCTGACCCTCTCGAGTGAGAGGATATTTACAACTCCAGGCACTGGGCCAAGGTCTTTAGTGATGGGCCACGATGAGGCCCAACGACGAAGACTGACAGGGATTACATGTGTATGGAGTCCAGCACGTGGTTTCTTCCCTGGTCAACTGCCCCGGGAAAGCAGGAGTTGGACCTGTTATTCTCGAAGGACATGATGATGATGATATGGACACGTGAGCTACATTCCCCTAATGGACACATGGAGAAATGCTCAACGGTCCTCAGCTTGGGCTGCATGCTTTTGGGCCTTTGGCAAAGGCGCTGGATTGGGCCTCCCTAACAGTGGGGCAAGTGTTGGCCCAGTTCATAACAGATTGTATAAATTTTCCTTTCGAATTTTCCATTTCGAAGGAAAGTGTAAGGACATGAAAAACTCAAGGACAATCCATTAAGTTCACAAAATTAATGAAAAAGAATGGTATCATATTCTTTTCCATTATCACACTGAAAACATTTAATTCCACGTTAAATTATGTTTTAATGTGAGCTTGAAATTGAATAAAAGTATAATGAACTTAAGATTTATTTTGTATTGAAAAAATCCACGGAAAATCTGTGAAATCATCAAGAAATAATGCATAATAATGGTATCCTCTTGAACTAAGAACAAATGATATCCACACATCACAATGAACAATATCAAAATATAGTAAAGTATAATACAAAGAACTAGAAAAATGAAGTTTTATTTATTTCCCGAGTAAACATGAATGGAAAAATAAATTGTTCCAAAACTTATTATATATAAGAAAATTGTTTTGGTGTAGTGAGCTTAAGATAAGTGCTTTATGGTATCCTAAGCGGTTGTGTCATAATTTATTAGATAATGCAACATAGATAGATAATGGAAGGGTCGTAGTATGAGGACTTTTTGTAATTGGGTAGAGGTCACTATAACTATTACATTTCCTGTCAAACATCCGTGTCTAAAAATATTTCACATAAAAACAAAACGGATCAAATTCAAAAGAGATATTAGTATCAACGGTAAATTTTATAACATAGTTAAAAAAACTATCAGTTTAGGGCATGTAACACATTATTTAGATTTAGAGACTAATGTGAGTTATGTAATGATCCATATCCATAACCATTAACAAGAATATTATGACCACTTCCAAAAGTAATAACATTGTTTATATTTGATTAAGACATGACATTACCTTTGTTTATCATTATATGATATGGAGCTCTGGTGTCTAGAAACCATTGGTCATCATGAAGAGATATAGAGAAGATATGTATAACATCTTGAATGTCCTTTGGAGCATATGAATATGACCCTTAGTGACCAGGCTGGTATGGTGTTGTGCTTGCGACATAAGCCTGATGAGTCAGCTTCGGACCAATAATTCCAAGTTTTTTGATCAATTAACTCGTTGTCGACTACGAAAAATGGAAGAGTGGATCAATGGTGCCTCAGTAGAAACGTATATTTCTGATGTTGGTTGAGATATGGTGGATGATATTAGACTATGCAAATATAGAAAGAATATTACTAGAGTTTATTGTAAATGATATGCGAGAATCATTAAGAGATATGTTTGATGTATATTTATAGTATTAATCATATCAATAGAAAATACACAGCCTATATTTCTTACATGGTATTAGTAAGCTTCGATACTGGTCTTCTATTTTTACCTTAAATTAAAACTGCATCCCTTCTTTCTTTTTTCCTCTCATGGCTTCCGGCACCACTACCGACCACGAAAACTCCTCCCTCACACTCACCAATAGGCAAAACTCATCTAATTTTTGTCTTTGTCCTCAATCCCTCATGCCTATTCCCTATGCCCTTATCCATCATTTCCTAACAGTTTCCAACTTCACCAAAATCACATTGAAGCATTGAAAAGGACAATACAGTATTTGGTCCAAACTTTTCAAAATTCATGCACATGTCTATCAATTGCTTGATTATATCATTTTTCCTTAACCGATTACTACACCAATGACCCCTCACTCAAAGAAACCAATCCATAACTTTTGTTGCATCTTGATGTCATCGTAGTACATTGGATATACCTCACTATCTTCAACAGCCTCTCTAAAACCATCATAGAAAATGACTCCACCGTCGAAATCTCCTAGAACAAATCGATTGATATCTTTTATCTCAACATAAATTCTAGGGCTCCCTACCTAGAGAAAAAGTTTTCACGTACTCATATGGAACCGTTTTCTGTTGCGTCATCTTACTATCAACACCTCAAATTCCTTTTAGATCAACTCTCTAATGTGAGGGCTCTTATTTCAATGAGTCTTTGGTTCTTCAACTTATTCCAAGACTTGTTGGAAATCCACCAAAACTCTATGATAAATTTCTACCACAATGACAATTTAATTATGAGACAAACAAAGAAAAGAAGACAAGACAAATAATTTCTGCAGAGTTTCTCTCTGCTTACAAACTGTGAAAACTTTCTTATTCACTTTGCAACTGCAAAATATTGTGAATAGCTTGCTTGACTTGCTTACAAAAATAGAGGTTACTCCCTCTATTTATAACTGAGCTTACACCCTAAGTCCAAAGTCTAAAATATATTTTTGTTACTAAATCAAATCTAATTTATTCTAGACTTAAATCAAATCTATTTAAATCTAAAACAAATCAAATCTTTTCGACACATAGTTTCGACACATTGGATTACAATTTAACACACCACCTAATTCATTGTGTCTAAACTATCTATGTTCATCATGGCTCTTAGCTTTCTGAATACTTCGACTTGCACTCCTTTCGTCATGATGTCTGCAATCTGCTTCTCAGTTCTGCAGTGTTCCAAATTCATCTTCCCATCTGCTACCTGCTCTCGAAGATAATGGAACCTCATTTCGATGTGCTTACTTCGACCATGTGCTATTGGATTCTTTGCCAGATTAATAGCTGACATGTTGTCTATCTTCATGGTAATTGCTCCATGATTTTTCCCTGTTATCTCTTCGACCAAGTTCACCATCCAAGTTGCTTGACATGCACAAAGAGAAGCAGCTATGTATTCTACTTCGCATGATGATAATGCCACTACTGGTTCCTTTCTTGAATTTCAAGCAACTGGTGCACCACCTAGCATAAACACATATCCTGCTGTTGACTTTCGATCTTCAGCATCACTACACCAACTCGAATCAGTGTATCCCACTAACTTGCATTATTTTCCTTTATCAACTGCAGGAAAAAAATGCCATAATCGAAAGTTCCTTTGAGATACCTTAGTATCCTCTTCTCTACTGCTAGATGTGATACCTTTGACTTCTGCATGAATCTACTTACCATACCTACACTATATGCTAAGTCGGGCCTTGTATGACAAAGATATCTCAATGATCCAATAAGTCTTCTGTATTGGGTTGGATCAACATCATCTTCATCTACGTCTTTCGACAGTTGCAGTCTTGGTTCTGCAGGTGTCAAAGTTGAGTTGCATTCTTCCATCTCAAACCTCTTGAGAATTTCTCCTGCATATCTTCTTTGATGCATCATCAAACCTCTACTGCTCTTGTAGAATTCGATACCAAGGAAATATGAAATCTCACCCAAATCAGACATTTCAAATTCTTTGCTGAGATCATCTTTGAAGTCTTCGATCTCACTTTTACAGCTACCTGTTATCAACAAATCATCTACATAGGAACATAGTATAAGCAATTTACTCTTGCTTCTTCTTACATATACTTCATGTTCGGTTGTTCACTTCACAAATTCCTTCTCCCTTAGAAAACTATCAATTTTCTTATTCCAAGCCCTTGGAGCTTGTTTCAATCCATACAGGACTTTATGTAGCCTGTACACCTTTCTTTCTTCGTCATGTTTCACAAACCCAACTGTTTGTTTAACATAGACTTCTTTATCTAAGGGTCCATTTAGGAATGCACACTTCACGTCCATCTGACATATGTGCCAACTATTTATTTCTGGTAGACCAACAATCAACCTGATTGTTTGAATCCTAGCAACAGGTGCAAAAACTTCATCGAAGTCTATTCCTTCTTTCTGTAGAAATCCTTTTGCCACAAGTCTTGCTTTGTGTCGAGTTACTTCACCTTTCGAATTCATTTTCACTTTGTATACCCACTTGACATCAATTGCCTTCTTGCCTTGAGGCAATTCGACAAGTTACCAAGTGTTGTTGTCTTCGATAGACTTTACTTCTTCGTTCATTGCTTTCACCCACTTCGAATCCTTTAATGCTTCAGCTGCATTAACAGGTTCGACATCTGCATAGAAAGCATAATGTATCAGCTCACCTTCATTATTTATTACATCATCTGATGTAATCACACAATCTTGCAATCTTGCAGGCATGCGTCTTGTTCTTTGAGGCCTGCTTGTACTTGGTATATCTGCTGGTTCCTCTTGTCGAACTTCTCTTTCGACATGAGTTTTTGGCTCTTCAAGAAGGATTCCCACTGAATCTTTCTTGATATTTTCAGTATAATCCCATTCTTTAAACTCATCTGTGATCACATCCCTGCTGATCACAATCTGCTTTTTCACTGGATCGAACAACTTGTAGCCTCCTGTCGAATGATATCCAACTAGAATCATTTGACTTGACTTATCATCAAGTTTTCTTCTCAACTGATCTGGCACATGTCTATGTTCAATAGATCCAAATACCTTCAGATGACTCAAACTATGCTTCACACCAGACCAACATTCTTCTGGAGTAATTCCTTCTATCTTCTTTGTAGGACATCTGTTCAAAATGTATGTTGTAGTCGAAACAGCTTCACCCTAAAACTCTTTAGGTAAATTCTTGCCTTTCAACATACTTCTCACCATATTCACGATGGTTCGATTTTTACTTTCTGCAATTCCATTTTGTTGTGGAGTATAGGGTGGCACCACCTCATGCACAATCCCTTCCTTTTCACATAATCTGTCGAAGTCTTTCGACACATATTCTCCACCACCACCAGTTCTCAAAACTTTGAGCTTTCGACCACTTTGTCTTTTGACCATAGACTTAAACTTGGTAAATACTTCGATCACTTCACTTTTCTTCTTGATCAGGTAAGTCCATAGCTTTCGACTGAAATCATCTATGAATGTAACAAAGTATTTGTTACCTCCCATCGAATCCACCTAGATTGGTCCACATACATCAGAGTATATGACTTCAAGACTAGCCTTCGATCTGCTTCCTGCATCCTTGCTGAAGCTATTCTTGTGTTGTTTCGCCTGCACGCATTCCTCACATATCTCATTTGGAATGTCAATTTCTGACAATCCTGAAACCATATTTCTTCTCTTCAAATCTTTGATGTCTCTGAAGTTGAGATGGCCTAGTCTATAATGCCATATCCATTCATCTTTGCTAGCTGCGGTCGAAAGTAACTTGTGCTCCATCACATTTAGTTCAATCTTGAAGGTTCGATTCTGAGACATAGGAGCCTTCAAGATTAATCTCCCATTTGCATCAACGAATCTTATCATATTATCTTCGATTAACACTTTATAATTCTTTTCGACCAACTGCCCTATACTGAGCAAATTGCTCTTCATGCCTGGTATGTACAACACATTGGAGATTACTGACCTTTTGCCATCTTTCCTCATAATCATAACATCACCAATACCTTCAGCTGCTAGGGTATTGTCATTTGTAAATTTTACCATATTTTTCATTGAGGGCTTTATATTGACGAACCAGTCTTTCCTTCCAGACATATGTGATGAACATCCTGAATCCAAGTACCATTGGTCCTTGAATCTATCTTCATCTCTTATTGTGACCATCAGCATCATCTGTTATTCTTCTTCATGTTTTGCAAGCTTTGCATCACTTTCTTGATTCTTTCGTTTTTCTGGACAATCACTTGAATAGTGACCATACTTCTGATAATTGTAACATTGAATGTGACTCTTATCAGGTTTTCGACCACCACCTCTTCCTTTATTTGCAACACCACCTCTTTGGTTGCCTTGGTATGGTCTTCTTTGATTCGACATGTTTCCTTCAATCTGGTTTCCTCTACCATTCGATTTGTTGTAGCCACCTCTACCTCTGTCGAAACACTTTCCTTTGTCTTTAGTTTCTTTTGCTGAATGTGCCTACAAGCCCACATCACTCTTCGATTTTCTTGCAGCTCTTTCGTTCATTCTTTGTTCATGAGATTCAAGCGTCCCTTGAAGCTCTTCCTTTGTCAATTTCGACAAGTCTTTTCCCTCTTCTATCGCCACCACTATGTGGTCGAACTTAGGAGCTAAAGATCTCAAGATCTTCGACACAACAACTCTTGTTGTTAACGCTTCTCTACATATCTTGATTTGATTTACTAGTGAAGAAATCAGATATGCTTTCATTGTCTTCCATCTGAAGCAGTTCACAAGTCCTTTTGTGAGTTTGTAACCTCACTTCTTTCACTTTCTCAGCGCCTCCAAAAGACTTTTCAAGGATTTCCCAAGTTTCTTTTGCAGATTCTGAATCACTTACCTTTTCGAAATTGTCTGGGCTGACACATTGATGAATTATAAATAATGCTTTATAACTCAGCTTCTCAGATTCTATGTATTTCTTATTTTCTTCTTCTGAAGCGTTTTCTCTAAGTGCTTCGACTCCATCTTTTACAAGGTCCAAAAGACCTTGACACCTGAATAAGACTTTCATCTGTTTGCATCAATTCTCATAGTTGTCAAGTTTCAGAATTGGTAGGGTTGCTGGATAATTTGCATTCCCATAACTTGTCATCGTGAATTCTTCAATCGTTCTTGATTGACACTTCCCTTGAATCGAAACAAAACTCTTGATACCAGATGTTGGAAATCCACCAAAACTCTATGATGAATTTCTATCACAATGACAATTTAATTATGAGACAAACAAAGAAAAGAAGATAAGACAAATAATTTCTACAGAGTTTCTCTCTGTTCACAAACTGTGAAAACTTTCTTATTCACTTTACAACTGCAAAATACTGTGAATAGCTTGTTTGACTTGCTTACAAAAATAGGGGTTATTCCCTCTATTTATAATTGGGCTTACACTCTAAGCCCAAAGCCCAAAATATCTTTTTGTTACTAAATCAAATCTAATTTATTCTAAACTTAAATCAAATCTATTTAAATCTAAAACAAATCGAATCTTTTCGACACATAATTTCGACACATTGAATTATAATTTAACAAGACTAACTAATGTTTATGCTATGATGGGTTTGCATAATCGTCACAGTGACTCTCTTCCACCATTTTTCATAGTGCACTCCATAATTATTTGGAGGAAACAACAAGAGTAAAAAGGCATCCAACTCTGTAGAAAATTATGCCTTCATCGCATCTCACAGTGATCCATCGCAATGGACAAAACAACACTGAACTTCGCTAAGTATCCGAATCAACAACATCAATAGACTTACCTTTAGCGTCTCTTCCATTAATTCGATCGATACTATATATACATTAAACGTATCTCCTAATGATTTACACCTAATAATAATCAATCAATTTTAATAAATAACACAACACAAATTAAGAGAGTTTAGATCAATAGCTGAATTATGGAATTGATATGGAAGGACATACAAAAACACTTAAGCTAAAGGCTTATTTATTCCAAAATACCTAAAGAATAGCTTTATTCCAAAATGAATTATTTAAGAATAGCTAAAGAATAGCTTTATTCCAAAATGAATTATTTAAGAAAAGTGACCGGCTATAATTGGTTAAAATTTTATTAACTCATTACTCAATCACTATAGATTTTAACTATAATGAAGTACATGGGAATATTTTGAAAACAGTGGATTATATAGTGAGGAAACAAATCATATATCATATTTCTTTAGTACTTTTCATTAATCTATTGTTAAAGTGATGTAAAACTTTCCATCACCATAGATAGAGAGAGCCTTTAACAACTACCTCCATAGGATAGATGCCATGATTACTACATGAATTGCATTCTTCACAATTTTGCTATTTTAAACTATATGTACTTAACTTTAACTTAATTTTAGAAAGAGATAAACCACTAGATTTGAGGTTCTCTTGAGTCTTGACATGAAAAAAAACTAACCAAAAGAAAGTAAAGTAAAGAAAAGAAACATCAATAGAAAAACCAAGAAAATGAACCAACAACTACAACTACTTTTTGTTTAAGAAACTGAATGCCTCCTATTTCTTGATGGTGTAGATTTAACTTCTTCAGGATTAGCAGAACCATTACTCTCAGATGAATCTGAACCACTATTTTCACCATGTCCTCCTTTGCTTGCCCATAGCTTGATGAAAGACTTCTTTGACTTCAACAGTCCTTTCATCTTCCCAATAACAGCCTTATCCATGCTTGGTTTAGCTTCCTCGTCTTTGTAACCGTTTCCAACTCCGTTGCTTAGTCTCAACGACGCAAGTTCCTTTCTTAAGGCTTTCAGTTCCTCGGCTGTCGACACAGCATCTGTGTCATCCTCTGGATTAGTTGTTCCGGACTTTGAGCTACCGTTGGATCCAATGCTCAAGTCTTTGATTCCTTTAGTTGTTATGTCTGGAGTGCTGGTGCCTGATGAAGCGGTGGTTCTAACCTGCTCGAAATATAGTACCTGCACGACGACACGCATTGGTAGCCTCTCGTTTTGCACTGCATGCAAGCATGCGTCAACCGATAGCTTTCGGCAATCCATCAGCTTGCATATTCTCTTCTTTTCGCCTTTGTTGAGCCCAGGGTGCTCCTGCATTAGTTTTCGACGTCTTTTTTAGTGTGAAAGCTAAAATATTTATCTATAATATTTTAAGAACAGTTAGTTACCTTCAAGTATGTGTCAATAGCCCTGTAAAGACCGTCATGAGCCGGACGAGCGATGCCAGAAACTAACTCAGCAAGACTAACAAAATCTGACAGTGGTAAATTGGGATCTTTCGCGATTTCAGCGAGGTATCCATCTATGAGTTTCGCAACCATCAACTTAGAAGCATCTGATAAAATCCCTGGCTTTCTTATCCCTTCAAGTTCACCACCTCCAACCGATTCAATCTCGGAATTATGATCTTTCATCATAAACTCCCTCACAATTTTCTGTACTATACCGACATCATACATTGTAGTCTCTCCATCTGGTGCTCGGATCAAAACATCATTTGCCGAAGCCTCTTCCAGCTGCTGACCAATTCTCTTTACTAGATCTTCTTTGATCCTATCTTCTGATTCAACAAAAATGGCAGCTTTCAATAGTTTCACTAAGATCCTGCATGAAACACTTCCTTTCTCGGCAGGCAACAACTTCACAATAGTATCAACAATTAAACGATGCTTTGAGACATTCCCGCATGGGACCATACCCTTACTGAAATTTGGCAACTTTCTGTAAGCATAAGCTTTCAAGGCTTCACCAATTACCTCATTAGATTGAATTTCCTTGGTTTTGATATTTGTTATCACAGATTTGAACATGTCAACTTCAAGCTCGCATAAATCTTCAACCCACCAGTCTTTTGGCACGTTCCGAGTTCTGACTCCAGTCTGGTTTGACTCAACTCCGTTTTCCTCCAGGAGCTTTTTTCGGTTATACGTGTAGGACCAGTCAACTTTGGATACATCGACACACGCTTTATTTGCTATAGATTCAATGCAACGGTTGACGACCTTTTGCTCCTCATCCCGGGGTAACATAGATTTTGTACTCTGGAGAAGGATGATTGAGTCCTTCCAACTACGAAAAATGCTAGAGCTAAGAAAAACATCGATTTTGTAAAGAAGGTTTCCTTTCTCGATGGTTTCGTGCATTCCAAGATACTCAGCTGCACATCTAGTAGCAATCACATTGTAAGCATTGAGAGTAACTGTCATGCCATAGCAAAACTTAGCACATATCTCAAATGCACTCGCACCACCAGGAATGTCGGAAATTTGAACTTCATCTATGCTTTCTTCATTACTGAGGGAAATCAACTTCTGTAAGTGAGAACTCTTCGATATGAGAGGATACTGCGCATAAAACAAATCAGAAAATCATTACTTTGCACAAATTGCTATAAATCTTTGAGACTTCCAGAAATCGTTAAAGGCAAACAGGAAATACTTATTCAGAAATTAAACATGGTTGATGGATTTGAGCATACCTTGTGTAAGTGAAACTTCATATCATCTATGCTAACAACGATATCCGATGCCAAATCACTTGCCACAAACCTGCACATTAAAGGCATCTTTTTGAGGCAAACTATCCCGAAAAATAGAGTGCATAAAACGAATAGGCATAAAAAAAAATGGGCAGAATGCAAGTATCATGGCTGGGTCGAGAAATCAAGAACAACTGAGAATAAACTATATATCTGTTCTTGATTAAGTTTCTTCAACAATCTTTTACATTCAAATACTAGGCTCAATACAATCAAGACTAATTTTCAATACAAGAGCACGAGTACTGGCTAAGGCGATAAAATGTGCAGCCATGCAGTGGAAAACGGTGGAAGTGACCAGAAAATACATTATCTTACCTAACATTGTTATTCCCATCAGTCTGAAAGGTATCTGTCTTTGAACCAAGCTTCATAAACTTCATCTTCACAATACAAGATCTACTTTCCTCACAAAAAATAGTTGATTGAAGGCAACACCACCAGCTAACACTGAAATTTAAGGGAGAAAAGAAAAGTTTCTAAGGGATGAGAGGTTAAATACCGAAGAGTATGATCGATGGAATCTTGACAGAAAACAAGGCAGAGAGAGAAAGATAAATGGTGTAGATTAGGAATATCTAATTGTTTAAGCAAAGGTTCTCTTAAATGGTAAGAGACTCTAACAAGAGATTGTTTCCTTGGTCGACGGCAAAGGCCACGGAGTCCGGACGCACCGAGTCAGCTCAGGGAACATAGCCAACAGAGATGTAACAAACACTAAACAATTCTATAACCAGAGACACAAATCTGACTCCACCTCACTTTTTCTCATTTCTTTATCCTTCACTTTCTGATTACACTGTTTCTTTGTTTTTTTTAAAAGATTCATACCATTCCACTAACACCTCTAAAAGCTCCAACTTCCAAATCCAACATGTGTATATCTATCTATATATCTATATATTAATGCTTTTCTTTTTTCATATTTTACATTACCGTTGAAGTTTGAAAACCTGCAACAGAAAACAGCATCTTGGTATCAGAATCAAAAACCACCAAATCTGTAGACAACAAGAATCTTTTGCCAAGTATGGAATAAATTGATGAACAATCAATCATACATCAACAAGTTGCAATATTAAAACAAAAAAACTCAACTGAAAATCTTAAGAATCCACCAGAATGTAACAAACAAAAATCTACTAAAATAATGTTAGACAAGATCACAAGCTTTTAAACTCTTTGTTGTTAATCTCTCAACCACACAAGTAGAAAAAAATATATATTCTTTAGATCCATCCACTAGCAAATCAAAATGACAACTACCAAACTTCACTCTCCATGTAAACCCCAACAACACCCAAGACTCAATTTTTTTCATATTCATCACATAATAAACAATTTTAAACATAACCCATTTGAGTATACACAAAACCCATCAATATACACATACCCTTTTCATTTTTAGAGCTAAAAAAACACATTCAAAGCATTACCATCAAGAAAGTAAAGTAAAAAGAGAGAGAGAGGTAAGAAAAGAATGGTAAACCAAGATCTTACACATGCACAGTGTTATGACAGTGTATTAAAGTAATAAAGTTTTAAACTTTAAGGTAAACCAGAACAAGGGTGAAGAGGGGGGAAAAAAAAAACAGAAGAATCCAAAACAGTTAAGAAATGTTTCATGAGACACACAACATTGAACATTACCTTGTTTTGAAACACTTTCCTGATTGATTATTTTTGGTGAGAAAGTATGTAACCCAACATTCAATTTCTGGTTAGTGAGAAGAAACAAGAAAACAAAGACACACACAAAGTTAACACATTATACCACGTTGTTAAGTGATGCACGCTAAAACTGACATTTGAGGTTGCTTTTTGAAAATGGAATTAAATGGTGGTAATTAATGTCTATGGTTGGTTCAGTTGAGATCAAAATAAAAGCTGTAGATTATAGATTATAGATTATAGATTATAGATTATAGATTATAGATTATAGAATAGACTATAGTGTAGTGTGCTGTGTGTTGTTGCAGCCAAAGCTATTAGTATTTTCAACTGCGTCCATTTCCAATTTCATCATCACTTAAGTCTTTTTCATAAGTGGACAGTTGGCAAAAAGTGATTTTTGCTATATTTCCATAAAATCACAACTAACTAAATTAGGATAATTTCTTTTCTTTTCATGTATGTATGCCTAGAGGTAAGTTAATCCATACTATGAGAAAACTGTTCTTTTAATTAATAAAAAGATCAAAAAAATATATCTCTATCTTTATATATAAAAACTAATAAGAGACTTGGACTTTCACACAAGGGAATTTATTTTGATTTTTATAGAAATAATTTATATATATATATATATATATATATATATATATATATATATATATATATATATATATATATATATATATATATATATGAAAAGCTCATTTTTATTGGGAAACTACAATGAAAAATTATGAAATCAAATTATTACGATAAATAATATGATTATACAAAATACAATGGTAAACTTGATAAATGATATATTTAGATACACATGTGAATTTAAATTGAATTACATAATTATAAAATAAATAATTATTAAATAAATTCAATTATATTAAATAATATAAAATAAAAAAACTTGAGACATAGAGAAAGAAAAAAAATTTGACATTTGAAAATAAGAATTTTGTCTTCAAATAAAGGTAATAATTTGATAGTGATATGTAAGATAAAAAGTTATTTGTGTGAATTGTTAGAAAGCCACTAAAACTTATGATGAATTTCTATTTAATTTTGATGAACAAAATTGATATCACTACATAATGATAATGAAAAATATAAAAGAAAAAAAAACAATTAATTTATGCAGAGTTTCTCTCTGCCCACAAACTGTGGAAAAAACTTTATTAATCACTTGCAACTGCAAATTATGTGATTACAATGAATTGACTTGATTACAAAAATAGGGGTTACTCCCTTTATAGATTTAGGTTAGTTTGCTCCCTAAGCAAAAGCCCAAAACTATAAAAGCCCAAAATACCTCCTATTTTGGAACTTAATCAAATCTATCTATTTTAGATCTAAATCAAATCTATCTAAATCTAAAACAAATTTGTGTGTGACAAATTATTTTCACACTTCTAAATCAAATCAAATATTTTCGATATTCCCTTGTCTCTGTCGATCAAACTGCTTCGACACAAGGAATTACTTTCAACACACCACCTAATTCATTATGTCTAAGTTATCTACATTCATCATAGCTCTTAGTCTTTGAAATACTTCGACATGCACATCCTCTGACATGATGTCTGCAATCTAATTCTCAATTATGCAATGTTTCAAGTTCATCTTCACATCTGCTACCTGCTCTCGAAGATAGTGGAATCTCATTTTGATGTGCTTATTTCGACCGTGAGCTATCATATTATTAACTAGGTTGATAGCGGACATATTGTCGATCTTCATGGTAATTGCTCCATGATCTTTACTTGTAATCTCTTCGACCAAGTTCACCATCCATGTTACTTGACATGCACAAAGAGAAGCAGTTATTTATTTTGCTTCGCATGATGATAATGCCACTATTGGTTCCTTTCTCGAACTCCAAGAAACTGGTGCACCACCTAGCATAAACACATATCATGCTGTAGATTTTCGATCATCAGCATCACTACACCAACTTGAACAGTGTACCCCACTAACTTGCACTCTTTTCCTTTATCAGCTGCAGGAAACAAAATGTCATAGTCAAGAGTTTCTTTTAGATACACTATCTTCGTCGTTGCTAGGTGTGATACCTTTAGCTTCTGCATGAATCTACTTACCATACCTACAATGTATGTCGAGTCAGGCCTTGTGTGACAAAAGTATCTTAATGACCCAATAAGTCTTCTATATTGGGTTGGGTCGACATCATCTTCTTCTGAATCTTTCGACAGTTGCAGTCTTATTTCTGCAGGTGTCGATGTTGAGTTACATTCGTGCATCTCAAATCTCTTGAGAACTTCACTTGCATATCTTCTTTGATGCATCATCAAATCTTTACTACTCTTTTAGAATTCAATGCCAATGATATATGAAATATCACTCAGATCAGACATTTTAAATTCCTTGCTGAGATCACCTTTGAAGTCTTCGATCTCCTTCTTTCAGCTACATGTTATTAACAAGTCATCGACATAGAGACATAGTATAAGAAATTTACTATTGCTTCTTCTTACATATACTCCATTTTCAGTTGTGCACTTCATAAATTCATTCTCCCTTAGAAAAATATCAATCTTCTTATTTCAGGCTCTTGGAGCTTGCTTCAATCCATACAGGGTTTTATGCATCCTGTACACCTTTCTCTCTTCGCCATGTTTCACAAACCCAACTGGTTGTTTAACACAAACTTCTTAGTCTAAGGATCGATTCAAGAATGCACACTTCACGTCCATCTGACTTATATGCCAACTGTTTATTTCTGCTAGACCAAGAACCAACCTGATTGTTTCGATTCTAGCCACAGGTGAAAAAACTTCATCGAAATCTATTCCTTCTTTCTGTAGAAATCCTTTCGCAACAAGTCTTGCTCTGTGTCGAGTTACTTCCCCTTTGGGATTCATCTTCACTTTGTATATCCACTTGACATCAATTTCTTTCTTACCTTAAGGTAATTCGACAAGTGACCAAGTGTTGTTGTCTTTGATGGACTTCACTTCTTCGTTCATTGCTTTCACCCACTTCGAATCCTTCAATACTTCAGCTGCATTGACAGGTTCAAAATTTGTATAGAAAGCATAATATATCAACTCACATTCGTTATCAACTACATCATCTGATGTAACAAACCTTGCAGTCATGTGTCTTGTTCTTTGAGATCTGCTTGTACTTGGTTGATCTTGTCGAAATTCTCTTTTGACTTGAGTTTCTGGTTCTTCAAGTAGGATTTCCACTGAATCTTTCTTGACATTTTCAGTCTAATCCCATTCTTCAAGCTCATCTATAATCACGTCCATGTTGATCACAATCTACTTATTCACTGGGTCGAACAACTTGATGACAAGTCTAGTCAAATGATTCTATATACTATAGATCCAAATACCTTCAGATGAATCAAGTTATTTCACACCATACCAACATTCTTCTAGAGTAATTCCTACAAGCTTCTTTGTAGGATATTTATTCAAAATATATGTTGTAGTCGACACAGCTTCACCCCAAAACTCTTTAGATAAATTCTTGCCTTTCAACATACTTCTCACCATATTCATGATGGTTCAATTCTTCCTTTCTGCAGTTCCATTCTGCTGTAGAGTGTAAGGTGGTACCACCTCATGCATAATTCCTTATTTTTCACATAACTTGTTGAAGTGTTTCGACACATATTCTCCACCACCACCAGTTCTCAAAACTTTGAGCTTTCGACCACTTTGTCTTTCGACCATAGACTTAAATTTGACAAATACATCAATCACTTCACTTTTCTTCTTGATCAGGTAAGTCCACTATTTTCGACTGAAATCATCTATGAATGTAATAAAGTATTTGTTACCTCCCATCAAATCCACCTGGATTGGTCCATATACATCGGAGTATATGACTTCGAGAATAGCCTTTGACCTGCTTCTTGCATCCTTGTTGAAGTTATTCTTGTGCTGCTTCACCTGCACACATTCCTCACAGATCTAATTTGAAATGTCAATTTCTGGAAACCCTAAAACCGTATTTATACTCTTTAAATCTCTGATGTATATGAAGTTGAGATGACCTAGTCGATAGTGCCATATCCATTTATCTCTGCTAGCTGCAATCGAAAGCCACTTGTGCTCCATCACATTAAGTTCAATCTTGAAGGTTCTATTTTGAGACATGGGAACCTTCAAGATTAACTTTCCACTTGCGTCGGCGACTCTCATCATCTTGTCTTTGATCAACACTTTGTAATTCTTTTCGACCAACTACCCTATGCTAAGCAAGTTGCTTTTCATGTCTGATATGTATAACACATTGGAAATTACTGACCTCTTTTCATCTTTCCTCATAATCAAAACATCTCCAATACCTTCAACTTCTAGAATATTGTCATTTGCAAATTTTACCATGTTCTTCTTTGAGGGTTTTAGGTTGACAAACCAATCTTTCCTTCAAAACATATGTGATGAGCATCTTGAATCCAAGTACCATTGATCCTTGAATTTTTCTTCATCTCTTATTGTAACCATCAACAACATCTCCTCTTCTTCATACTTTGCATCACTTTCTTGATTCTTTCTCTTTTCTGGATAATCACTAAAATAGTCACCATACTACTGACAATTGAAATACTGAATGTGACTCTTGTCAGGTTTTCGACCACCACCTCTTCCTCTATTTACAACACCACCTCTTTGGTTTCTTTGGTATGGTCTTCTCTGATTCGACATGTTTTCTTCGTTCTGGTTTTCTATAGCAGTCGAATTGTTGTAGCCACATCTATCTTTGTTGTCAAACCACTTTCCTTTGCCTTTCTTATCTTTTGTTGATTGAGCCTGCAAAGCCACATCACTCTTAGACTTACTTGCAGCTCTTTTAGTCATTCTTTGTTCATGAGATTCAAACGTCCCTTGAAGCTCTTTCTTTGTCAATTTTGACAAGTCTTTCCCCTCTTCTATAGTCACCGTCACGTGGTCGAACTTAGGAGCCAAAGATCTCAAGATCTTCGAAACAACAACTCTTGTTGTTAACGTCTTTCCATAAGTCTTTATTTGATTCACTAGTTTCGTAACCCTGGTGAAGAAATCAGATATGCTTTCTCTATCTTCCATCTAAAGCAATTCATACATTCTTTTGTGAGTTTGTAATCTCACCTCTCTTACCTTCTCAACGCCTCCAAACGATTCCTTGAGAATCTCCTAAGCTTCTTTTGCAGATTCTACATCACTAACATTTTCGAAATTGTATGGACTGACACATTGATGAATTATAAAGAGAGCTTTATAATTCTTCTTCTTCAATTATTTGTATTTCGCTTCTTCTGCTTTTGAAGCTCTTTCATCAAGTGGTTCTACTTCATATTTCACAAGATCCCAAAGATCTTGAAAACCGAATATAACCTTCATTTGTTTGCATCAATTCTCATAGTTATCACCTTTAAGAATTGAAAGATTTGCTGGAAAATTTCCGTTAGCATAATTCATCGCCATCGTGAATTTCTTCTTTTCTTCCTCGATCGTTCTTGATCGTTCTTCCCTTGAATCATTCAACCGGAGCTCTTGATATCAGATGTTGGAAATCCACCAAAACGTATGATGAATTTCTATTCAATCTTGATGAACAAGATTGATATCACCACACAAAGATAATAAAAAATATTTAAAAAGAAAAAAAAACAATTAATTTTTGCAGATTTTCTCTCTGCCTACAAACTGTGAAAAAACTTTATTAATCACTTGCAACTGTAAATTCTGTGATTAGAATGAATTGACTTGATTACAAAAATAAGGATTACTCTCTCAATTTATAGATTTATGTTAGCATGATTCCTAAGTCAAAGTCCAAATCTATAAAAGCCTAAAATACCTATTTTGGAACTAAATCAAATCTATCTATTTTAGATCTAAATCAAATCTATCTAAATCTAAAACAAATTTGTGTGTAACAAACTGTTTCAACACTTCTAAATCAAATCAAATATTTTCGACATTCCCTTGTATTTGTCGAGCAAACTTCTTCGACACAAGGAATTACTTTCAACATGAATGACTATGTAGTATTATTCAATATGAAATGAGTGATTTGATTATAAATGAATAATGATCATAAAAATTCAATTGTATTAAATAATCATATAAAAAAAGGACATGTGAGTTGAAGAAAATATGAATTTTTAGCAAATGCAAATGCACAATTTTAAATGAGTTATTATTACAAAAATAAAACGTATGCACATGATGTATACGAATACGATATTGGTGTTAAAAATGGTGTCAATTTATCGTTTATGATTTTAAATATAAATACAAAATTTGAAGTAATTTAATTAATTGTAAAATGAGCAATAATTATATAGATTTAATTATATTAAATAATCATACAAAAAAAAATATTGAATGAAAAAAAAATTTAAAAATAATAATTTTGTCTCTTAAATTAAAATAATAATTAATTAAATTAAAATAAATATTATATTTATAGTGACTCGTGATAATTAATTATATTAATTTTATTAAATATAAAAATCACGATTAAAGAATAACTTGGTTATATAATTTTGTATAAATCTAATCGCTCGTAAACCACTATTATTCCTTCCATTAAAATTAAACATAACTCTTAATTCAATATATCATAATCAATTTTTTTTATAAGTCTTAATCAAATATTTAATATACAATAAAAATATATATATTTATATACATATCCTAATGAATTCAAATATATTTTAGTATGTACTTATGTACAATAAAAATAATATATATTAAAATAAATTCAAAGATTGACTGTATTTAATTGACAAAAAAATCATTGACTATTTTATTATAATATATTTTGTGAAAATTGTTTTAATTATTTAATTTTGTTTCTACATTTTATCAATTTTATGAATTAAAAATCTTAGCATTAAATTGGAATGAACACTTTTACATTCTGATTTTTCTACGTGTACCAAAAATTTAGTTATGTAAAGTTGTGTTTTTAGCATTAAAAATCCTGCATTTAATTGGAACAAACGCTTTTAAATTGGAATGCACGTATATATTGTTTTTATTGTATACTAAAAGTTTGATTATGAGATATTGAATTAAGAAACCAAACAATCTTTACTACAATGCTAAACAAAAGGAAACCAAACAAACTGTATTACAACACTTGACAAAACCAAATGCTTCAACAAAAAGAAAATTAAGGGGAAAACACTCTGTTTACCGTGGTTATTGGTAAACAACCGTTGATCCTCCAAATGGTTACTTATTTGGTTACTCGCAGGATCGATCAGATTGATCCTAGCACATAGGTTGATTTTGAGGTTTTGGTTAAATTGGATAATGGTTAAATGACTATAAAGTAAAGAGGCTTTAAGTAAATTGCATGAAGAAATAGGCTTGGTAAAATAAATGAAGGCTTGAAGTAAAAGACTTCGACAGGTAAAGTAAAGAAGAAAGCAAGTAAAGTTTCTGGAAAAGTAAATGACTTTGATTAATAAAAGTGGTGTTTCACACATACATTTCTCAACAATTCTTTCTCACACGCTGGGTACTCGAATCTATATGAGTGACTTTGTATATAATTGTGAACACACGCGAGAAACTGCGTGAACTACTATTATTTATACTAAAACATTCCAAGTAACCGTCGGGCAGTTACACTGCTTCGAGATGATTCCACTTGGCACGTTCTCAACGTTCGACGCTCCAGATCTCTGCACGTTGCACTTGGTAACCGCTGGAAACCGTTTTCCCTCCAAACGCTTGAATTTCAAACCGTTCCACTCTGAACCATCGAACACCTTCGTCGAGAAGCATCTTCGACGAGAAACACCTTCGACGTCGAAGGCAACCAACTTCTCCTTTGGAAGAAATCTTCTAAGTATATTGCCATCTTTCGATGGGCATTTCGACGGACCTAGTTGGTCGAAAACATCCTTCAGCTTCAATGGCTGACATTAATGAAACAAGGGTGTCGAATTTAGGAGCCAACAAATTGCCCCCCAAGAATGCCTTATTTCAACTCTGAAAGAAAAAGGCATTCTTTGAAATGCCATTCGACACCTGTCTTTTCATTCTTAGTCACAAATTAAATTGTGCACTTTTTGTTGTCTTCTACCAACCACTGACAATCCCAAGAAAAACCATCATTTATCCGTACCTAAGACGTCACCTCAGTACGGCGTGCAGTGTGCCAAACGTCATTTCACAAATTGTCATCATGACAATTCCCAAAAACGAGGGCGCACGCTGCACCCTTCCATTTCTGCAGAACGGCTACAACAACAGGGATACGCCACGTGTCCCACTACCTTCTGCAACATTAAATGGCATTTAATGTCCTCGAATTTGGGGATTTTCCCCCACTACTATAAATAGCAGTAAGTACCCATTGTGGGACTTTTTACGCTAACTTGCTTTCAGAATTCCCCATTTGCATACAAACTCTTGTCAACTTTGCAAACTTCTTGTTTTTTCACTTCGTCTTCAACCTCGTTACCAACAATGGCATCTGGTTCTTCCAACGCTCCTAGCACCAACACTCCCTCTGGAAATGTCAAGCCTAGGGTTTTCGCCACCGCTCCAGTAGTGACTCCCACGGGCCAACGAAGGGTCCCTGAGCCTTTGGACATTGCTGTTCGTGACGCTTATTCACGCCACCTCATGATTCCGGTTGGATATTCCAACCAAATCTTTGCTATGTCTGGCCCATTGTACCCAAGCATTGCTGAGGCCATGAAGATCAAAAGCTACTTTCCGGTACTTGAGAGACTCAAACCGGTTGGATGCTCCAAGAAAGATGCAGAGGATAATGAAGATCCTGCTAAAGAGAAAATCGACCTCCGTTTCTTCAACAAAGGTGTTAGGGCTTTCAGGTCTGGCCCTAGCCTTACTCCTGATTATAGTGCTTGGCTGGAAAAAATGGAGAAACGCCAAGCTTCGATCTGGAAAGACATGGGGATTTTCGACCTGGTTATGCTGTCGAAGACAGGTCTTAACTATTCCCTAGAGATGTTGATAGCTTCTTTACTCTTCTGGGACTACACCCATTTCACCTTCCATCTTCCTTGTGGAATGTTGACTCCCACGCTCTTCGACGTGGCCGCCATCACTGGCCTTCGACCCACCGGGGACTACTTCGACCCGGAAGAAATGTCGGAGGATCAGATTGGATTCTCTGCCACAAAACCAACCTACACCACCTTCATCAATCACTACCACGATAAGTCGACAGAGGCTGTGTCGGATGTCGAACATATTGCGTTTCTAGCCTTATGGCTGACACGCTTCATGTTTTTCTCCAAGTCCTTACAGGTGACCAAGAAGATGGTCACTCTCGCCATTCAACTCCACCATGGCCAAAATATCTGTTTGGCAGAATTGATTTTGGCTAGTCTGTATGAGTCGATTAGCAATGGAGCAACTCTTCTGAAGATCATCGAGAACAGAGCCAGTCTGCTGCTTGCTGGACCTTTTTGGCTGCTTCAACTGTGGCTCAATGCTACCTTCGAGTCTTTCTTGCCTAAGAAGATTCAAATAAATGAGCAGGCTCCAGAAATAGCAAACAGACGCGTCGAAGGAACCAGATTGGCTCTGTTGACTCCAACGGAAGATGGGCTGGAGCTTCAACAAACTTTCACAAACTTCGTTCTGATGTTTGCTAAAAGGAAAGAGTTTGCTTCGACCATGGCTCCGTTTGCTCGACGGAAGGTTGGCCCAGAGTGGTTCACAAGGCCACATCCTAGGACGTCGAGTGGTCCTCAGGTTGACGAACATACAACAATGTGGGAGGCATTCCTCACACCAAGAATAATGCCCCTTCGATTCAGGAGCTCTAAGACTCACTTGAGTCTGATTGTATATCAACCAAACCTGGTGTCTCGCCAGTTTGGTATTATTCAAACACTACCTTCTCCAATTTTTCCAAGGGAGAAGTCTATGTTATACTTCTGCAACGACTACACTGAAGAAGCTTCCACTAAGCATATCAGCAGATATGCTGGTCGAACAGTTCTTTCGTTGTTTGACTACCAGCTTAACTTTCTTTGCTCACCATCCTTCGAGGAGTGGTGGAAAAGTTACTACGCTGAGGAGTTTTTCGACGAGAAGGACTTCGTGGATGAGCTTCAAAAATCTTTTGTCCTTGTCTTGGACAAAATAAAGAAATGTAAGTTCATCCTTTCAAATTACTTTGTCTTTCTCTTTCGACTGCTAGCCTGTTAATTATTTTATCTACTTTCAGTTGTTCGAAAGCCTGCAGCCAAGAAGGCTGCAGAAGGCCAACAGGGAGGAGGCCCCTTAACAAAACCTCCACCACCGGCGAAGACTATAGCGCCGGCGAAGACCACAACAAACCAACAGGGGGAAGGCCCTTCGAAAAAGCCTTCTGCATCGGTAACCAGACTTTCATTATTTTCTTCTGGCTTTAATTTTTTGACTTTCGATGCAACTGCTAAATCGAACTCCCATTGGTTTTTTTAGGCACCTTCGCCCAAGAAACGGCCAACACTGACGGTCGAATCTGGGAGCGACGAAGAAGATGATTCTCCCCCTGATCCTCTAAAAAGGCGAAAGCTGAAGAAGGACGTTCCTCTTCCTGAGGGTCGAACAATTAGAATAAAGGTTGCTGGGAGAAAGCCCAGGCCACCTCCAGTAATCATTGAGGAGCCAACGGAGGAGGAATTAAACGTTCTTCTCAATAAGCCTGTCGAAAGCGACAATTCCAGCCCTGGGGCTGAAGCCTACTTTACAGGTAATCTCTTTGATCCCTTTGTAACTCAGGTGTCGATACCTACGTCCGACTATGTCTCTTTCGAATTTAGAAGATTCTTCTTCTTCTCTTTTCAGGACACCACTGAAAGCTCAGCGCCAAGGACTTCTGAAACATTGGAGTCTGCTGAACTCAGCAGGCCACAAGAAAAAGACTTGCCGAACGATGAAGCCCACACTGAAATAAATGAGGCCAATGCTGAGACAGCAGAAAAACCAGCAGAAGATCCACAAACAGAAGAGCAACAGCCAAAAGAGATTCAGGTGGTGGATCTGTCGGAAGAGAATCGTGACGAAGGGGACCACGGCAACGCTGGCGAAGAGGATCAAGGTGCCGCTGGCGAAGGGAACCAAGATGACGCTGGCGAAGGGAACCATGATGACGCTGGTACTGCCGCAGTCCGAGTCGAAGAGAGTCAAGTCGAGGCAAATGCTACTCAACAGCCTCAAACCCAAGACAATGCTGTTGCAAAGGATGTTACCTCAACAAAGCATAGGTCGAAAGAGGACTTAGAACTCTTGAAGCAAACTGATCCTGTTAGCTATCTGAACGCCATCATCGAGAGCAAGAGTTCGTCTGATGCTAGTCAGGAGGTTCCTACTCTGTCGGGGAAGTCCACTGAAACTTCTCCTCTCGATGAGGCTTTGACGAAGGTTAAGGCTCAGTTTTTCAAGAAGGACTTGATGAAAGCTTTGGAGGGGGACCCTACTGCTCCATCATACTTGAGGGATGTTTTGAATGCCGTAGACTTGTTAGTTGTGCCTCCAGAAGTTTCAGGCTTTATCATGGAGTTACACTCCATTATTGATCAAGTCTCAGCAGATTATCGGCGACAAAGGGGCTTTAACAGCCAGCTTGAAGTGTTATATGGCAAAAGCTCTTCTGCATGGACTGCTGTAGCAGAGACAACTTCTCGAATTGCGGAGTTGTCGAAGCAAAAAGCATCTAAACAAGAAGAAGTTGATGCCATCGATCGAGAGAATGCTTCCCTCCAGGCGCAAATCGAAGAAATAGAGGCAAAGATAAATGCCAATACTAAGCGCAAGGAGGAACTTCTTTCGACTGTCCTAGACACCGAAAGTCAAGCTGAAATCACACAAGGCCTAGAATTTGCTGAGAAAGCTCAATCCTTCGACGATCAAATTGCCAAGCTTGCGCAGGCGAATGCTTTGTGCAACAAAAGATTGGAGCTGCAGCAAACAAAATACCTTCGACTCAAGGACTCCATCCCCTTCTGATTGATTCAGCCTTTTAACCATATTTTGTAATATGTATTCGACAACATTGTCATTTTGGCTAAATTATAAAAAAATTCCATTTTGGCTTTTTTATGGTTAATTTAGTCGTTACTTGTTATTTTATCTTTATCTCTTGGAGTGTAGGTTTGTACTTTTTCAAATATTTACCATTTACTCTCAAGAGCCTTTTATCTTCACCTAGCTCTTCGACTTCATAGGCTCCACCAGAAAAAGTCTAGATAACTCTGAATGGTCCTTCCCATTTTGGTGACCATTTTCCCATGCTTCGATCCCTTCGATCCATGGGAAGAATCACCTTCCAAACTAGTTCTTCAGGCGAAAATACCTTAGGTTTCACCTTTTTATTATACGAGTCTTCTACTCTTTTCTTCTGAAGCCTGAGTAGGTCAAGAGCGCGCAATCTTTCTTCGTCTAAATCCACTAGTTCGTCTAACATCATATTCCAATAAATTTCAGAGGGAATATCATAATGTCTCTGCTGCGTCATGGCCAAAAGTTAGCCTATACGGTGTTGTACCTATGGCTTCTTTTGGAGACGTTCGACAAGCCCACAAAATCTGGTCTAACGTCTTATGCCAATTTTTTGGCTTCTTCCCAACATGCTTTTTTATCAAGCCAATTACTACTTTGTTCGCTGCTTCGACTTGACCATTTGCCTGTGCGTAATAAGGCGTTGATGTTAGGAGTTTGAAACCTGTTTCCTGAGCGAATTCCTGCATCTTTTGACCAGTGAAAACTGATCCTTGATCAGTTGTTATAGTCTCAAGGATTCCATATCTAAAGATAATGTTCTTTTGAATAAATTCAATGACATTTTCTTGGTCTACATTGACTAAAGGGATAGCTTCGATCCACTTAGTAAAATAATCAATGCCTACCAATATATACTTCTGACTCTTTGATGATGCTGATCGAATCTCTCCAATGAGGTCCAACGCCCATCCTCTAAAGGGCCAAGGTTTCACTATCGAGTGAAGTTCGCTTGCTGGTACATGTTGGATGCCTGTATGGACTTGACATTCTTGGCAACCTTTAGCGAACTCGATACAATCTTTCAGCATAGTGGGCCAGTATAGTCCTTGTCGAAACAACAACCATTTCATCTTATGGCCTGCTTGGTGAGCCCCACATGCTCCAGCGTGCATAGTCGAAAGGGCTATGTATGCCTCAGTTTCACTTAAACATTTTAGCAATACCCCTTCAGGCGTCTTCTTGAATAACTCATTACCCATGAGTACATAACTCAACGCCCTGTACTTTGTTTTTCGTTCTGTCGAAGCTCCTGGATTTTGAAGATAATCCACGATGGGCTTCCTCCAATCTTGTTCTGACAAATTATCTATGAACGAAATTTCGAAGTTACTTTGATCAGCATATCCTAGTCTTGTCGATTCCAAGTCCGTTGGTGATAGACAAGTTGCTTTTATCTTTTCTCGAACTTCGATTTCTCTTTGTAATCTCGTTTTTGAAATCTTGTACCCAGATGCAATTTGTGCCAAGTCGTTGGCTATTTGATTTTCCAATCTGGGTATGTGTCGAATATTGACCATTTCAAATTTTTTCAATAAACGATTTGCTATCACAAAGTACATAATGAGATTTTCTCTTATGCATTTATATTCTTTTGTGACTTGCTTAATGACTAACTCTGAGTCTCCCATTATTTCGACTCGAGTTGCCCCCAATTCCAACAATATTTCAAGGCCAGTAATTAGAGCTTCATACTCAGCCTCATTATTCGAACAAGAACCTGATATCTTGTACTTGAATGTTGTTGGAATTTTTTCTGGAGAAATGATCAAGACCCCTACTCCTGTTCCATCTTTATGGCTGGAACCATCAAGTAGAATTTCCAAGGTTCTATCTCCACATAATTAATATCCTCAACTTGAATTGAGTGGTCGACTGTAAAGTCTGCAACCACTTGTCCTTTCACTGCCTTAAGAGGCATAAAGGTCAAGGAGTATTCAGTTAATGCTAGTTCCCACTTGCCAATTCGACTGTGCAAGATAGGTTTCGACAACATGTACTTGAAAACATCAAAATGAGACGAAACATACACATCAACTGGTTTTATATATTGCTTGAGTTTTGTACAAGAGAAATACAGACATAAACACAATTTTTCAACTTCACTATATCTAGTTTCTGCATCGTTCAAAACTCTACTAAGATAGTAAATGGGTCTTTCGACTCCATTCTCATCTTCTTGGGCTAACATGCTTCCCAAAGTTTTTTCGGATGCAGCTATGTACAATCTCATACTCCTATTGCTACAAGGAGGCACCAAAATAGGTGGCTTAGTGAGGTACCCTTTGATTTTGTCGAAAGCTTCTTGTTGATCTTGCCCCCATTCGAACCCCTCTTTATTCAGTCGAAGTAAGGGTCAAAAGGCCTGAGCTTTCCCACTTAGGTTAGATATAAATCTCCTTAAGAAATTTATCTTGCCTAACAGAGACTGCAGTTCCTTTTTATTCGATGGCGCTTTCGCTTCCAGAATAGCCTTCGTCTTGTTCTGGTTGATTTCAATTCCTTTCTTGTGGACAACGAAGCCCAAGAAATCTCCAGCTTTCACACAGAATGCACACTTCAAAGGGTTCATCTTCAGACCATGTTCTCTCATTCTTTCGAATGATTGTCGAAGGTGGTCAATATGATTCTTCCTGGAAACAGATTTTATAACAATGTCATCAATATACACTTGCATAAAAGTGTTAATAAAATCATGGAAGATAGAATTCATCGCTCGCTGGTATGTTGCCCCAGCGTTCTTTAGGCCAAAAGGCATCACTACCCATTCGTAAGTGCCTAGGGCCCCAGGGCATCGAAAAGCTGTTTTCGACACATCCTCTTCAGCAATGAATATTTGATTATATCCTGAATAACCATCGAGCATACTCAGGTATTCATAGCCAGCGGCAGAATCGACTAGCATTTCTGCCACAGGCATAGGATATTCATCTTTGGGTGTAGCAGCATTTAAATCTCTGAAATCTATGCACACCCTTAATGTACCATTTTTCTTAATTACTGGCACAATGTTTGCAATCCATTCGACATACCTTGTAACGCGTATGAATTTGCATTTCAGCAGTCTTTCGACTTCCGTTTTGATCTTCGACAGTATTTCTGGAGCGAAGCGTCTTGGACTTTGCTTGATTGGCTTCTTCCCAGGTTTGATTGGCAACTGAAGTTCTACCAATCCTCTGTCGAGACCAGGCATTTCGTCGTAATCCCATGCAAAACAGTCCTTGAACTCTTTCAACAATTGGATTACTTCCAACCTAAATTCTGGGTCAATTTTGGCGCTGATGTAAGTTGGCCTTTTCTCTGACCCTTCGCCTAAGTTGATTTCTTCTAAAGGATCTTGCGCTAACATTTTAATGTTGTTCGCCAAGGGGTCCTTTTCGAAGCCCAAAGGCTCATCGTCATAGATGGCGTCGAGCCTCTGTTCCTGCATTTCTTTTGGCATGATATCAGGGGGTTCTGGATCGAAATCCTTTCCTGGACCTGCAGCAGATAACTGTTGATCATTGGCCTGTGTGGCCATGTACTTTACTTCGGCTTCGAGAGCCGTTATCATCTTTGTTTCGGCTACATAAGCCGAAATTCGCTTCAATGATTGTGACTCAGTCATTATCACTGAATTCACTTCCCCAACCAGTTGGTTGGATATCAGTTAACCCACTGAAGTCTATGTGGGACAAGTCTTCTCTGTCCCATTGGAAACCATGCTCAGGATGCAGGTATAGGGAACAAAAAGTATTTGGCGCTGGCGCCAAGTCGAAGTCAGGTGTTGGACATGGCCCTATGTGAGCCAAGTTCTTGTCGAAATCTGCCAACCCTAGGTGATTCACTTCGCCCAGGTAATAGCTTTGATCTGCCTCTATGTTTTCGACCATCCCATCTGGACGCCATAGCAGCAGCCTCTGGTGCATTGATGATGGCACAGCTCCAACACCATGAATCTATTCACGGCCCAACAAAAGATTGTAGTTAGGTTTGGCCGATATGACCATAAACATTGTCGGTCGAAGGATAGATCCCACCTTGATATCTAGTTGGATCACTCCCATAGTGGTCCCTATGCCGCCCTCATAGTTCGACAGGACCATGTTGTGAGGCTTGATGTCCTCATCCCTTTTGCCAATTTTCCTTAGCATAGAGTGAGGAATAATGTTGATGGTTGCCCCACAATCCACCAAAATTTTATTCACTGTAGTTTCTTCGAGTTTAGCCCTTATAAATAAAGGCTTGAGGTGATTTTTCATCGCCTCTGTAGGTGGTTCGAAGAACCCATTTTGTTCCTCAGTAGTGCCATTGTCCATGACGAAATAGCACACTGGCCTATGTTTGGCCATTTCTTGCTCCACTTCCCAGTCACTTGTTTCGACCTCCACATGTCGGTTGAATTCTCTGGGCAGCACTGAGACTATATTCACCATTATGTCCAAAGTATCATCAGACTCAGAACCGTCTTCGTCCTCGACTTCACCTTGGTTAGGCCAAACTAGCCTGTTGGTTACTGGCTCTCTTTCTAGAGGTTTCCTTTGCTTCCTTAGAGGAACATTTGAACTGGTTTCTGCCTTTGGTTCATTGGCAGCCTCCCTCTCAGCTTTTCGTCTCCTTTGGTATCTCCTCCATTGAGATCGAGACATGGGATTTTTCCCTTTGTAGTTTCTTGACACTTGTGCAACTTTAGGTGCAGCAACTTGAGGCTCTTTCTTTTGTGTTAAAGATGAACCCCTTGGCACGTCGAAAGAGTGCCATCTCTCCTCGCTTGGCCTCTTTCGACCAGATGTTTTGTACCAGGTATCTACCGGCACATTTGTTGGAGGCCTGAAAGTCAATGGCCTCTTTTCTTGGTTTGAACCTCTTTGGGAGGCTCTTCTGGGGTCATGTCGAAGATCAACATTTTCCCTTCTTTTATTTGCTGCTCTTACGCCTTGAATGTGCTCAGCAGCTTTTTTGTCAAAGATCGAACTGCATCTTGGACACAGCATCACCTCTGACTTCTTTTTCTGGCATCTTTGCAGGAAATCTGCCAGATTTTCATTTTCCCGAGGGAAAGCAGTCTTATTAGCTTGTTCTTGCCTCATGGCCTCTTCTTATGCTTTTGGGTCAGAGAGTTCGACCATGTTGATATTCATCGTATCTTTGTTGGCAAGAGTCAACTGCTTCATTTGAATCTCCAAATTCTCCGTCTGGCCTTGAACCGTGGCCAAGTGAGAACTGGGTTTTGGTCCAGTTTTTTGTGCTTCAACGGTCTCCAGCTTTGGACTTTCGACCGCTTTCTGAACCGCTTCAATTGTCTTTCTGGATAAGTTCCCAGAAAAACTGCCAAAGATTGGCATGTTGATGTGGTCCTTTGAGACTTCGACCATTGTGATTCCTGGCCTCTTCGACTGGATCCTGGATGCCTCGATCACGTTCACCTCAGAAGGCTCAGCATAATGGGCTTCAGCCTGCAACGGATTTGAGTCGACAGCCATGGGGGTTTTGTCAGCAAACTTCAACCTCCCTTCTTCGATAGCGTCTTGCACAAGATTCCTGAAAAGAAAACATTGAGAAGTTTTATGGCCCAAAAAATTATGATATTTGCAAAAACCTCTCTTCTTTCTTTGATCAAGAGGAGGCACTTTTACCCCTGGGGGTACTATCATTTGGCCATCTTTTACAAGCAAGTCAAAGATCTCATCACATTTTGTAATGTCGAAACTATAAGTCTTTTTGGGGAACCTATCGTTGGTCCTTTCTGGACCAATGGGGTTTTTCCCACTTGAGGGGACTAACAGTTTGCAAGAGTATGGTGGCCCTTATTTTAGTTCCGCTAAATCGACTTCTCCTTCTTCGACAGTTATAGTATCGTCGAAGGATTCTGGATCTTCGTCATCCATCTCAACATACGCTATCCTCTCTCTCTTATGAGTTTTCGTTGCCTTTGCTTTTTCAGCCTTGAGGCGTTCTACCTGTCGAACTCTATCGGCCAGTTGGGCCATGTCTCTCAGGTATTGAGTGTCTAACTTCTTCCTAATGGAATAATCTAAACCGCCTGCGGCTATTTCGACTAACTCATGTTCCGGCACTTGTGTAAAACATCTCGCCTTGAGCAACCTAAACCTATTTAGATATTCGTCTATAGGTTCAGTGAAACGTCTCTTTACACTGGCCAGTTCTTTCAGGCTTATCTTGGTTTGCCCCATGTAGAATTGCTCGTGGAACAATCTTTCCAACTAGGTCCAATGATGGATCGAATTGGGGGGGAGAGTTGTAAACCAAGTAAAAGCGTTCTTTGTTAAAGAACTTGGGAAGTACTTAATCCTCAGGTTTTCGTTATTCGAAATATCTCCTGCTTCGATCAAGTATCTCGCCACATGTTCGACAGTAGATTCTGTCGTGTCCCCAGAGAACTTAGTGAATTTGGGGACTTTACATCTAGGAGGTAAGTCTGTTTGTAACACGTATTCTGACAATGGGGATGTAAAGTTGGGCCTTCGAAAGCCCATGTTCATCCCATTTTGAGTCATGATCCTTTCGATCATGGTTGCCAGATGTGATACGGTGGGAGAACTGACTTGAGGTTTTGCGTTTGTATTCGCAAATGTTTCGGTTGAGCAAGAGTCGCCACCGACTTTTTATTTTATCCTAAGGAAAGGTTAAAAAGCACAGCAAAAACCTTTTGAGATGTTTTCTTGGGTTCGGGGAGTAGATTATAGAAAGGGAAGGTATTAGCACCCTTTCTATCCATGGTTATCCATGGGCTCTTAATTACTTGCTTAGATCACTTGCCTTTTGTTTTCAATTGTTTTAAATGGTGCTTGAGTGTGTGGGTTTTGAAAATGTTTTGAAAAGATGCCAATGTGGTGGCAACCTTTGTAATGATCCATGTGGGGATGTATACAAAGATGTATGTCTTTTGAAAAGGTTTTCATTTGTTTTTGAAAATTGTTTTGAAAGTGTAGTGAGGTGTGGTTTTGAAATTAGGCAAGTGTTTTGTTTTGCAAGTTTGATTCAAGTAACTAAGAGGTTATCTACTCCTAAATTTCTCAAAAGATTATTGCTATGTTTCAACCCTTTTAACAAGTTTGTTCCACCATTGTATTTGGTGGACAACCTTATGTTAGGATGTGAAAGGGACAGGCGCGGGTCATCGTTTAGACCATGATTGCAACGGCGTTAAATGTCTTTGGGCAATTTTCTTTAAGGGACTTGATCATTTGTTTTTGTTTGTTTTGCCCAAAGAGACCTAACATGCAATATGGCCCATTTATTTGAAGGCAACCAAGTGGAGTACCCTAGGGGTGCAAGTGTGATTTGTGTGTCCATTTTCATGCTTGTTTATCTTGAGATTAGGTCATAACTATTTTTTTTTATCGTTTTTCGCATACAAACCCTAATTCTAACATGTTATCATTAGAAAGCAATAAAGTGCGAAAATAAATTTACTAAGCTATTACAAAACCAAATATGGGAAGGGGGGTACAAATGTTCAAATGGGGATATTGACAAGAATTTAAATCTAAAATTATTACATCAATTTTGAATATTTGCAATTTAATCAATGTACAAAAATTAAATGAGAATGCAAGATGCAAAAGAAATGTTTTGTATATGTATGAAAAAATATTATTTATGTAAAGAGAAAAGAAAATAAAAATATATTATTTTTTGGAGTATTTTGAGTTTAGGGCAAAAACCCTAATTTTATTAGGGAAAATGTATTATTGTTTAATTTAATACAAGTATTTACTTATTATGTACAAAAATAAAAATAAAGTGAAGTATATTATGAAAAAGTATTTTTGTATCAAATATTAATAAAATGAAAAATTCAAGTATTTTTATATTTTAACTTAAATATATTAATAAACATATATATATATATATATATATATATATATATATATATATATATATATATATATATATATATATATATATATATATATATATATATATATATATATATATATATATATACGTATATGAAGTTCTAAATATGCAATATATACAAATAATAATAATAATAATTTTTTTTTGGAAAATAGTATTTTTTATATGAAATATTTTTAGAGGATAATATGAAATAAAAAATAAAAAAATAGAAGTGTTTTTACATATTTTTCTATTTATCCTAAATAATAATATATATATATATATGTATTTATGTATTAACTAAAGAAAAATCAAATAAAATCAAATAAAAATCAAAAAGTGGTGAGAAAAATATTTTCAAAATTTTAATATGCTGAGAAAAAAATAAACAAGTTAAACAAAAAAAGAAAAAGTCAAAAATATTAAAAAATGAAGCAAATGGGCTCAGGGGGTTCATGAGTAATTAAGTGGTGTGAATAAGAAAAAATGCACAGGCCCAGCCCAAAGATCACTGTCTTCAACCTCCAGCACAAAACATTTGAAAAAAAACGCGCGCCCCTGTTCTTCAATGTCCAACTCTCGATTCCTGGCTTTTTAACAAAAACTCATAACACAACAAATGTTCAGCATGAAGAGACGATTCTAACCATGTATGGAACTTGACCTAACTCTCTAAGATGAGGGAGAATTTCTCCTCCCCCAAATCCTAACCTAGTTTTTCTGCCATTTTTAAACTCCAAATTCTCTCTACTCAGGCAAAAGAAATGAAATGTAAAGATATGTACATGTTCAGGGCTATGAGTAGAACCTTGTTTCTTCACAAACTTAAGACTAAAGATGCATGATAAGAGAGATACGAGTTCAAAGTTTTACCTGTGCAGTTGAACTTCTATCTGGAGAATGAGGAACTTCTAGTGCAAGGTAATGATTGGAAAAGCTTCCTTGAGGTCCAGGGATGCTTTTTCAATGCTTACTTTGTCTTGAAACTTCTTGTATCGAGCTGTGGAACTTCAACTGCAAAAGGAAAAAATGAAAATGGTGGAAGCTGTTAGAGGGATTACAGGTCAGGTTTTAGGTCATGGTTAGCTTGCATATATGCTAGGGAATGTGTATGAATTGATTTTGGTAAGAATGCTCGAGGGAAATGGGAGTTGGCACTCAAACTGCAGAGGCAACTCTGTTTTTGCAGTTTGAGGATGATTCTGAGATGGAGGGTGTTTTGGAGGTGCAAGGGTCGTGTCTTGGCTTGGTTATGTTCTATGGAAGGTGTTTGATAACTTTGTTCCTGTGTTGGTAAGCTGAGATTGAAGTTGGTACAAGTTATGCACTTTTCTTGAACTTGAAGCAAACAAATGCAACTTGGCTTTCTAGGTCAGTACAGGACCCCCTAATGTGCTGCATTAGCCTCTCTTGATCAGTGTGTTATGCACATAATCTTGTGCCAAGCAGATCTTCCATGTACTTGTTGGATTTCTAATTTGACATAAAGCTAATCTTTTCAAAAATGGAAAGTTCACTTTATCTAGTTTAGGATTAATCTTGCATACAATGCTTGCTGTTGTACCCCAAAATTTGCCCTCCCATTTCCTCAACATTTTCTCATCACAAGATATTTGAAGATCAAGATACAATTAGGGTTTCCTCTGCTCAAGACTTCTCCTTGCACTGTGGCCTCAAATTAGGGTTTGTGTTTGCCTAAGGGTGTTTTGACCTAAAATGCCTAAGATGACTTTCATGCTTCATGTTGGACTCCCAAGTTTACCCATGCCAAGTTTCAAGTCTTGATTCCAAGTTTTACCCAGTCAATTAGACAGTTGACCTAGAAGTCAGCTGTGTTGGGGAAAAAGTCAACTGTGGCCAATTGACAGTCAAACCTCATGAAATTTGATCCACATCAACATTATGAACTCATATGGACCATTTGATCAAGTTTGGATCACAATTCCACAAGAAATTTGATCAGATCACCAAAAGGGCAAAATGGTCATTTTTAGGGTTTTGACTGCACAAAGGCAATTTTTGACTGTTTGACCTAACCAATGGCAAACCAAGCTCACATATAGCCTCAAGGACCCCATGGAATTATCTTGACATGTTCATCAAGCTCAAAAGATCCCAAGTACACAAGATTGACAGTTGAATTTCCCAGTCAATTGATCAATTTTGACTGTATACTGAAAAGTCAAACTTTGACTTTTTGGTCAAAATCAAGAGTCAAGATTCATTTTTCATCAAAACATGCCAAATCATGAAACTTGTTCACCAAGAAATCACAAAATGCAAATTAGGGTTTGAAAATGGAATTTTTCATAACTTAGAATTTTTCTAAGTTATGAAAAACCCTAATTTTTTCCCAACTTTGCCCCATCCTTTCACCATGATCCATTTGGATTCAAACAAAAGTCAAAACATGAAAGTTGTAGCTTGTTGCATAATCTACAACTTTGATTCACAAAGTTTTCTCATTTGAAGCTTGTATCTCAAGTTATAAATTTTTGAATAAGGGCACTAAACCATCTTTTGACTTAGTGAAATTTGACCTATTTTGACAAGGTTTTCTACCCTACTTCAAGGCCACTTTTCATACCCTTACACTTGGAATTTTGATTTGCATTTCAAAGATGGATTGTAGTACACATTCCAAGCTTTCCAAAATGTCCAAGAACTCATCAAACAACCTCATAACTTGAGAGATTCGAATTTCACAAGTTGGCAAAAATTCACTTTTGTTCTTCATCAAGACATGTTCATAATCTTGCCAATTTGAAATCAGTTTGCTTTATGCTTGATTACAGGTCCTTGAACCAATCCATACTCAATAATTTAATGCATATTCAATGTGTTAAGGTCATGTTCTTTGTGCTCTAACATTGCATGATGGTTTAATCCTAAACTAGATAAAGTGCTTTATCCATTTTTGTAAAAAGCTAGCTTTATGTCAATTTGAAATCCAAGCAAGTACAAGCCAAATCCTCTTGACACAAGATTATGGACAAGTTGCTCTGATCAAGAGAAGATTATGCAGCAGGATTAGAGGCCCCTACTGACCTAAAAACAAAAGTGACCATTGCTTGCTTCATTTTCAAGTAACATGGCATAACTTATCACATATCTCATCTCAGCCTAGAAACAGAAGAGAGAAGTGATCAAACACATTCCACATAACATATCCAAGCTAACACACGAGCTTTTGACCTCCAACACACCCTCCATCTCAGAATCATCCTCAAACTGCACAAACAGGGGTGCCCCTGCAGTTTGAGTGCAAACTCCCAATCCCTTCGAGCATTTTGATCAAGACCTGTTTCTCTACCTTCCCTACAACATATGCAAGCTATCCATGGCCTAAAACCTGACCTGTAATCACTCTAACAGTTTCCACCATTTTTAATTTCTCCTTTTGCAGTTGAAGTTCTGCAGCTTGATACAAGAAGGTTCAAGACAAAGTGAGCATTGAAAAAGCATCCCTGGACCTCAAGGAAGCTTTTCCAATCATTACATTGCACTGAAAGTCTCTCATTCTCCACATAGAAGTTCAACTGCACAGGTAAAACTTTGAACTCGTATCTCTCTTATCATGCATCTTTAGCCTTAAGTTTGTGAAGAAACAAAGTCCTACTCATAGCCCTGAACATGTACATATCTTTACATTTCATTTCTTTTGCCTGAGTAGAGAGAATTTGGAGCTTGAAAATGGTAGAAAAATTAGGTCAGAAAAGAGGGGGAGAGAAATTCTCCCTCATCTTAGAGAGATAGGTCAAGTTCTTTATATGGTTAGAACCGTCTCTTCATGCTGAACATTTCTTGTGTTATGAGTTTTTGCTAAAAAGCCAGGAATCAAGAGTTAGAAGGAACTGAACATGGCGCGCGTTTTTTCAAATAATCTGTGCTGGAGGTTGAAGAAGGAGTGAAGTGGGCTGGGCCTGTGCTATTTTGCTTTTCACACCATCTTTTTTGGTTTATACCCCCCTGAGCCCATTTGCTCATTTTTTAACATTTTTGACTTTTTCTTTTTTGGCTGACTTTGTTTATTTTTTCTCATGACATTTAAAAATTAAAAATATTTTTTTCATCATTTTTTGCATTTATTGCATATTTATTTGTTTATTTTCTTTGTTTGTATATAATATATACATGTATTATTATTAGAATAAATTAGAAATAATGTAAACACAATTTTTATTTTTATTTACTTTCTGAAAATATTTCACACAAAAAATACTCTTTTATTTATTTTATTAAAATATTAAATAAATATTTATTTTTTGTATAATGCATATTTAGGGTTTAATATAAATATATATATATATATGATTATTAATATATTTAAGACAAAATATAAAAATACTTGATCTTTCACTTTTATTAATATTTGCCATAAAAATACCTTTTTTTCACAATACACTTCATTTTATTTTATTTTTATTAAATAATAAATAAATAGTTGAATTAAATTAGAAAATAATACCTTTTTCTTTTAAATTAGGGTTTTTGCCCTAAATTCAAAATATTCAAAAAATAATACATTTTATTTTCTTTTTCCTTTTACATAAATAATATTTTCTCATACACATAAAAAACTTTCTTTTTTGCATTTCACATATTTATTTAATTTACATTTAATTATGCATTGCAAATATCCAATTGATGTAATAATTTAGATTTAAATTCTTGTCAATATCCCCATTTGAACATTTGTACCCCCCTTCCCATATTTGGTTTTGTAATAGCTTAGTAATTTTAATTTCGCACTTTATTGCTTCCTAATAATAACATGTTAGAATTAGGGTTTGTATGCGAAAAACGATAAAAAATAGTTTGACCTAATACAAGATAAAACAAGCATGAAAATGGACACACAAATCACACTTGCACCCCCTAGGGTATTCCACTTGTTGCCTTCAAATAAATGGGCCATATTGCATGTTAGGTGTCTTTGGCAAAACAAAACAATATCAAATGATCATAGTCCCTCGATGACGCTTTCGAAAGTTGCCTAAAAATGATCAAGTCCCTTAGAGAAATTGCCCAAAGACATTTAACGCCGTTGCAATTATGGTCTAAAACGATGACCCGCGCCTGTCCCTCTCACATCCTAACACAAGGTTGCCCACCAAATACAATGGTGGAGCAAACTTGTTAAAAGGGTTAAGAGTATAACAATGATCTTTTGAGAAATTTAGGAGTAGATAACCTCTTAGTTACTTAAATCAACTTGCAAAACAAAACACTTGCCTAATTTCAAAATCACACCTCACAACACTTTCAAAACAACTTTCAAAAACAAATGAAAACTTTTTCAAAAGACATACATCTTTGTATACATCCCCACATGGATCATTACAAAGATTGCCACCACATTGGCCTCTTTTCAAAAACATTTTCAAAACCCACACACTCAAGCACCATTTCAAACAATTGAAAATGCAAGGCAAGTGATCTAAGCAAGTAACTAAGAGCCCATGGATAACCATGGATAGAAAGGGTGCTAATACCTTCCCTTTCTATAATCTACTCCCCGAACCCAAGAAAACATCTCAAAAGGTTTTTTGCTGTGCTTTTTAACCTTTCCTTAGGATAAAATAAAAAGTCGGTGGCGACTCTTGCTAACCGCAACATTTGCGAATACGAACGCAAAACACCAGTCAGTTCTCCCACCGTATCACAGAACTGGCGACTCTGCTGGGGAAAACTTTTAAAGTGGAGTAACCTTAGGGTTTAAGATCACCTTTGTTTTCAATTGCTTGCTTTGTTTGCTTTTACATCTTGTGGGCTTTGTATCGGAGTTTTATAGATCCTAACCCGGATCTGGGGAAACCCTTTTAGGTAGCAACAAGGCTGTGAGGGAACTGTGCGGGGTATACCGACATGGTTGAAGCAGTCTGCTACGTTGATGTGGCACTTTGGTGTGTACCGGTAACCCTTGAGTTCAGTCAAGGAGAGTACGGGGCCGCCGCGTGGTGTCATGAAGCATCAACTGACCTTAGGAACCTTAATTGAACCATCTTGGCCTTTTAGGGGTAGTGAGATAACTGACTTTGGTGAAGTCCGAGGTTGGTTGATACTCGATACTACACTCAATTGAGGTTTGCTTTCCTGGAATATTCCGGTCGCCAGTTCAGTGGCTAAATCGAAACGATGAACAATGAAAGCAATCCAGTGATATTGGGACCTTTAGAACCCGGTTACTTTTGATAGGACAGGTTGAACCCACCAAACTTCAAGAGGGTAATACCCAGACCCCATGCAGGCCTAAACTCTAAGGGTTGGTGTGACTTGTGTGCCTTACCATGTTTTGCCTCTGTGGATGTTTATAGTGCATTTAATCATCACATCATTACATCATACAAACATCATGAGCATTGACTAACCATTTCAAGGGTTTCGAATCTTCATCTTTGTTCTTGTTTTATAGGACATGGAAACTGCTCGCAGAAAGACAATTCAGATTAGCCTTGTAAAGATCCCTCCTCAGCTTAAGGAACTTCTGTCCAGGATTCCCGAGGGTTCTTCATTCAGTGAGAGACATGGAAGACTCATCAACTTGGTTAACACCAACATTGAGGAGGACTTGATAAAGGTCCTGTTCCAATTCTTTGACCCTCTGCATCACTGCTTCACCTTCCCGGATTATCAGTTGGTGCCTACATTGGAAGAGTTCTCCCGACTTCTGAAGGTCCCTATCCTTGATCAACTACCCTACAACGGTACGAAAGAGGAGCCCAAGCTTGAAGAGATTGCTAAAGCCTTGCACCTACAGACATCTGACCTCAAGGGACATTGGGAAGTTAGAAGTGGTATCAAAGGGTTCTTAGCTAGGTTTCTGTTTGAAAAGGCCCAAGAATGTTGGAACTCTCTTGACCTACGAGCTTTTGAGGAAGTTATGGCCCTCCTTGTCTATGGTTTGGTGTTGTTCCCTAATCCAGATCAGCTTATTGATATCAGTGTTGTCCAGATCTTCATGACCAAGAATCCTATACCTACGTTGCTGGGGGACATCCTTCACTCATGTTACACTCGAACCATGAGAAGAAGGGGTGTCCTTATGTGTTGCACTCCTCTCTTGGGAAGGTGGTTTATTTCGCACCTTCCACAATCAGTTTTGAAGAACGAGCGGGGTTTGAGATGGTCACAACGGTTAATGACTCTCACGCATGCAGATATACATTGGTGTCCTAGGTCCAGGGAAGACGTCACTATCATTGATCATTGTGGGGAGTACCCTAATGTTCCTTTATTTGGAATCAAATGAGGTATTACCTACAACCCATGCCTGGCTTGGAGACAGTTTGGTTATGCTCGGAAGGATGGCCCTCATGACATGTTAATTCCTGACATAGTTTTCGACTTCGACAACGATACTCAAGGACTTCGTCAGAGATTTATCAGAGCCTGGAGGATGCCAAGTAGGATAGACAGCAAGACATTGGGGCACCGGAACTCCATCCCGTTGGAACCTTACCTCAAGTGGGTACGAGCCCGCTCCCAGAAGTTAGTAATGCCTTACCCTCACATGCTACCTATGATCAAAGAACCAGTCTTGGAAGGAGAGGCATCCTACACCATTCAACATCCTGACATGCCCACCTCCTGGGAAGAGATGCAGAAGAGCTGGGTCCAGCTTAAGGAAGAACGGAATTCTCTTGAGACCAGTCTACATGCTAGTGAAAAGAAGGTCCTGGAACTCACCCGCCTGCTGCACGAGGAAAGGAATCTCAACACCTACATCGCGCCAAAGAGGATGTGCAATGTTTTTTTATCTTAAGGAGTTATTTTGTAATATTTGGCCCATGAGGCATTTATGTACTAACGAATTTCTCCTTATTAATATAATGTGCGTTCTTTTTTGTCTACAACAAATTTTGAATATTCTAAATCCTTGAATGCATTGCATACATACGCATTCCATTGCACCATATGCATAGCAGGTACCCTATTTCACAGGTTGCTTAATTTTCTTTGCTGTTTATGTGCACAGTCATCATGAATCCAGAGTCCTCCAGTGAGCAAGCAATCAAGGCCCTTCAGGCCCAAAGTGCACAGTTTCAAGAGATGGTCCTAAGCCTAGCCCAAGGTCAGCAAGAGTTGAAGACTCTACTCCTGAAGAAGAAGAAGAAAAAGAGGACTGCATTGTTCAACACCGGACGCAGATTTGGGAACACACTCCACAATGAAGCTGATCCAACCACTTCTTCTGCTGAGAAAAATAGTCCCCAGGGGGGAGGAGCTCCTAGTCCCGCAGTCTCCGACAACGAGACGGACTATAACGACGAACAATACCCACCTGCTGCTGACAGATACAAGCAATTAGAGGACCGCTTGAGCGCCATGGAGATTCAGAATGTGCCGGGACTGGATTTCGGAGATTTGGGGTTATCTTCTGGGGTAGTCATTCCACACAAGTTTAAGGCGCCTGCCTTCGCTAAGTATGATGGGATCTCCTGCCCAAAGCTACATCTAAGGTCATATGTAAGGAAAATCCAACCTTACACGGCGGATAAGAACCTCTGGATTCACTTCTTCCAAGACAGCCTCTCGGGGTCACAGCTTGAATGGTTCTACCAATTGGATGGAGCTAGCATCCGACACTGGGAAGATTTGGCAACCGCATTCTACAGACAATACCAATACAATTCTGATCTCGCTCCTACGCGTACCCAACTTCAGGGTATGTCTCTAGGGACGGGTGAAGGGTTCAAAGAGTACGCTCAAAAATGGAGAGATTTGGCTGGCAGAGTGCAGCCTCCATTGACTGATCGAGAACTGGTTGATATGTTCCTTGGGACTTTGTCTGGTCCGTTTTTCAATCATTTGGTTGGTAACTCCTCCGCTGGGTTCACAGATTTGATATTAATGGGAGAAAGAATTGAAGCTGGCATCAGGTCAGGCAAGATACAGAAGGCTGCCTCTACAAGTGCTGAGAAGAGGCCGTTTAAGAAAGAAGCAAGTGCCGTCTATGGTCCTAGAAGACAAGTCAAGCCCGAAAGTCGCCAAGCCGTCAATGCTTTGGTCATCTCCAAACCTGTTGCTGCTCCTCAGCAGTACAATCAACAAAGAAGTGAAAGGCCCAAGAGGCAGTATACCCGACTGAGTATGACATTATCTCAAATTTTACCCCAACTATTATCCACCAACCTGGTGACCCTCAAAGAGGCTCCTAAGGTCGTCAACACTGCATCTCCTAAATACAACCCAAATGCCCGGTGTGCTTATCATTCTGATAGTCCCGGGCACACTACTGATGATTGCTGGGCCTTAAGAAACAAAGTGCAAGATCTGATCGACGCAAAGGAAATTCAGTTTGAAGCGCCGGAAAGACCGAATGTTGTAACGGCTCCTATGCCCCAGCATAGGGTAAGTGCCATTGAGGAAGAAGTGTATGCTGTTTCGGTAGATGAAGTTGTTACCCCTTTGAAGACTGTTAAGAAGAACCTACTGCGGGCCGGTTTATTTCCGGGTTGCGGCGAAGGTTGCCCATTCTGTGCTATTTCCCTATCTGATTGTCCCTTGCTAAGGTTAGGCATCCAAGGCCTAATGGATAGCAAGGAGATTCTATTCAAAAAGACTGCTGTTCAATTGGTACCGATGAAAGAAGTTTCCGTGATTACCATCTTCAAAAATCCAATCAAGGCTCCCCCAAAGAAGCCTATTCAAATCATGACAGTCGCGCCTGTGATCATTACTGTTCCAGGGACCCTCTCTTACGTGTCTGATAAAGCTGTCCCCTGGCACTATGGGGCGGACATGTATGTAAATGGAATCAAACAAGAATTTGACGCTAGTGCCAGTATCTGCGATATCACTGGTCCAGCTAAAGTCACCCGCAGTGGCAGGCTCTTCTCGCCTGACATTGCGCCGCCCGCTATTCGAAAACCCCTCCTCATAAAACCTGCAAGTTTACCTAGTCCTGTTGCTGATCAAATTGTGTCCCCTGCTGCCGAGTCATCAAATGCTCGGGGCAAGGGGATTGGAGAAAAGTCTGCCCGGATGGAGGCACCAATACCCGTAAATGCTGAGGCCTCCCGACAAGAAATGGAGGAGATTCTAAAAATAATAAAGAAGAGTGATTTTAATGTTGTCGAGCAGTTGGGGCATACACCCTCCAAGATCTCCCTGCTCTCCCTTTTGCTATGCTCCGAGGCCCATGCTAAGGCCTTAATCTCATTTCTCAAGACGGCCCATGTGCCGCAAGAGACGTCTGCAGTCCAGTTCACTGACTGCATAGCGAATCTGACAGCGGACAACGGCTTGGGTTTTTCAGATGCTGACCTGACCGCAAAAGGGAGAGACCACAATGATGCCCTGCATGTCTCTATTGAATGCAGGGGCACTACTCTGGCACACGTATTGGTGGACACTGGTTCTTCCTTGAATGTTCTTCCGAAAAAGGCTTTAGATCGTCTGGATTATGAAGGCCTGGATTTGAAACCCAGCAATATCATCGTTAGGGCCTTTGACGGTTCCAAGAGGATGGTTCATGGAGAGGTTAACATCCCTATTCGTGTGGGCTCTCAAGTGTTTGACTCTACCTTTTACGTGATGGATATACGTCCATCGTACTCTTGTCTGTTGGGTCGACCTTGGATCCATAAAGCTGGGGCAGTGACCTCCACCTTGCACCAAAAGTTGAAGTATCCTGTCAGGGGGAAGATCGTCACTGTACAAGGAGAAGAGGAGTATATGGTGAGCCATTTGAATTCCTTCAGGTACATCGAGATGGACGGAGAGTTCATTGAAACCCCCTTCCAACATTTCGAGGAGGTACATCCAATTTCAGCAGCTGCAGAGACAACGGCCGAAGAGAATGATTCCTTGAAGATGGCTTCCCTAAGGGATGCCCGGGCTGTGGTTCAGAAAGGCAATTGTGCACACTGGGGTCAGCTTCCTGACTTCACTCAGAAGAACGACAAGTTTGGGCTAGGCTTTACTGCAGAGGCTCAGAAGGCGGTGCGCAAAGAGAAGATCGGAAAGGCTCCGGTGTTTATTTCCAGCTCAAGGGTGAATGCTATCGAGGAAGATGTGGAGGAAGTTGAGTTTGACAATTGGATCTACCCGACTACCAGCGACGGACCGAGCAACTGGACAGCAAAGGATTTTACCCCTATCACATTTGTCACGCAGTAATTGATTTCTTTTGATTTCCAAATTTGTAACAAACAATATGTTAAAACTCTGTTGGCTCGATGTCCTACCCGGGGCATCGTAGCTCCATTTGTGAGGGCCTTTTTGTATGACATTTTCATATATCATCAATCAAAACATTGGACGTTTGTTGCATTTCAAGTCTTTGGCTCTTTTCCTTTCTGTGTTATATATATTGCAAAACAGCTATATTTACACACACTCACTTATACAGGTTTCAATCCACTCTGGATCTCACTGGTAACAGCTCTGCTACCGCCAGTTATGACTTTGAAAATCCGATCAACTTGGCCGAAGACGAAGGTGAAGATGATTGCGAAGTGCCTGGTGAACTCGCAAGACTGCTACTCCAGGAAGAGAGGGCTATTCAACCACATGAAGAGCCGGTGGAGACAATTAACTTGGGTACTGAGACAGAAAGGAAAGAGGTCAAAATTGGTGCCAATCTAGAGCTCAGCGTGAAGCAACGATTGATCCAGATGCTACAAGACTACATGGAGATTTTTGCTTGGTCCTATGAAGATATGCCTGGTTTGGATGCCGACATTGTAGTTCACCACCTGCCAACCAAGGAAGATTGCCCTCCGGTAAAGCAAAAAGTCCGACGGATGCGTCCAGAGATGTCTGAAAAGATCAAGGCCGAGGTTATGAAACAGTTTGATGCCGGGTTCCTTGCAGTGACTTCTTACCCTCAGTGGGTTGCCAATGTGGTGCCAGTGCCGAAAAAGGACGGTAAGGTCAGAATGTGTGTTGACTACAGGGATCTGAACAGGGCCAGCCCCAAAGATGACTTCCCCCTACCTCACATCGATGTCCTTGTTGACAATACAGCTCAACACAAGGTGTTCTCCTTCATGGATGGTTTTTCAGGGTATAATCAGATTAAGATGGCTCCAGAGGATATGGAGAAGACTACCTTCGTGACTCAGTGGGGCACCTTCTGTTATAAGGTCATGCCGTTCGGATTAAAAAATGCTGGGGCAACCTATCAACGTGCCATGGTTGCTTTATTTCATGATATGATCCATCATGAAATTGAGGTATACGTTGATGACATGATTGCAAGGTCTCAAACTGAGGAGGAGCACCTTGACCATCTGAGGAAGTTGTTTGACCGACTCAAGTTGTACAAGCTGAGATTGAATCCCAACAAATGCACCTTTGGGGTAAGATCCGGAAAGTTGCTAGGTTTCATTGTAAGTGATAAAGGTATTCAGGTGGACCCTGCCAAGGTAAAAGCCATACAAGAGATGCCGACTCCAAGAACAGAGAAAGAAGTCAGAGGTTTCCTGGGACGACTGAATTACATTTCCCGATTCATCCCACATCTGACTGCTACTTGTGAGCCAATCTTCAAATTACTGAAGAAAGATCAAGTGGTACGCTGGAATGACGAATGTCAGGCCGCCTTTGAAAGAATAAAGGAATATCTCCAGGAGCCACCTATTCTTATGCCACCGGTGGAAGGAAGACCTCTGATACTATATTTGACAGTGCTTGATAATTCAATGGGGTGTGTGCTGGGGCAGCATGACGAGTCTGGCCGAAAAGAGCACGCTATTTATTACTTGAGCAAAAAGTTTACCGATTGTGAGTCTCGTTACTCACTGCTTGAGAAAACTTGCTGCGCTCTTGTATGGGCTGCTCGCCGGCTGAGACAGTATATGCTGACTCACACTACTTTATTGATTTCAAAGATGGATCCCATCAAGTACATATTTGAAAAGCCCGCTCTGTCTGGGAGAATAGCGAGATGGCAAATGATCTTAACAGAATATGATATCCAGTATACAACTCAGAAAGCAATTAAGGGAAGTGTACTGGCAGATCATTTGGCACACCAACCTGTGGACGATTACCAATCATTGAACTTTGATTTTCCGGACGAAGACATCATGGTGGTAACTGACTGTGAAGTACCTGGACCGGATGAAGGACCTGAGGAAGGATCCCGATGGTCTATGCATTTTGATGGAGCCTCCAATGCTTTGGGTAACGGCGTCGGCGCTGTAATCATATCTCCCAAGGGAACTCATACTCCCCTCACCGCCGATTATGTTTCAGCTGCACCAACAACATGGCAGAATACGAGGCATGTATCATGGGTCTACAAGCTGCAATCGATTTGAGGATCAAGTTTCTAAGTGTCTTCGGAGATTCCGCTCTCGTGATCAATCAGATCAAGGGTGAGTGGGATACGAAACACCCGAATCTTATTCCTTACAAGGAGTATGTGTCGACCTTGCTCCCCCACTTTGAAGAGATAACTTTTGAGCATTTCCCCAGAGAGGAGAATCAGCTAGCGGACGCACTAGCCACAATGTCTTCAATGTTCAAAGTTAAATGGGACAATGAGGCTCCCCAGATCATTATTTGGAAACTGGACGAACCGGCATACTGTTGTGATCTCGAGACTGAATTGGTGACTGAGAAGCCTTGGTACCATGAGGTGAAGAGATACTTGGAAGCTCAGGAATACCCTGAAGGTGCATCTGTCAATGATAAGAAGTTCATGAGGAGGTTTGCTGCAAAATTCTTCCTCAGCAACGACATTCTCTACAAACGGAATCATGATTCGACTCTGCTGCGTTGTGTGGGTAAGGCTGAAGCTGAGAAAATCATGATGGAGCTGCATGAAGGTACATTTGGGACCCATTCCAGTGGACACACCATGGCTAAGAAAATCCTTCGGGCAGGATATTTCTGGTCCACGATGGAAGCCGATTGTTACCAACACTCCCGAACTTGTCATAAGTGCCAGATCTATGCTGACAAGGTGCATATCCCTCCAGTTCCTTTGAATGTCCTAACGGCACCTTGGCCCTTCGCAATGTGGGGCATCGATATGATCGGTGAGATCCGACCAACGGCATCCAATGGGCATCGCTTCATCTTGGTGGCGATCGATTACTTCACGAAATGGGTCGAGGCAGCTTCCTATGCCACAGTAACCAAGAGCGTCGTGGCGCGTTTCATCCGGCATAATCTGATCTGTCGGTACGGCGTCCCAAAAAGAATCATTACGGATAATGGCACCAATCTCAATAACAAAATGATCACTGAACTCTGTGAACAATTCAAGATACAGCACCACAATTCTTCTCCCTACCGGCCGAAGATGAATGGGGCTGTAGAGGCAGCCAATAAAAATATCAAGAAAATTGTGCAGAAGATGACAGTGACCTATAAAGATTGGCACGAGATGTTACCGTTCGCTCTTCATGGGTACCGCACCTCAGCAAGGACATCGACCGGGGCAACTCCTTTCTCCTTGGTCTATGGCATGGAGGCAGTCTTGCCAATCGAGATCCAGATACCCTCTCTCCGAATAATGAAGGATGCAGACTTGAATGAAGATGATTGGATCCAAACTCGACTTGATCAATTAAATCTGATTGACGAAAAGAGGCTCACTGCTATCTGTCATGGTCAAACGTATCAGAAACGAATGATCAGGGCATTTAACAAGAAAGTCAGACCGCAAGAGTATCAAGTTGGGGACCTGGTAATCAAACGCATCATCCTTCCTCAAAGTGATCCCCGGGGCAAATGGACCCCTACTTACGAAGGGCCATTTGTGGTTAAACGTGTGTTCTCAGGAGGAGCCATGATCCTAACCACCATGGATGGTGACGACCTTCCTCACCCCGCCAATGCGGACATAGTAAAAAAATACTACGCATAAATAAAAGACCCGCTAGGTTGACATACCTAGGCAAAAATAAGGGCTTCCCGGCGAACCAAAAGGGTTCGGGCAAAAATAAGGGATGAAACGAATAAAAAAAATTGTACACCCGGCAAGTCGAAAACCTGAAAGGGCGGCTTGGGCAAAAATGGGTATCCCGGTGGACTGAAAACCCGAAAGGGCGGTCCAGGCAAAAGTTAGGGATAAAAAGCGTAACACTATGTCTCATTGGATCACTTCGCATCCGGAATTCGGCATCAACTATCTGGCTCCAGATTTCGGCATTGACCAATCAGCTTCATCTTCAAATTAGGCAGCAAAGCGATGAGACGTTCGAAGACATAAAGGCAATAGCAGAGTTGGAACCCAATGGGATTGTTCACATAGCTGTTTTGTTTTCTTTTTCAAATTGTAAACTCTATTCTATTTGGCGATGTCCTCTTACTAGGATGTCAGCCTCGTGTACAAAAATGCCTATTCACAGGCAAAGTTTAAATCAATACAAGTTCACTTGTCCATACAAATTGCCATTGTTTTTCTTTTTCTGTTTTGTCTTGCGAAGAACGTCCAATGTTCATTTTGATATATGCATTTGACATTAAATTGCTGATTCATAAATGTTTGCATATGAAAAAAGAGATTGATTACAGGTGACATCAAAGACAGGGGCAATGTGGAGTTGTCTAATACAGTCTAGTTGTTTTGTCCGTCAAGGCACCAAGATAGGTTCAACTGAGGAATATGGCCAAATCATTTCAATTCCCCGCAGAATAAGACAGGATGCGACAGTACTTTCCCCAAGCGGAGTTGATCCCCCGTCGATCCTGAAGAAGCCCAACATTCCCCGGCAGGTCTTAAAGCTCATCCCCAGTAGATTCTGGAAGCTTATCCCCTGCAAAGTACGGACGTCTTGCCCGAGTTTTATTTAGAGTTATTTCCTCCCAAGGACTTATAACTGGGTTATCCTCAGCTAAAAGCCACGGAAGATCACTCTCGGCAAAGTTCCTTTAATCCCCAGCGAAATCCACCTTTGGTATTCCCCAGCGGAGTTTATCATCATCATCCTCAGCAGAATCCGTTGTTAAAGTCCTCAGCAGACCTCTCATCAAAACTTCGGCCAAATATCTCTTCCGCAGAGCAATTCTCCGGCCGTTCGTCAAGGATTTATTTTCCTAAGATGAAATTACACTCATAAACATTTCACGTTTTCATACATCTTACATACATGATGAAACGCATACAACATCTCATGTTGAACATCATGATATCGTGCATATCATACATCATGACATTGCATACAACTTACGTTTTTGCCTTTTAGGAAAAAGACAATCTCAAAAAAAAAACGACTACCTTCAACTGTCACAATTCCAGATTCGATACTTGTATCTAGCCAGGGCACATCTGAGAGTGATCAGTTTCTAGACTCGATTCCTGTATCTAGCCAGGGCACGTCTAAAGAGTTCGAAGATTCGATTCCTGTATCCAGCCAGGGCACATCTATCAACTACAGCATCTCCAGATTCGATTCCTGTATCCAGCCAGGGCATATCTGTTGACCACATTTCCAGACTCGACTCCTGTATCTAGCCAGGGCACGTCTGAAGAGTTCGAAGATTCGATTCCTGTATCCAGCCAGGGCACGTCTATTAAACGACTATTTCCAGATTCGACTCCTGTATCCAGCCAGGGCACATCTGAGCAACCAATTGTAGATTCAATACCTGTATCTAGCCAGGACATATCTGCATAAGGAGACTGAAGATCAAACACCTGTAACAAGCCAGGAAAACATCTGTCTTTCTTAAATACACAAGTTCTCGCTAAGGAATCTCTTATGCGATCAACACTTCCAAATGGCATCTATAAGCCCATTCCCGACAAGGTTCTGTCACGTCTCCAGATGGCATCTATAAGCCCATCCCCCTATCAACCACCTTTCCAAATGGCATCTATAAGCCCATTCCCGACACCACATGGTTGAGACTCCAGCATGCGAGTGCAAATTTCCGGGCACTCTAGTGTCCAATCTCCTTTTACCCTCGAGTCACGAAAGGCAAATTTGCCAATCTAACTCTTCGGGTCCAAGAAGATTGAACAGGGGCAACTGTTGTACCCTAAAATTTTCCCTCCCATTTCCTCAACATTTTCTCATCACAAGACATTTGAAGATCAAGATACAATTAGGGTTTCCTCTGCTCAAGACTTCTCCTTGCACTGTGGCCTCAAATTAGGGTTTGTGTTTGCCTAAGGGTGTTTTGACCTAAAATGCCTAAGATGACTTTCATGCTTCATGTTGGACTCCCAAGTTTACCCATGCCAAGTTTCAAGTCTTGATTCCAAGTTTTACCCAGTCAATTAGACAGTTGACCTAGAAGTCAGCTGTGTTGGGGAAAAAGTCAACTGTGGCCAATTGACAGTCAAACCTCATGAAATTTGATCCACATCAACATTATGAACTCATATGGACCATTTGATCAAGTTTGGATCACAATTCCACAAGAAATTTGATCAGATCACCAAAAGGGCAAAATGGTCATTTTTAGGGTTTTGACTGCACAAAGGCAATTTTTGACTGTTTGACCTAACCAATGGCAAACCAAGCTCACATATAGCCTCAAGGACCCCATGGAATTATCTTGACATGTTCATCAAGCTCAAAAGATCCCAAGTACACAAGATTGACAGTTGAATTTCCCAGTCAATTGATCAATTTTGACTGTATACTGAAAAGTCAAACTTTGACTTTTTGGTCAAAATCAAGAGTCAAGATTCATTTTTCATCAAAACATGCCAAATCATGAAACTTGTTCACCAAGAAATCACAAAATGCAAATTAGGGTTTGAAAATGGAATTTTTCATAACTTAGAATTTTTCTAAGTTATGAAAAACCCTAATTTTTTCCCAACTTTGCCCCATCCTTTCACCATGATCCATTTGGATTCAAACAAAAGTCAAAACATGAAAGTTGTAGCTTGTTGCATAATCTACAACTTTGATTCACAAAGTTTTCTCATTTGAAGCTTGTATCTCAAGTTATAAATTTTTGAATAAGGGCACTAAACCATCTTTTGACTTAGTGAAATTTGACCTATTTTGACAAGGTTTTCTACCCTACTTCAAGGCCACTTTTCATACCCTTACACTTGGAATTTTGATTTGCATTTCAAAGATGGATTGTAGTACACATTCCAAGCTTTCCAAAATGTCCAAGAACTCATCAAACAACCTCATAACTTGAGAGATTCGAATTTCACAAGTTGGCAAAAATTCACTTTTGTTCTTCATCAAGACATGTTCATAATCTTGCCAATTTGAAATCAGTTTGCTTTATGCTTGATTACAGGTCCTTGAACCAATCCATACTCAATAATTTAATGCATATTCAATGTGTTAAGGTCATGTTCTTTGTGCTCTAACATTGCATGATGGTTTAATCCTAAACTAGATAAAGTGCTTTATCCATTTTTGTAAAAAGCTAGCTTTATGTCAATTTGAAATCCAAGCAAGTACAAGCCAAATCCTCTTGACACAAGATTATGGACAAGTTGCTCTGATCAAGAGAAGATTATGCAGCAGGATTAGAGGCCCCTACTGACCTAAAAACAAAAGTGACCATTGCTTGCTTCATTTTCAAGTAACATGGCATAACTTATCACATATCTCATCTCAGCCTAGAAACAGAAGAGAGAAGTGATCAAACACATTCCACATAACATATCCAAGCTAACACACGAGCTTTTGACCTCCAACACACCCTCCATCTCAGAATCATCCTCAAACTGCACAAACAGGGGTGCCCCTGCAGTTTGAGTGCAAACTCCCAATCCCTTCGAGCATTTTGATCAAGACCTGTTTCTCTACCTTCCCTACAACATATGCAAGCTATCCATGGCCTAAAACCTGACCTGTAATCACTCTAACAGTTTCCACCATTTTTAATTTCTCCTTTTGCAGTTGAAGTTCTGCAGCTTGATACAAGAAGGTTCAAGACAAAGTGAGCATTGAAAAAGCATCCCTGGACCTCAAGGAAGCTTTTCCAATCATTACATTGCACTGAAAGTCTCTCATTCTCCACATAGAAGTTCAACTGCACAGGTAAAACTTTGAACTCGTATCTCTCTTATCATGCATCTTTAGCCTTAAGTTTGTGAAGAAACAAAGTCCTACTCATAGCCCTGAACATGTACATATCTTTACATTTCATTTCTTTTGCCTGAGTAGAGAGAATTTGGAGCTTGAAAATGGTAGAAAAATTAGGTCAGAAAAGAGGGGGAGAGAAATTCTCCCTCATCTTAGAGAGATAGGTCAAGTTCTTTATATGGTTAGAACCGTCTCTTCATGCTGAACATTTCTTGTGTTATGAGTTTTTGCTAAAAAGCCAGGAATCAAGAGTTAGAAGGAACTGAACATGGCGCGCGTTTTTTCAAATAATCTGTGCTGGAGGTTGAAGAAGGAGTGAAGTGGGCTGGGCCTGTGCTATTTTGCTTTTCACACCATCTTTTTTGGTTTATACCCCCCTGAGCCCATTTGCTCATTTTTTAACATTTTTGACTTTTTCTTTTTTGGCTGACTTTGTTTATTTTTTCTCATGACATTTAAAAATTAAAAATATTTTTTTCATCATTTTTTGCATTTATTGCATATTTATTTGTTTATTTTCTTTGTTTGTATATAATATATACATGTATTATTATTAGAATAAATTAGAAATAATGTAAACACAATTTTTATTTTTATTTACTTTCTGAAAATATTTCACACAAAAAATACTCTTTTATTTATTTTATTAAAATATTAAATAAATATTTATTTTTTGTATAATGCATATTTAGGGTTTAATATAAATATATATATATATGATTATTAATATATTTAAGACAAAATATAAAAATACTTGATCTTTCACTTTTATTAATATTTGCCATAAAAATACCTTTTTTTCACAATTCACTTCATTTTATTTTATTTTTATTAAATAATAAATAAATAGTTGAATTAAATTAGAAAATAATACCTTTTTCTTTTAAATTAGGGTTTTTGCCCTAAATTCAAAATATTCAAAAAATAATACATTTTATTTTCTTTTTCCTTTTACATAAATAATATTTTCTCATACACATAAAAAACTTTCTTTTTTGCATTTCACATATTTATTTAATTTACATTTAATTATGCATTGCAAATATCCAATTGATGTAATAATTTAGATTTAAATTCTTGTCAATATCCCCATTTGAACATTTGTACCCCCCTTCCCATATTTGGTTTTGTAATAGCTTAGTAATTTTAATTTCGCACTTTATTGCTTCCTAATAATAACATGTTAGAATTAGGGTTTGTATGCGAAAAACGATAAAAAATAGTTTGACCTAATACAAGATAAAACAAGCATGAAAATGGACACACAAATCACACTTGCACCCCCTAGGGTATTCCACTTGTTGCCTTCAAATAAATGGGCCATATTGCATGTTAGGTGTCTTTGGCAAAACAAAACAATATCAAATGATCATAGTCCCTCGATGACGCTTTCGAAAGTTGCCTAAAAATGATCAAGTCCCTTAGAGAAATTGCCCAAAGACATTTAACGCCGTTGCAATTATGGTCTAAAACGATGACCCGCGCCTGTCCCTCTCACATCCTAACACAAGGTTGCCCACCAAATACAATGGTGGAGCAAACTTGTTAAAAGGGTTAAGAGTATAACAATGATCTTTTGAGAAATTTAGGAGTAGATAACCTCTTAGTTACTTAAATCAACTTGCAAAACAAAACACTTGCCTAATTTCAAAATCACACCTCACAACACTTTCAAAACAACTTTCAAAAACAAATGAAAACTTTTTCAAAAGACATACATCTTTGTATACATCCCCACATGGATCATTACAAAGATTGCCACCACATTGGCCTCTTTTCAAAAACATTTTCAAAACCCACACACTCAAGCACCATTTCAAACAATTGAAAATGCAAGGCAAGTGATCTAAGCAAGTAACTAAGAGCCCATGGATAACCATGGATAGAAAGGGTGCTAATACCTTCCCTTTCTATAATCTACTCCCCGAACCCAAGAAAACATCTCAAAAGGTTTTTTGCTGTGCTTTTTAACCTTTCCTTAGGATAAAATAAAAAGTCGGTGGCGACTCTTGCTAACCGCAACATTTGCGAATACGAACGCAAAACACTAGTCAGTTCTCCCACCGTATCACACTTGCACTCAAAGAACAACACTTTAACACATTGAATATGCATTAAATTATTGAGTATGGAATGTTTCAAGGACCTGTAATCAAGGGCATGCTGATTTAGAGAAGTTTACACAAACTATGAACATGGAGAATGGCCAATTCAAAGGTGAGTTTTTGCTATATTGTGAAATTCGAATCTCTCAAGTTATGAGGTTGTTTGAGAAGTTCTTGGACATTTTGGAAAGCTTGGAATGTGTACTACAATCCATCTTTGAAATGCAAGTTGAAATTCCAAGTGGAAGGGTATGGAAAATGGCCTTGAAGTGGGGTAGAAAACCTTGTCAAAATAGGTTAAAATTTCACTAAGTTAAAAATGGTTTAGTGTCCTTATTCAAAAAATTGTAACTTGAGATACAAGCTTCAAATGAGAAAACTTTGTGAATCAAAGTTGTAGATTATGTAACAAGCTACAACTTTCATGTTTTGACTTTTGTTTGAATCCAAATGGATCTTGGTGAAAAGATGGGGCAAAGTTGGGAAAAAATTAGGGTTTTTCATAACTTAGAAAAATTCTAAGTTATGAAAAATTCCATTTTCTAACCCTAATTTGCATTTTGTGATTTCTTGGTGAACAAGTTTCATGATTTGGCATATTTTGATGAAAAATGAATCTTGACTCTTGATTTTGACCAAAAAGTCAAAGTTTGACTTTTCAGTATACAGTCAAAATTGATCAATTGACTGGGAAATTCAACTGTCAACCTTGTGTACTTGGGATCTTTTGAGCTTGATGAATGTGTCAAGACCATTTCATTGAGTCCTTGAGTCCATATGTGAGCTTGGTTTGCCATTGGTTAGGTCAAACAATCAAAAATTGCCTTTGTGCAGTCAAAACCCTAAAAATGACCATTTTGCCCTTTTGGTGATCTGATCAAATTTCTTGTGGAATTGTGATCCAAACTTGATTAAATGGTCCACATGAGTTCATAATGTTGATGTAGGTCAAAAATCATGAGTTTTGACTGTCAATTGGCCACAGTTGACTTTTTCCCCAATACAGCTGATTTCCAGGTCATCTGTCTAATTGACTGGGCAAAACTTGGACTCAAGGCTTGAAACTTGGTGAGGATAAACTTGGGAGTCCAATATGAAACATGAAAGTCATCTTAGGCATTCTAGGTCAAAACATCCTTGGGCAAACACAAACCCTAATTTGAGTCCACAGTGCAAGGAGAAGTCTTGAGCAGAGGAAACCCTAATTGGATCTTGATCTTCAAAGGTCTTGTGATGAGAAAATGTTGAGGAAATGGGAGGGCAAATTTTGGGGTACAACAGTTTCCCCTGTTCAATCTTCTTGGACCTGAAGAGTTAGATTGGCGAGTTTGCCTTTCGTGACTCGAGGGTAAAAGGAGATTGGACACTAGAGTGCCCGGAAATTTGCACTCGCATGTTGAAGCATCAACAATGTGATGTCAGGAATGGGCTTATAGATGCCATTTGGAAGTTTCGATCGCGTAAGAGATTCCTTAGCGAGAACTTGTATATTTGAGAAAGACGGATGTTTTCCTGGCTTGTTACAGGTGTTTGATCTTCAGTCTCCTTATGCAGATATGCCCTGGCTAGATACAGGAGTCGAATCTGGAAATAGTTGTTAATAGATGTGCCCTGGCTGGATACAGGAATCGAATCTTCGGACTCTTCAGACGTGCCCTGGCTAGATACAGGAATCGAGTCTGGAAACGTGGTCAACAGATATGCCCTGGCTGGATACAGGAATCGAGTCTGGAGATGTTGTAGTTGATAGATGTGCCCTGGCTGGATACAGGAATCGAATCTTTGAACTCTTCAGACGTGCCCTGGCTAGATACAGGAATCGAGTCTGGAAACTGATCACTCTCAGATGTGCCCTGGCTAGATACAGGTATCGGATCTGGAATTGTGACAGTTGAAGGTAGTTGTTTTTGGGATTGTCTTTTTCCTGAAAAGGCAAAAACATAAGTTGTATGCAATGTCATGATGTATGATATGCACGATGTCATGATGTTCAACATGAGATGCTGTCGTATGCACTTTATCATATATGTAAGCAAGATGTATGAAAATGTGAAATGTTTATGAATGTAACTTCGTCTTAGGAAAATAAATCCTTGACGAACGGCCGGGGAGTTGCTCTGTGGAAGAGATACTTGGCCGAAGTTTTGATGAGAGGCCTGTTGAGGACTTTAATGATGGATTTCGCTGGGGATAATGAGGATAAACTCCGCTGGGGAGCATCGAAGATAAACTCCGCCGGGGATTGAAGGAACTTGCCGAGGGCGATCTTCCGTGGTTTTTAGCTGAGGATAACCCAGTTATAAGTCCTTGTGAGGAAATAACTCTAAATAACACTTGGGAGAGATGTCCGTGTACTATAGGGAACAAGTTTCCAGAATCTACTGGGGATGAGCTTTAAGGCCTGCCGGGGAATGTTGTGCCTTTTCAGGATTGTCGGGGAGTCAACTCCGCTTGGGGAAAGTATTGCTGAATCTTGTTTTACTCTGCGGGGAGTTGAGATGATTTGGTCACATTCTTCAATCGAATCTACCTTGGTACCTTGGCGGACAAAACAACCAGACTGCATCAGACAACTTCACATTGCCCCTGTCTCTGATGTCACCTGTAATCAATCTCTTGTTTCATATGTAAACATTTACGAATCAGCAATTTAATGTCAAATGCATATATCAAAAATGAACATTGGACGTTCTTCGCAAGACAAAACAGAAAAAAGGAAAACAATGGTAATTTGTATGGACAAGTGAATTTGTATTGATTTAAACTTTGCCTGTGAATAGGCGTTTTTGTACAAGAGGCTGGCATCCTAGTAAGAGGACGCCGCCAAATAACATAGAGTTTACAAAAAAAGAAACAAAACAGCTATGTGAACAATCCCACTGGGTTCCAACTCTGCTATCGCCTTTATGTCCTCGAACGTCTCATCGCTTTGCTGCCTAATTTGAAGATGAAGCTGATTGGTCAATGCCGAAATCTGGAGCCAGATAGTTGATGCCGAATTCCGGATGCGAAGTGATCCAATGAGACATAGTGTTACGCTTTTATCCCTAACTTTTGCCTGGACCGCCCTTTCGGGTTTTCAGTCCACCGGGATACCCATTTTTGCCCAAGTCGCCTTTTCAGGTTTTCAACTTGCCGGGTGTACAGATTTTTCATTTTCATCCCTTATTTTTGCCCGAACCCTTTTGGTTCGCCGGGAAGCCCTTATTTTTGCCTAGGTATGTCAACCTAGCGGGTCTTTTCTTCATGCGTAGTATTTTTTCACTATGTCTGCATTGGCGGGGTGAGGAAGGTCGTCACCATCCATGGTGGTTAGGATCATGGCTCCTCCTGAGAATACACGTTTAACCACAAATGGCCCTTCGTATGTAGGGGTCCATTTGCCCCGGGGATCACTTTGAGGAAGGATGATGCGTTTGATTACCAGGTCCCCAACTCGATACTCTTGTGGTCTGACTTTCTTGTTGAATGCCCTGATCATCCGTTTTTGATACGTTTGACCATGACAGATAGCAGTGAGCCTCTTTTCGTCAATCAGATTTAATTGATCAAGTCGAGTCTGGATCCAATCATCTTCATTCAAGTCTGCATCCTTCATTATCTGGAGAGAGGGTATCTGGACTTCAATTGGCAAGACTGCCTCCATGCCGTAGACCAAGGAGAAGGGAGTTGCCCCGGCTGACGTTCTGGCTGAGGTACGGTACCCATGCAGAGCGAACGGTAACATCTCGTGCCAATCTTTATAGGTCACTGTCATCTTCTGCACAATTTTCTTGATATTCTTATTGGCTGCCTCTACAGCCCCATTCATCTTCGGCCGGTAGGGAGAAGAATTGTGGTGTTGTATCTTGAATTGTTCACAGAGTTCAGTGACCATTTTGTTATTGAGATTGGTACCATTGTCCGTAATGATTCTTTCTGGGACGCCGTACCGACAGATCAGATTATGCCGGATGAAACGTGCCACGACACTCTTGGTTACTGTGGCGTAGGAAGCTGCCTCAACCCACTTTGTGAAGTAATCGATCGCCACCAAGATGAAGCGATGCCCATTGGATGCCGTCGGTCAGATCTCACCGATCATATCGATGCCCCACATTGCAAAAGGCCAAGGTGCCGTTAGGACATTCAAAGGAACCAGAGGGATATGCACCTTGTCAGCATAGATCTGGCATTTATGACAAGTTCGGGAGTGTTGGTAACAATCGGCTTCCATTGTGGACCAGAAATATCCTGCCCGAAGGATTTTCTTAGCCATGGTGTGTCCACTGGAATGTGTTCCAAATGTACCTTCATGCAGTTCCATCATAATTTTCTCTGCTTCAGCTTTATCCACACAACGTAGCAGAGTTGAATCATGATTCCGCTTGTAGAGAATACCGTTGCTGAGAAAGAATTTTGCAGCAAACCTCCTCATGAACTTTTTATCATTGACAGACGCACCTTCAGGGTATTCCTGAGCTTCCAAGTACCTCTTCACCTCATGATACCAGGGTTTTTCAGTCACCTTCTCAGCCTCCAGCTCACAGCAGTATGCCGGTTCATCCAACTTCCAGATAATGATTCGGGGAGCCTCATTGTCCCATTTAACTTTGAACATTGAAGACATCATGGCTAGTGCGTCCGCTAGCTGATTCTCCTCTCTAGGGAAGTGCTCAAAAGTTATCTCTTCAAAGTGGGGGAGCAAGGTCGACACATACTCCTTGTAAGGAATAAGATTCGGGTGTTTCGTATCCCACTCGCCTTTGATCTGGTTGATCACGAGAGCGGAATCTCCGAAAACACTTAGAAATTTGATCCTTAAGTCGATTGCAGCTTGTAAACCCATGATACATGCCTCATATTCTGCCATATTGTTGGTGCAGCTGAAACATAATCGGGCGGTGAGGGGAGTATGAGTTCCTTTGGGAGATATGATTACAGCGCCGACGCCGTTACCCAAAGCATTGGAGGCTCCATCAAAATGCATAGACCATCGGGATCCTTCCTCAGGTCCTTCATCCGGTCCAGGTACTTCACAGTCAGTTACCACCATGATGTCTTCGTCCGGAAAATCAAAGTTCAATGATTGGTAATCGTCCACAGGTTGGTGTGCCAAATGATCCGCCAGTACACTTCCTTTAATTGCTTTCTGAGTTGTATACTGGATATCATATTCTGTTAAGATCATTTTCCATCTCGCTATTCTTCCAGACAGAGCGGGCTTTTCAAATATGTACTTGATGGGATCCATCTTTGAAATCAATAAAGTAGTGTGAGTCAGCATATACTGTCTCAGCCGGCGAGCAGCCCATACAAGAGCGCAGCAAGTTTTCTCAAGCAGTGAGTAACGAGACTCACAGTCGGTAAACTTTTTACTCAAGTAATAAATAGCGTGCTCTTTTCGGCCAGACTCGTCATGCTGCCCCAGCACACACCCCATTGAATTATCAAGCACTGTCAAGTATAGTATCAGAGGTCTTCCTTCCACCGGTGGCATAAGAATGGGTGGCTCTTGGAGATATTCCTTTATCTTTTCAAAGGCGGCCTGACATTCATCATTCCAGCGTACTACTTGATCTTTCTTCAGTAATTTGAAGATTGGCTCACAAGTAGCAGTCAGATGTGAGATGAATCGGGCAATGTAATTCAGTCGTCCTAGGAAACCTCTGACTTCTTTCTCTGTTTTTGGAGTCGGCATCTCTTGTATGGCTTTTACCTTGGCAGGGTCCACCTGAATACCTTTATCACTTACAATGAAACCTAGCAATTTTCCGGATCTTACCCCAAAGGTGCACTTGTTGGGATTCAACCTCAGCTTGTATAACTTGAGTCGGTCAAATAACTTCCTCAGATGGTCAAGGTGCTCCTCCTCAGTTTGAGACCTTGCAATCATGTCATCAACGTATACCTCAATCTCATGATGGATCATATCATGAAATAAAGCAACCATGGCACGTTGATAGGTTGCCCCAGCATTTTTCAATCCGAATGGCATGACCTTATAACAGAAGGTGCCCCACTGAGTTACAAAGGTAGTCTTCTCCATATCTTCCGGATCCATCTTGATCTGATTATACCCTGAAAAACCATCCATGAAGGAGAACACCTTGTGTTGAGCTATATTGTCAACAAGGACATCAATGTGAGGTAGGGGGAAGTCATCCTTGGGGCTGGCCCTGTTCAAATCCCTGTAGTCAACACACATTCTGACTTTACCGTCCTTCTTCGGTACTGGCACCACATTGGCAACCCACTGAGGGTAAGAAGTCACTGCAAGGAACCCGGCATCAAACTGCTTCATAACCTCGGCCTTGATCTTTTCAGACATCTCTGGACGCATCCGTCGGACTTTTTGCTTTACCGGAGGGCAATCTTCCTTGGTTGGCAGGTGGTGAACTACAATGTCGGCATCCAAACCAGGCATATCTTCATAGGACCAAGCAAAAATCTCCATGTAATCCTGTAGCATCTGGATCAATCGTTGCTTCACGCTGAGCTCTAGATTGGCACCAATCTTGACCTCTTTCCTATCTGTCTCAGTACCCAGGTTAATTGTCTCCACCGGCTCTTCATGTGGCTGAATAGCTCTCTCTTCCTGGAGTAGCAGTCTTGCGAGTTCACCAGGCACTTCGCAATCATCTTCACCTTCGTCTTCGGCCAAGTTGATCGGATTTTCAAAGTCATAACTGGCGGTAGCAGAGCTGTTACCAGCGAGATCCAGAGTGGATTGAAACCTGTATAAGTGAGTGTGTGTAAATATAGTTGTTTTGCAATATATATAACACAGAAAGGAAAAGAGCACAAGATTTGAAATGCAACAAACGTCCAATGTTTTGATTGATGATATATGAAAATGTCATACAAAAAAGCCCTCACAAATGGAGCTACGATGCCCCGGGTAGGACACCGAGCCAACAAAGTTTTAACATATTGTTTGTTACAAATTGGAAATCAAAAGAAATTAATTACTGCGTGACAAATGTGATAGGTGTAAAATCCTTTGCCGTCCAGTTGCTTGGTCCGTTGCTGGTAGTCGGGTAGATCCAACTGTCAAACTCTGCTTCCTCCACATCCTCCTCGATAGCATTCACCCTCGAGCTGGAGATAAACACCAGAGCCTTTCTGATTTTCTCCCCGCGCACAGCCCTCTGAGCCTCTGCAGTAAAGCCCAGCCCAAACTTGTCATTCTTCTGAGTGAAGTCAGGAAGCTGACCCCAGTTTGCACAATTGCCTTTCTGAACCACGACCCGGGCATCCCTTAGGGAAGCCATCTTCAAGGAAACATTCTCTTCGACTATTGTTTCTGCTGCTGCTGAAATCGGATGTACCTCCTCGAAATGCTGAAAGGGGGTTTCAATAAACTCCCCGTCCATCTCAATGTATCTGAAGGAATTCAAATGGCTCACCATATACTCCTCTTCTCCTTGCACAGTGACGATCTTCCCCCTGACAGGATACTTCAGCTTCTGGTGCAAGGTAGAGGTCACTGCCCCAGCTTTATGGATCCAAGGTCGACCCAGTAGACAAGAGTACGATGGACGTATATCCATCACATAAAACGTAGAGTCGAACACCTGAGAGCCCACACGAATAGGGATGTCAACCTCTCCATGAACCATCCTTTTTGAACCATCAAAGGCCCTGACGATGATATTGCTGGGCTTCAATTCCAGGCCTTCATAATCCAGATGGTCTAAAGCCTTTTTCGGTAGGACATTCAAGGAAGAACCAGTATCCACCAATACATGCGCCAGAGTAGTGCCCCTGCATTCAATAGAGACATGCAGGGCATCATTGTGGTCTCTTCCCTTCGCAGTCAGGTCAGCATCTGAAAAACCCAAGCCATTGTCTGCTGTCAGATTTGCTACGCAATCAGTGAACTGGACTGTAGATGTCTCCTGTGGCACATGGGCCGTCTTGAGAAATGAGATCAAGGCTTTAGCATGGGCCTCGGAGCATAGCAATAAGGAGAGCATGGAGATCTTGGAGGGCGTATGCCCCAGCTGCTCGACAACATTGAAATCACTCTTCTTTATTATTTTCAGGATCTCCTCCACTTCTTGTTGGGAGGCCTCAGCATTTATAGGTATCGGTGCCTTCATCCGGGCAGGCTCCTCTTCAATCCCTTTGCCCCGAGCATTAGATGACTCGGCAGCAGGGGAGACAACTTGATCAGTAGCAGGAACAGGTAAACTTGTAGGTGTTATAAGGAGGGGTCTTCGAGTAGCGGGCGGTGCAATGTCAGGCGAGAAGAGCCTGCCACTGCGGGTGACCTTGGCTGGACCAGTGATATCGCAGATACTGGCGCCAGTGTCGAATTCTTGTTTGATTCCATTTACATATACGTCTGCCCCATAATGCCAGGGGACAGCTTTATCAGATACGTAGGGGAGAGGCCCCGGAACAGTAATAACCACAGGTGCAATAGTCATGATTTGAACAAGCTTCTTCGGAGGAGCCTTGATTGGATTATTGAAGATGGTAACCACAGAAACTTATTTTACCGGAACCAACTGAATAGCAGACTTCTTAAACAGAATCTCCTTGCTATCCATTAGGCTTTGGACGCCTAACCTTAGCAAGGGACAACCAGATAGGGAAACAGCACAGAACAGGCAACCTTCACTGCAACCCGGAAATAAACCGGCCCGCAGTAGGTTCTTCTTGACGGTCTTCAGAGGGGTAACAACTTCGTTTACCGAAACAGCATACAATTCTTCCTCAATGGCGTTTACCCTATGCTGGGGCATAGGAGCAGTTACAACATTTGGTCTCTCCGGTGCTTCAAACTGAATTTCCTTTGCGTCGATAAGATCTTGTACTTTGTTTCTCAAGGCCCAGCAATCATCAGTAGTGTGCCCGGGACTATCAGAATGATAAGCACACCGGGCATTTGGGTTATACTTAGGAGACGCAGTGTTGACGACCTTAGGAGCTTCTTTTAGGGTCACCAGGTTGCTGGATAACAGTTGGGGTAAAATTTGAGATAAGGTCATACTCAGTCGAGTATACTGCCTCTTGGGCCTTTCGCTTCTTTGTTGATTGTACTGCTGAGGAGCAACAACAGGTTTTGAGATGACCAAAGCATTGACGGCTTGGCGACTTTCGGGCTTGACTTGTCTTCTAGGACCGTAGATGGCGCTTGCTTCTTTCTTAAACGGCCTCTTCTCAGCACTTGTGGAGGCAGCCTTTTGTATCTTGCCCGACCTGATGCCAGCTTCAATTCTTTCTCCCGTCAATATCAAATCTGTAAACCCAGCGGAGGAGTTACCAACCAAATGATTGAAAAATGGACCAGACAACGTCCCTAGGAACATATCAACCAGCTCTCGATCAGTCAATGGAGGCTGCACCCTGCCAGCCAAATCTCTCCATTTTTGAGCGTACTCTTTGAACCCTTCACCCGTTCCTAGAGACATACCCTGAAGTTGGGTACGCGTAGGAGCGAGATCAGAATTGTATTGGTATTGTCTGTAGAATGCGGTTGCCAAATCTTCCCAGTGTCGGATGCTGGTTCCATCCAATTGGTAGAACCATTCAAGCTGTGACCCTGAGAGGCTATCTTGGAAGAAGTGAATCCATAGGTTCTTATCCGCCGTGTATGGTTGGATCTTCCTTACGTACGACCTTAGATGCAGCTTTGGGCAGGAGACCCCATCATACTTGGCGAAGGCAGGCGCCTTAAACTTGTGTGGAATTACTACCCCAGAAGATAACCCCAAATCTCCAAAATCCAGCCCCGACACATTCTGAATTTCCATGGCGCTTAAGTGGTCCTCCAATTGCTTGTATCTGTCAGCAGCAGGTGGGTATTGTTCGTCGTTATAGTCCGTCTCGTTGTCGGAGACTGCGGGACTAGGAGCTCCTCCCCCTTGGGGACTGTTTTTCTCAGCAGAAGAGGTAGTTGGGTCAGCTTCATTATGGAGTGTGTTCCCAAATCTGCGTCCGGTGTTGAACAACGCAGTCCTCTTTTTCTTCTTCTTCTTCAGGAGTAGAGTCTTCAACTCTTGCTGACCTTGAGCTAGGCTTAGGACCATCTCTTGAAACTGTGCATTTTGGGCCTGAAGGGCCTTGATTGCTTGCTCACTGGAGGAGTCTGGATTCATGATGACTGTGCAAAATAAACAGCGAAGGAGATTAAGCAACCTGTGAAATAGGGTACCTGCTATGCATATGGTGCAATGGAATGCGTATGTTTTATGTTTTCAAAGACAAACAAGATTCAACTTTGTAGACAAAAAGGGAAACACACTTCATTAGATTAAAATTTCAATTGTTCAACAACTTGCCCTTAGGCATTACAGGAATGAAAAATACTGGAAAGGAAATAAAACTGTAAAAGGAAACATCCAAAGCTCATCAATGCTCCCATGGCCTCCTCTTTTCAGTGCTGATGTAGTTGTTCAGGACCCGTTCTTCCTCCAATTGCTTAGTCAGCCTCTGGATCTTCCGTTCCTGCTCGTTGAATTTCTCCCGATAGAAATCCCGTTCTTCCTTTAGCTGTGCCCAAGATCTCTTCATGGTGTCAAAATCAGTAGGTATCTGAGGAGGGAGGACAGTTGGAGGAACCCCATCTTCAACAGGAGGCTCAAGAATGAGAGGTCTAACAGCTTCGTAGGGCATACCTAACCTTTGAGCACGGATGCGGACCCATTTGCAATAGGGCTTCAATGGCAGAGAAGTCTTTGGTCCCAACTCATGTGGGTTGGCTTTGTGGATTCTGTCCCAAGCTCTAATGAATCCCTGGTGCAGTTTGTCACTGTCTGCCTGAAACTCAAAATGGAAGTGAGGAACCAGCATTTCATGAGGCCCATCTCCTCTGGCTCTTCCAAACTGACGGAGAGCTAAGCATGGATTGTAAGAGATACCACCTTGGATACCAATCAACGGAACATTAGGGTATTCTCCGCAACGGTCAATAACAGCTACCTCATCCAAACCTCTGAGAGTCCAGGTGATGTCGTTATCAGTGAGAGACATTAACCTCCTAGCCCAACCTTTTCCTTCTTCATTCTTCAGCACGAACTTAGGAAGGTGCGAAATAAACCACCTTACTAGCAAAGGAGCACAACACCACGGAGTTCCCCGTTTTCGAGCAGTACGAGCATAGAGTTATTGTAGAATATCACCCAAGAGAGTGGGTACCGGATTCCGAGACATGAAGATCCTTATGACATGGATACTGATAAAGGTGTCAGGGTTGGGAAACAATACCAGACCATAGATCAAAAGAGCCAGAATATCCTCATATGCCTTGAAGTCCAAGTCATTCCAGAAATCATTAGCCTTGCCAACCAGAAATTTGACCAAAAAGCCCTTGATCCCATTTCTAGTTTCCCAGTTGGATAATACCTCTTCTTTGGTCAAGGGGAGAATTGCAGCAATCTCTTCAGGCCTAGGAGTCTTTTCCAAACCAGTGAATGGGGTTTGTTCCAAGACAGGGATCCCAAGCAAATAAGAAAATTCTTCCAGGGTAGGAACCAGCTGGAAGTCTTGAAAGGTGAAACAGTGATACAGAGGGTCATAAAACTGGGTCAGAACACTTATCAGTTGTTGGTCCCATTTTGCAGTGACCAAGCCAAGGAGAGAACCATGTCTGTTGATGAAGGAAGTAGTGTTTGGAATCCTTCCAACCAAATCCTTGAGTAACACTGGTGGTTGAACAAAGTTGAGCCGGACAGTATTCCTACGCACGGGCATCATGATGTCCTACAAAACAGAGCAAAGATAAAACCTTTTTTGTCTTTGAAATGGGTTAGCCCTTTATACAGGATGCATGCAATGATATGATGGCATGATGCTATGATGAAGCACACCACAAGTATTCACATAGGTAAATAAGGCACACAAGTCACACAAGACACCCTTAGGTTTTAGGCCAGCATGAGTTTCAGGTATTACCCTCTTTTGGTTTTGTTGGTTAAAACCTGTCCTATCAAAAGTAACCGGGTTCTAGAGGATCTCAAATCATCTCAATCGGTCATAACTCCAGCATCGCAATCTTTTCTCGCGGCCAGAACCATCTCGAGAGTTTAGCCTCAATGAGTGTAGCATACTGCTACTGTCCTAATAGCCAAGTTGGTCAATTTAGGGTTCTAAGGTTGGTTGGTGTTTAATGACCCCTTAGAAGGCCTATATTCTCCCCGTTGCAACACAAGGGATATAGGTACAGACTAAGATGCCACACCAACGTAGCCACTGCTTCACCCATGTCGGTCTATGCCGGACAGGTCCCTCACAGATTATGCTACCTAAAAAGGGTATTTCCCAGATCCGGGTTAGGATCTATGAAACTCCGATGCAAAGCCCACAAACATAAAAGCAAACAAAGCAAACAATTGAAAACAAGGGTGATCTAAGCCCTAAGGTTACTCCACTTTTAAATTCTCTCCCCAGCAGAGTCGCCAGTTCTGTGATACGGTGGGAGAACTGACTTGAGGTTTTGTGTTTGTATTCGCAAATGTTTCGGTTGAGCAAGAGTCGCCACCGACTTTTTATTTTATCCTAAGGAAAGGTTAAAAAGCACAGCAAAAACCTTTTGAGATGTTTTCTTGGGTTCGGGGAGTAGATTATAGAAAGGGAAGGTATTAGCACCCTTTCTATCCATGGTTATCCATGGGCTCTTAGTTACTTGCTTAGATCACTTGCCTTTTGTTTTCAATTGTTTTAAATGGTGCTTGAGTGTGTGGGTTTTGAAAATGTTTTGAAAAGATGCCAATGTGGTGGCAACCTTTGTAATGATCCATGTGGGGATGTATACAAAGATGTATGTCTTTTGAAAAGGTTTTCATTTGTTTTTGAAAATTGTTTTGAAAGTGTAGTGAGGTGTGGTTTTGAAATTAGGCAAGTGTTTTGTTTTGCAAGTTTGATTCAAGTAACTAAGAGGTTATCTACTCCTAAATTTCTCAAAAGATTATTGCTATGTTTCAACCCTTTTAACAAGTTTGTTCCACCATTGTATTTGGTGGACAACCTTATGTTAGGATGTGAAAGGGACAGGCGCGGGTCATCGTTTAGACCATGATTGCAACGGCGTTAAATGTCTTTGGGCAATTTTCTTTAAGGGACTTGATCATTTGTTTTTGTTTGTTTTTCCCAAAGAGACCTAACATGCAATATGGCCCATTTATTTGAAGGCAACCAAGTGGAGTACCCTAGGGGTGCAAGTGTGATTTGTGTGTCCATTTTCATGCTTGTTTATCTTGAGATTAGGTCATAACTATTTTTTTATCGTTTTTCGCATACAAGCCCTAATTCTAACATGTTATCATTAGAAAGCAATAAAGTGCGAAAATAAATTTACTAAGCTATTACAAAACCAAATATGGGAAGGGGGGTACAAATGTTCAAATGGGGATATTGACAAGAATTTAAATCTAAAATTATTACATCAATTTTGAATATTTGCAATTTAATCAATGTACAAAAATTAAATGAGAATGTAAGATGCAAAAGAAATGTTTTGTATATGTATGAAAAAATATTATTTATATAAAGAGAAAAGAAAATAAAAATATATTATTTTTTGGAGTATTTTGAGTTTAGGGCAAAAACCCTAATTTTATTAGGGAAAATGTATTATTGTTTAATTTAATACAAGTATTTACTTATTATGTACAAAAATAAAAATAAAGTGAAGTATATTATGAAAAAGTATTTTTGTATCAAATATTAATAAAATGAAAAATTCAAGTATTTTTATATTTTAACTTAAATATATTAATAAACATATATATATATACATATATTAAGTTCTAAATATGCAATATATACAAATAATAATAATAATTAATTTTTTTTGGAAAATAGTATTTTTTATATGAAATATTTTTAGAGGATAATATGAAATAACAAATAAAAAAATAGAAGTGTTTTTACATATTTTTCTATTTATCCTAAATAATAATATATATATGTATTTATGTATTAACTAAAGAAAAATCAAATAAAATCAAATAAAAATCAAAAAGTGGTGAGAAAAATATTTTCAAAATTTTAATATGCTGAGAAAAAAATAAACAAGTTAAACAAAAAAAGAAAAAGTCAAAAATATTAAAAAATGAAGCAAATGGGCTCAGGGGGTTCATGAGTAATTAAGTGGTGTGAATAAGAAAAAATGCACAGGCCCAGCCCAAAGATCACTGTCTTCAACCTCCAACACAAAACATTTGAAAAAAAACGCGCGCCCCTGTTCTTCAATGTCCAACTCTCGATTCCTGGCTTTTTAACAAAAACTCATAACACAACAAATGTTCAGCATGAAGAGACGATTCTAACCATGTATGGAACTTGACCTAACTCTCTAAGATGAGGGAGAATTTCTCCTCCCCCAAATCCTAACCTAGTTTTTCTGCCATTTTTAAACTCCAAATTCTCTCTACTCAGGCAAAAGAAATGAAATGTAAAGATATGTACATGTTCAGGGCTATGAGTAGAACCTTGTTTCTTCACAAACTTAAGACTAAAGATGCATGATAAGAGAGATACGAGTTCAAAGTTTTACCTGTGCAGTTGAACTTCTATCTGGAGAATGAGGAACTTCTAGTGCAAGGTAATGATTGGAAAAGCTTCCTTGAGGTCCAGGGATGCTTTTTCAATGCTTACTTTGTCTTGAAACTTCTTGTATCGAGCTGTGGAACTTCAACTGCAAAAGGAAAAAATGAAAATGGTGGAAGCTGTTAGAGGGATTACAGGTCAGGTTTTAGGTCATGGTTAGCTTGCATATATGCTAGGGAATGTGTATGAATTGATTTTGGTAAGAATGCTCGAGGGAAATGGGAGTTGGCACTCAAACTGCAGAGGCAACTCTGTTTTTGCAGTTTGAGGATGATTCTGAGATGGAGGGTGTTTTGGAGGTGCAAGGGTCGTGTCTTGGCTTGGTTATGTTCTATGGAAGGTGTTTGATAACTTTGTTCTTGTGTTGGTAAGCTGAGATTGAAGTTGGTACAAGTTATGCACTTTTCTTGAACTTGAAGCAAACAAATGCAACTTGGCTTTCTAGGTCAGTACAGGACCCCCTAATGTGCTGCATCAGCCTCTCTTGATCAGTGTGTTATGCACATAATCTTGTGCCAAGCAGATCTTCCATGTACTTGTTGGATTTCTAATTTGACATAAAGCTAATCTTTTCAAAAATGGAAAGTTCACTTTATCTAGTTTAGGATTAATCTTGCATACAATGCTTGCACTCAAAGAACAACACTTTAACACATTGAATATGCATTAAATTATTGAGTATGGAATGGTTCAAGGACCTGTAATCAAGGGCATGCTGATTTAGAGAAGTTTACACAAACTATGAACATGGAGAATGGCCAATTCAAAGGTGAGTTTTTGCTATATTGTGAAATTCGAATCTCTCAAGTTATGAGGTTGTTTGAGAAGTTCTTGGACATTTTGGAAAGCTTGGAATGTGTACTACAATCCATCTTTGAAATGCAAGTTGAAATTACAAGTGGAAGGGTATGGAAAATGGCCTTGAAGTGGGGTAGAAAACCTTGTCAAAATAGGTTAAAATTTCACTAAGTTAAAAATGGTTTAGTGCCCTTATTCAAAAAATTGTAACTTGAGATACAAGCTTCAAATGAGAAAACTTTGTGAATCAAAGTTGTAGATTATGTAACAAGCTACAACTTTAATGTTTTGACTTTTGTTTGAATCCAAATGGATCTTGGTGAAAAGATGGGGCAAAGTTGGGAAAAAATTAGGGTTTTTCATAACTTAGAAAAATTCTAAGTTATGAAAAATTCCATTTTCTAACCCTAATTTGCATTTTGTGATTTCTTGGTGAACAAGTTTCATGATTTGGCATGTTTTGATGAAAAATGAATCTTGACTCTTGATTTTGACCAAAAAGTCAAAGTTTGACTTTTCAGTATACAGTCAAAATTGATCAATTGACTGGGAAATTCAACTGTCAACCTTGTGTACTTGGGATCTTTTGAGCTTGATGAATGTGTCAAGACCATTTCATTGAGTCCTTGAGTCCATATGTGAGCTTGGTTTGCCATTGGTTAGGTCAAACAATCAAAAATTGCCTTTGTGCAGTCAAAACCCTAAAAATGACCATTTTGCCCTTTTGGTGATCTGATCAAATTTCTTGTGGAATTGTGATCCAAACTTGATCAAATGGTCCACATGAGTTCATAATGTTGATGTAGGTCAAAAATCATGAGTTTTGACTGTCAATTGGCCACAGTTGACTTTTTCCCCAATACAGCTGATTTCCAGGTCATCTGTCTAATTGACTGGGCAAAACTTGGACTCAAGGCTTAAAACTTGGTGAGGATAAACTTGGGAGTCCAATATGAAACATGAAAGTCATCTTAGGCATTCTAGGTCAAAACATCCTTGGGCAAACACAAACCCTAATTTGAGTCCACAGTGCAAGGAGAAGTCTTGAGCAGAGGAAACCCTAATTGGATCTTGATCTTCAAAGGTCTTGTGATGAGAAAATGTTGAGGAAATGGGAGGGCAAATTTTGGGGTACAACACCAGATTATTTTCCAAACCCATGTTTTGGTATTGGATATGCTGAACTACTTCGTCAGCATTTTGATTTCTGTTAACTAACCTTACCTCTGGGGTTATTACCCTAGGTTCCTCGACAGGTTGCTCCAATCGTGCCCTAAGGTTTTCTTCGACAGGCTGTTGGACTTGGTTGATGGTGGTTTCTTCCTCTAAGAATACACCCTGGTTTCCCCTTATTTGCGCCCTTTGGGGCTGTCGAATAGGTTGAGGTACTCCAAAGAAATCAGCCAAACGTGTCATTTGCGCCGTCATCTGCTGATTCAATTGAGTAGTGTTTTGTATTAGAGGGTTCAGCACTGTACTTAAAGTTTGTGCCAACATTTGCACCATATCATGGTTGCTTTCGTCCATTTGTTGCCTCAAGACTGCTGTCGAGGCATTTGTAAGGCCATGTGCTACTTGGGACGTTCCTCCTAAGAGTTGGGTCCTATTTCTATTCGCCATACCTACTCCAGAACCTTGGAGTGGCGAAGAGGCACTCACTAAAGGGTCTGAAAAAGTGGACGCAGCATTCGTCAGGCTAGCCAAGTCAGAAGTTGGCATGCCATAGAGTGGTTCTCGATTATGACCGCCTGTCATAAATCCTGGGGGAACAAAAGGCCTTGTGCCTAAATTTCCCCTTGGTGGGGGAGTTCCCAAAGGCACTCTGGGGCCTGTGAACGGAGGTAATGGCCCCGTTGCTGTGACCGTTACTGCTGGTGTCGAACCAGCGGTTATCGCTTCACTTACGGTCGGGATCACCGTTGTTCCCACATTTGTTTGTGGGATCTCGTTATTGTTTGGCGGATTCGCCATCTCTTCCCTTCTTCTAGCAGTATTGTTATCGTTAGTGTATATTCTACCACTTCTCAATAACATACAACGCTCCTCGAAAAAGATGAGATTATGTTCAAAAATCAACACACAGTCCCACCAGGTGTGCCAATTTGTTTACCGTGGTTATTGGTAAACAACCGCTGATCCTCCAAATGGTTACTTATTTGGTTACTCGCAGGATCGATCAGATTGATCCTAGGACATAGGTTGATTTTGAGGTTTTGGTTAAATTGGATAATGGTTAAATGACAATAAAGTAAAGAGGCTTTAAGTAAATTGCATGAAGAAATAGGCTTGGTAAAATAAATGAAGGCTTGAAGTAAAAGACTTCGACAGGTAAAGTATAGAAGAAAGCAAGTAAAGTTTCTGGAAAAGTAAATGACTTTGATTAATAAAAGTGGTGTTTCACACATACATTTCTCAACAATTCTTTCTCACATGCTGGGTACTCGAATCTATATGAGTGACTTTGTATATAATTGTGAACACACGCGAGAAACTGCGTGAACTACTACTATTTATACTAAAACATCCCAAGTAACCGTCGGGCAGTTACACTGCTTCGAGATGATTCCACTTGGCACGTTCTCAACGTTCGACGCTCCAGATCTCTGCACGTTGCACTTGGTAACCGCTGGAAACCGTTTTCCCTCCAAACGCTTGAATTTCAAACCGTTCCACTCTGAACCATCGAACACCTTCGTCGAGAAGCATCTTCGACGAGAAACACCTTCGACGTCGAAGGCAACCAACTTCTCCTTTGGAAGAAATTTTCTAAGTATATTGCCATCTTTCGATGGGCATTTCGACGGACCTAGCTGGTCGAAAACATCCTTCAGCTTCAATGGCTGACATTAATGAAACAAGGGTGTCGAATTTAGGAGCCAACACACTCCTAAAATTGCAAACATAATACCACCACTTCTTGTAACACTGCCTCAGATAATTTAGTCTAGTTACCAAATTGTTTAATTGGTAATGTAAAATTTTTTAAGGGAGGGGCGTTTTTGACGGTTTAGGGTTTAGGCAATCTTTGAGTAAAGATTTGATAGTAGATTTATTTAATAGCAAATTATTTTTAAATTTATCAATTTTTAAGTTATAAGATATATTTTTTAGATAATATTTAAGTTTTTGTTGTCTTAAACTAGTTGATGATAGAATAAAAACTATGATTCGATGTTTTTTAAGCAATTAAGCTAATGAATGAATGTTACTTTTTAATTATGAATTTTTAAATTTTTTTTAGATATGATGAGATTATTATAAGAAATTCATAGGAGGTGGTTAAAGTGTTTGACATCATTCTGAAAGATCGGATGTGATGGTTGTAAATTTTAGAGGGGAAATTGTTTTTTTTTTAGACATTAGGAGACCAATGTTATGGATGAAGTGTTTGGATTTGGCTGTTAGTCGATATGAAGACATTATCATGGGTTTGTTCATGAAGAGAGTGGTCATGACTGTTGAGTTAATGCATCTTCTGCTACAATACAACTAAGAGATCTTTAGAGTGAGCTTCTTCTACTTTGTTCTTTCATGGATATCGTCAAACTTTATTCTGGCATTAGAATGTGTCAATCTAATTATATGGAGAAAACAATTATTTTGTATGATAAAGAGTTGAGAAGGGCGGTTGAAGACATTGTGGTTGGTGAAGGTCCTTTCTTTGAGGACCTTTCAATGAAGGGTGACTTCTTTACCTATTAGAGATTATAGATTGGACTATACTCGACAGTAGAGGTTAACTCATACGCGTTTGTGAATTCTAGGGCCCAATCTGGGGTATTACAGGATCATATATTGTGAGATATTGTGATATATGGTATGTACCTTAATTTCGACAAAGTATTTGATTGTCTTAGTGTTGTGATTCTAGATTTTGACCTTAGCGGTTTTATTATAATGGACATTGTCCCTCCTAAAGCACAACATATTATAGAGAATGTATTTTTTAGTAAAGGTGTTTAGGACATGGATGTGAAGTTTGACATGACCATAAATTGAAAGCAGTTTTTGGTTGTTAGCAAGCTGCACATGCTCAATATTTTCTCCTTGCTATCCCTATTGATGGTGTAGGAGAATATGTGTCCCTGATAAAGTACTGTACCATCCTTAAATATCAGTATATGATTCCCTTATTTCATGTTAAGGCATGTTTGGGTACATATAGGGAACACATCATTCATTTTAAAGAGATTACAATATTCAAATACCTACATGACTTTGTTAGGAAGAAGCAAATGCCTCAAAATTTCTTGACTGACCCATGAGAGGGGATATCGACACTTAAACCAATAGATGTTCTGATGTACGTGTTGGTAGGACGGAAACATGCATGTATAAAATTGAATAGGTTTTTTCACTTATGGGACTGAGGACTAGAGGATTTATTGTGAGACAAATAGCTCTCAAAGCCACTTCAAGTAAAGTGTCCAAGTATGAGAAAGTGTGTTCTGACAATCAATATGTTTTCATATCATTTGTCTTTGACAATTTTAGTTTCTAATACCAGAAGCAATAAATCTTTTACAAATAAAGAAAAGACTCATGTATAGCTGTTTCCAGTGATTTCTGGTAAACAACCGCTAGTCTTCCAAACTATCGAATAAACTTACTGACTGTTATTCAATTTCTCTGGTAACTCGCAGGATCGACTAGATTGATCCTAGGACTTATTGGTCATTAGGGTAACTCTCATGATCAAACAGATATTCATGGTTGGTATTTAGAGTGTTGTGCAGGTGTTTGACTTATTTCGATTTCTCTCTTAAAGATCTAAAGGTGTAATCAAAATATATGTGCGCGAAACTAAATTGCATGAATAAATGTTAATTGTAAAGACATGTGAAATTGCATAAAAGACAAGTAAATGGCTTTGAAACGTAAAACAAAACAGTTAATGTAAAAGGTTCGAAATGCGAAGAAAGCGTTTAATGCAAGAAATCTGTAAAATGACTTTAAGTAAAATAGGCGTTCGAAGGATAAAACTTGAAGATAAAGGCATGAAAAGTATGACAGTTTTCTGAAATGTAAAGTGTTTGAAATGGAAAGAAAGCATTTAAATGTAAGGCATCAATGAAAAGATTTCGAATAAAAAGACTTTAAATGAGAAAACTTGTAAATGGTATTTGACAGAAAGATGAAGGAAAGTACTGGAAATGATAAAGGGTTTTCATTAAATCATAAACATGTGGTGCTATCATACGTACATTGCTCTTGCATTCGTTTCCCTAGCCATGTGGTAATTTGAATGTTTACTGAGTATTTAGTACAATAGATATGACACCCGAAATCCTAATACTAAGACTTCTATTTATACTACTTCGACCATAACGGTCCTGCTATAAGATTATGCCACGTTCAGAACATGCAGAACAATGCCTCTCTCTTGTTTCCACGTGTCTTCAAATGCTCCAGCACATAAATTTCAAACTTCGAATGTCCCGCTTGTATTTGAATTTCAAATGTTTTGGTACTTCTCCGCTTCGAACGCATTCCTTAGATACAGCCTTGTTGTCATTTCGAGACTTCTTTAGATATGTTCCCATAATTGCCACTCGAAGCTCCAAGCTTTGATATGCTCATTCGAAACACTGCTTCTGCTATTCCGAAACATGACGCTTTGTTTCATTTCAATCGAAACGTTAATTCACTTGGCTTCTAATAATCTTATCAAAATCTTCAGCCAACAATAGCAATATTGTATCTCTTAGAAAAACGAATGTAATTTTTAAGAAGATTGATTTTGTCATCTAAAAAGGATTAGCTACACGGCTTATTGTCAATTTGTCTGATATTTCTGTATACTATTGATCATATATATAATTAATTTTAGATGTGATTAAATATGTATTTTTTGTGTGTTTGAATTAATAGAATATAAAAAGTATAAAACAAAGTAAAATAGATAAAGAGGTCATATACAAAAGAATGTTAGATTTATTTCGTGTTTTTAGAATTTTTATAAGTGCAATATGTTAGACTACTGCGACTTATCTAGAGGGGGGTGAATAGATCCCCAATTAAAAACTACCTTTCAAAAATAGGTATTTAAAAAACTTATTTGAAAAACAATGTTGAACGAAAGAATTTTTTGCCTAGATCAAAATAGTAGTTTAAACAAACTTAGTTATTAGAAACTCAGATATGCACAAGCCGTATGAAATTAAGATAATAATAAAATCAATCAACACAATAATATCAAACACAACAGTTTTCTATCTCCAATGAAATCAGGTTAAAAACATAACTTGACAATTTATTGAACACTTGGCGCGCAATCAATTTCTCAAAATTTTCTTTGAGCTTTGTTGATATGAAAAAGCACTTACAATCAAAGTGATTATAATCAATCAACAAAGAAATTCAAACTTTAATAATCAAAGAAAAATTCTATATGAATCAATCAATCAAATAACACATTCAAATAATTTCATATAGAAAGTAAATGAGAGTTACTCGTTTATCACAATTTACTAGCAACCTATTTCCAATGTAATTAAACAAAAATATAGAACAATGAAACTTGTCGAACACTTGGTATGCGAACGAATTTTCAAAATTTTCCTTTGAGTTTTGTTTATATGAAAAAGTACTTATAATCGAAGTGATTATAAGTTAATCAACAAACCAATTTAAACAAAAATAATCACAGAAAAATTCTTACTAGTCGACCGATCAAACAATGAAATTCAACAAATTATGTAATGAAAAATAAAAGCGAGTAAAGAGATGAGAGAGAGAGAGATGGATTTATTTAGGAAGTTCACCATTCGTCCTTGTTATGGCTACATCTGCCCCTAATTTAAAATGAAATTGAGATATCAATTTTACTTTACAAAAAGTCGATTACAAGAGAAATATTCCAAGAGCCACCCTACAAATCCTAATTGTTTGTTGTTGATTCAACTCCTTTTTTTTTGTTGATATTTAACAAGACCAAGACACAATAGCTACCAATTGATTTATCAAATCTTGCTACTCCTTTGGGTTACCCTAACTCCAAATCTCTTTCCCGCACGATCAATAATAAATCAGAGAATTAGTTAAGGATCAATATTTATATATTTGTCCTAATTCCTTAACTCAAAGCAACAAGTTCTTCACGAGTATAATTTTTTACATCTCTTCCTATTTATATTTAAATTGTCTCATGTCTTCCAATTTTATTATTTATTTTCTATCTATATAATTTTAATTGTTTGCTATAATTAATTTTTTAAATTTAAACAAAGAAATAAAATCAAGTAAAACATAAAAAAAAATATCTTTATTTTTTTGAATAGTTTGATTTACCAAAATTAGTTCCAATTTTACAGTTATTTTGATTTTTCGCGATTGAAGTAATTTTGTATTATTTTGTTTATTAATAATTTTGAAATGTGTTTAAATAATAAAATATAAAATTTTAAATATAAACGTCTATAAAATATTAAATAAATGGTTAAATAATAATTATTATAGAATTATTAATAAATTTTTTATATCATTTAAAATATAATTATATTTATGTATTATTATTCTTATATAAAAATATATTTACTCATAATCGTTTCAATTTAAGTTCAACCTTGATCGAATCTTAAAAAGTACGCCAATTTAATACTCGTTATATTTTTAGTTACTTTGGTTTATGATCCGACCTGATCAGAAATGGACCGTCACGGTTGGCTCCGAGCAGAAAGCTTTTTTGAACGAGGTGGGGGGGGGGTACCTGCAAGGCACTCCGATGCTGAAGTAAGTAGGAGTACGAGCATATAATAGCAAGTGTAAGGTTAGAATGATGAATACCTGACCCTCTGGAAGCAGAGGGTATTTATAGCCCCCAGCGCTGGGCCAAGGTTCCTTCACTGGGTCGGGCAGGTTCGGCCCAATGGAGGAACTGCCAGGTTCTACGTGCGTAGTGGGGACCCGCACGTGGTCCCCTTCCTGGATGTTCTACGTGAAGTGCGGGCGGACGGAAACACGGTCTTTTCGGAGTATCGTTGGGGGGACAGTGGACTGAGTCTGCCCTAGCTGGGGTGCTCGAGGTAACGTCGAGCTGGGCCTCAGACTGTGGTGCTGGACCACCTCATGTCGAGCTGGAGGCGTATCGTCGAGCCAGCGACTACGCGTCGGGCACGGTCTCACTCTTTGGTCGGCGTGGCCCTTGTAAGTCCATTTGGACTGGGCCTTTGCAATGCTTTTGGGCCTGTCGGGCCCAGTCCAGAACAGGAGCCCCCCAAGTCGTGGTTCCTTTGTGAGGAGCCATGACTTGAACTCAAGTCGCTTCCTCATCGAGGTCTCGTGCCCGTGACAGAGGTGTGGGCCCTTGAGGGTCTCCTCGTGTCGTGCTCGGAGCCGTCTTCGGCGGTGGATGCCCGGAGGATCCTTACCGGGCGCGTCTGTCGAGCATACGAGGTATCTTTCGGGAACTGTGCCGCCACCCTATGGGGATAGGGTCATCATTGCGTTGGGAGCAGCGCGTCGAGGAGAGGGAGTCCGTGGTTGCCCGAGGTGACGTTTGGTATTCCACGTCATCACTATAAATAGGAACCTTGGGCCCCATAACACGTTTCTATTCTCTGCGCTCTCTCTGCTGCTGCTCTTCCAGATTTCTTCCAGTTGCGACTTTCTGTCACAGATTCTTCTACTCCGTAGCCAAATCCTACTCTTTGATTCAAGTAAGTGGTCTATCTTCTTCATTTTCTTGTTAGAATGCATGATTTTTGGCGCTTGTAGATGTTTTAGGGCCGTGCGCGTGGGATTAGCCCGTTAGACTCATACTTAGCCCGACATATTCATGCCTAGGACCAGCAAACGCATGTTTGTGGCCGGCGTATTCATAGTTTTAGGTGATAAACTCCAGCGCTGCTCGGGGTCTTCATGATCCAGGGCGCCTGATTCATGATCGCGCCCGGTATGTTCATGGTCTTGGCCGTGGGCCTCATGGTGTGGCTCGCCATGTTCATACCTTGGGTCGACATGTTGGAGAGTGACCGCGTAGTTGGTTTGAGGAAGAACACAACGAGTTTCGGGATGTCGGGGAGGCAACCATTCGTGGAAACGGACTACGTGGTCGTGAATGGGACGACGTGATTTGTCGAGCGTATGGCTTCGTGCCCAATTGACTGGTTTTCCGTGCTCTGCAGGTAACCATGGCGGACGAGCCGAGCTCCTCCGGGCGTCACGATCGTGAAGAACAAAGCGCCGACGAGTCGGTCAACCTGATTGATACTGTGACCGACCCTTCGCTGGATTGGGTGGGCGTCGAGCCTCGAGGGATCGCGTCGATCTACAGCCGAGACGACCGAAATCCGTACAATGTCATCGAGACGGGCCAGGGCCAGCCCGACTTTCAAAGGAACTTCGTAGTCATGCGCCCGTCCTCCCGTGCCAAGATCTGCTCGGTTTATCCGGAATGCAGCTTCGCGATGTATGAGATCGCGTTCAAAGATCTAGGGCTGCGGCTGCCCTTCACTGATTTCCAAGTTGGGGTCTTCACTCACCTGGAGTTGGCCCCGTACCAGCTACATCCAAACTCGCTCGCCTTCATCCGGGCGTTTGAGTTGACGTGTCGCTATCTGAGGATCGGGGCGACCATACCGCTCTTCTTCCGAATTTTTCATCTGCAGCGCCAGTCCCGAGGAGGGAAACATAGCTGGGTCTCCCTGAAGCAGTCGAGGAGACTCTTCAAAATGTATATGGACTCCGTAAGGGGTTTTAAAGACAAGTGGTACGTTGTGCGGCCAGTTACCACCTCTGCTTTAAGTTCTCTTTTCGAGGAGGAGGAGCCCCTGAGCGACGATGACGGGGAGGCGGTTTTGGGCGACGATGGGAACCATGTGTTGGCCCGTACGGCTAAAGTCCCTGTGCACTGGATGTTCCGACATTACGAGCATGGGACTGGTTATTACCATACTGCTGCCGGGGACATGTGCTTGGAAGACGAGGAGGCGTACGCCGCACTTTGCTGGTTCGTCGATAGCTTCCACCCTGCCCGGTGGGTTACGCGGGAAGGGGATGATATCTTGGACAAAGATGGTTACCCAATGTTCGAGTCCCGTCCAATTGATACCAAGGCGCTCGTGGAGTGCCCGACGTACAGGCAGGCTGCCCGTCTGTTAGGTTGTTTATTGCTTGAATTTCTTTGCTCGTCATTTATTTATGAGTTTGCTCGATACTGACCCAACTTTTATTTTGTGCAGGTTCGATGGCTGGTCGACATGAAAGGCTCTTGAAATTATCCTACGACCAGAAGCGAGGCAGGAGGGTCGTGAAGGCCCCACAGGCGACGAGGATGGGCCCACCACACAGTCCAAATGCTCCTCAGCCGGTGAGGGTGGACTCATCGTCAAGCTCGGGGGCCGCGTCGGATGGGACCCCAGAAGTTGAAGAGATCGACCCTAGTGCCGTCTTGATACAGAGGAAGAGGACCCGTGTGGAAAGTGGTCCGACTGTTGGCAAGGACGCCGGTGCCGTTAAATCTTTCGCCTTCCCCCCTTGCTTCGAAGAGGCGGGCTTTTTCGAGAGATTCCCTCTGACAGTGATTGCCGACGAAGCTGCAGCTATAAAAAAGATGAGTAAAGAGGAACGGAAGACGCATCTGGCCGCCAGCATGGACGGGCTGGTAAAAATGGCCGAGATGGCTTTGGTGCTATCCGAGGAAGGAGGGGATCCTGCCCGTGTTGAGGAACTCGAGCAGGAGAAGGCGGCCCTGATCTCGAGCTCGCGGAAGTTGAAGGTCGCTCTGGAACGCTCCGAGGAGATGTTCCGCGAGCAGACGGCGATGCTCGATGCTGAGAGGGAGATGTTGACCTTGGAGAAGGAGAAGTCGGGGAAGTTGGCCGAGGAGGGGGAGCTTCTTCGGGCAGACAGGGATCGTCTAGGGGCCGAAGTCGAACGCTTGGCCCAGCAGATCGAGGAAATGAATGCTGCCATGCAACCTGCCGAGGACGAGCCCGAGGACATAGTGGCTTTGAAGAGTCGGTTGGAGCTGGTCGCCCATATCCGGCTCCTCGAGGCGGATTGCGTCGGTGCCCTGGAGGATGGGTTCAACTCCGCGGTCGGTCAACTCTCCTTGCTAAACCCTGGTCTGGTTACTGAGGGTATCGGCCACACATATCAGATCGTGGATGGCGTGATCGTTCCTCCGCCCGACTCTTCAAGCGCCGAAAATGATGGTTCCGGGGAGACCTGACTAGGATAGCGGGCCTGCGTGCCCTTGACATTTGTATTCTTTGGGCCTGCGTGCCCGTTTGTTGTACGTTACGAACATCGCCGGCCTTCTTGGTCGGTTTATAATTGTTTTATCGCCTTCGGGCATTTATATCAATGCTGTTTTACATTTTGGATGTTTTGCCCTTGTTTGAAATCATATATTTGCATGAACTTTTAGCCTAAGTCATGGGCCCGAGGAGTGCCCGTAAGTGGCTTGGACTTGGCGAGCGAGTCTGCCCGCCTTCCGTTTGCATGCGTGTCCGGCCCTCTTTCGCTGGCCAGAGTCACCTAAGTGTTGTCCTCGAGGGGAGAGACTTCCCTTTGACCCATTTAGATGGCCCATCATTCTTGATGGCATGTCGGGCATTTTGGAGCGAAGTTGCTCAGTCGGGCGTGGAGCCCGTTAGGGACTATTTGCCCTTGGTGTGAACTGCCCATCGCGAGCTGGGTGTTCTGCCTTATGGGTACAACGACGGTGGGGCTCGGTATAGTTGTCCACGTCGGGCACCATCGATCGTCATCGTTTACCGTGCGATTCTGTGCCATTTTGGCCGTATGTCGGGCTTGTACCTTAGCCTTATACGAAGTCGGACGTTTTTCCTCGTTGGCCGAGCGCGGGTGCTGTTGGTCGAGGGTCCCAGGTGTTGGTAGTTTCTAACTGTAGTACTGCTTCAGCTTAGCAGCGTTCCAGGGTCGTGGTAATGGCTCTCCGTCTAATTGCTCGAGGTAGTACGCCCCGGTACCCGTGGTGCCGTGGACGCGGTAAGGTCCTTCCCAGTTCGCGGCCAACTTCCCTTCACGGGAATCTTTCTGGTTCCTGCGTAATACCAGACTGCCGATTTCGAACTCGCGCTTGATGACCTTGTCGTTGTGGCGCAGAGCCACTCGTTGTTTTAGGGTGGCTTCGCGCAGGGCTGCACCCGATCGGATTTCCTCGACTAGGTCGAGTTCATCCCTTAGTGCTTCGTCGTTCATTTCTTCGTCGAGGGGTTCCTCCGTTCGCCGGGACGGTTCCATGATTTCGACCGGGATGACAGCCTCGGTGCCATACGTCAGTCGAAATGGTGTCTCACCCGTCGTTGAGTGGGGTGTGGTGCGGTAGGCCCACAAGACGCTGTGGAGCTCCTCGACCCATCCTCTTTTGGCTTCGCCTAGACGACGTTTGAGCCCTCGGAGGATGACTCTGTTCGCGGCTTCGGCTTGCCCGTTGGTCTGAGGGTGCTCGACCGACGTGAAATGTTGTTTTGTCCCAAGTTTGGTGACGAAGTCCCGGAACCCGTGGTCGGTGAACTGGGTACCGTTGTCGGTCACCAGGGCCAGCGGAATTCCGAACCTGGCGAGGACGTTTCTTTTGTAGAAACGGAGGATATTGTGCGAGGTGATTTTTGCGAGTGCCTCGGCCTCGATCCACTTCGTGAAGTAATCGACAGCCACAATAAGAAATTTGTTCTGATAGGTTCCTTGCACGAAGGGCCCGAGGATGTCCATGCCCCACCAGGCGAACGACCACGGGGATGACAATGTGTTCAGCTCGTGCGGGGGGGCGAGGTGCATATCCCCGTGCTTCTGGCACTTGTCACATTTTTTCACGTGTTCCTTGGCGTCCTGTTGCATCGTCGGCCAGTAGTATCCTGCTCGAAGGGCTTTCCTTGCCAAGGATTTACCGCCCATGTGCTGGGCGTTAATCCCTTCGTGTATCTCCCGCAGTACGTCGGGGATGGAGGTCTCGTCGATGCATTTCAGGAGGGGAATGGAGAATCCTCTTCGGTACAGTTTCTGCTCGAGAACTACATAGGAACATGCTCGTCGCTTGATTATGGCAGCTTCGGACTGGTTCGACGGGAGTTCTCCTTTTGTCAGGAAATTATAAACCGGGGTCATCCAGGACGTGGCATCGCCGATGGCGTGGATCTCGACCGTAGTCGAGGGTGGTTCGATACTTGGACGTGTCAGAGATTCCTGGATGACAGATTTATTCCCGCCCTTTTTTCGTGTGCTCGCGAGTTTAGACAATATGTCCGCTCTCGTGTTTTGCTCGCGGGGAACATGAGAAATTCCTGCTCGTACGAACTTTGCCATGTGTTTTTTGACTAAGTTCAAATATTCGATGAGGTTGTCGTTTTTGTCCTGGTAGCTTCCCTGTACTTGAGAAGCGACGAGCTGGGAGTCGGTGTAAATTTGTACCTCGTGGGCTCCCAGGTCCTCGGCTAGTCTCAGTCCTGCGAGCAGGGCTTCGTATTCTTCCTGGTTATTTGACGTCGGGAAGGAGAGAACTAAAGAGTGCTCGATCACTACGCCTTCTTCGTTTTCCAGGAGGATCCCTGCGCCGCTACCGGACGAGCTGGACGCTCCGTCGACGAAGATGGTCCACTTGTGTTCCTTCCCTGGGGGAAGGTCGTGAGTGGTCATCTCCGCGACGAAGTCGGCCAAGGCTTGTGCTTTCAGGGCCTTCCTGCTCTCGTACTGAATGTCGAATTCGGAGAGTTCCAAGGACCATTTTAGCATCCTACCCGCCATATCTGGCCGACCCAGGAGCTGCCTCACCGGCTGATCGGTTCGCACGATGATGGTGTGGGCTAGAAAGTAGTGTCTGAGCCTCCTCTCAGCGTTGACGAGGGCCAGAGCAACCTTTTCTATCTGCTGATATCTGCTTTCGGGCCCTTGTAAGGCTTTGCTCGTGAAGTAGACAGGTTTCTGCCCGTCAGGGGTCTCGCGGGCAAGGGCTGCGCTGATGGCTTCATTCGAAACGGCCAAGTATAAGTACAGCGATTCCCCGTCGTCTGGTCGAGACAACACGGGCGGTTGAGACAGGCTCTGCTTCAGATGGCGAAGTGCGTGTTCGCATTCATCGTTCCATTCGAAGGCTGCTTCCTTTCGAAGGAGTTTGAAGAAGGGGAGGGCGTGCTGAGCGGACTTCGCGACGAAGCGGGATAGTGACGTCAGCATGCCGTTCATGATTTGTATCGACTTCTTCGACGTCGGTGTTGGGAGGTCGGAGAATGCCCGACATTTGTCGGGGTTGGCTTCAATCCCTCGTTCTGTTAGATAGAATCCAAGGAATTTTCCTGCCTTAACCCCGAACGTGCACTTCTCGGGGTTGAACCTCATTTTGGCACTGTCTTGCTTGGGCGAAGACTGTCTTGAGATGAGCGGCGTGATCGGTGTCTCTCGGGATTTGACGATCATGTCGTCCATATATACCTCGAGCATGTCGCCAATCTGTTTGTTGAACACTCTGTTCATCATACGTTGGTAAGTTGCTCCGGCGTTTTTCAGTCCGAAGGGCATTACGTTGTAGTAATAGTTGCCCGAGCTGGTCATGAATGCCGTGCAGTGTTTGTCGCCTAGGGCCATTGGGATTTGGTTATATCCCGAGTAGGCGTCCATGAACGACAAAGTCTTGTAGCCGGCCGAGTTGTCGACCAGCATGTCTATGTTAGGTAAAGGAAAAGCATCCTTCGGGCAAGCCCGGTTGAGATCGGTATAGTCAACACACATTCTCCATTTTCCATTATTCTTTTTCACAAGTACAACATTTGACAGCCAGGTGGAATACCGGGCTTCAGAAATAAAATTTGCCTCTAGGAGGTCTTTTACAGCTTTTTCAGTAGCCTCCGTTTTTTCTGGAGACTGCCTACGCCTACGTTGTACTACGGCCTTTGCGGCTGGATCAATGGCGAGGTGGTGACAGGCGACCTCAGGGTCGAGTCCAGGCATCTCTGCAGCGCTCCAGGCGAAGAGATCAGCATTCTCGCGCAGACAGGCCTTGATTTGCTTCCTGGCCAAGTCGGGGAGGTCTTTACCAATCTTCACTCCCTTGGTCGGGTCCGTGCCGAGGGGAACGAGTTCAAAATCCCCGTCCGGGATAGGTTGGAGTGGGATTTGCTCGCTGCTGGATGGCTCGTCCTGGTCGAAGCGAGCGTCGAGGGCTATGGAGTCGACCTTTGGTGGAGCCTTCTGGACTTCTTCCTCGGGGGATGCTTTTCTGTCGGGCTCCTGCTTTGTCCTCTTGGTGGGTCTGGTCCCCACGTCGACGGTATCCCGTCCCTTTGAAGCGGCGTTGAAGCACCTGCGGGCAGCGGCAAGGTCTCCTTGGATGGTGGCTACCCGTGCCCTTCATTTTCAGATGGACAGTCGAGGGCACCGCTGTCAGCTCCGCCAGTGTCGGTCTCCCCAAGATGCAATTGTATAGAGACGGGCAATCGATGACGAGGAAGCGGACCTTAACCTGTCTCGTAGCCGTTCCTTCTCCGAACGTAACCAGGAACTCGACATAACCCCAAGGTTTGGAAGTCGAGCCGTTGAAGCCTTGAAGATCCGAACCCACATACGGAGAGAGATGTGAGTCGTCCAGTTGTAAGGTCCGGAACAGCTGGCTGTACATCACGTCGACGGAACTCCCTTCGTCGACCAAGATGCGGTGTACGTCAAAATTGGCCATTTTTTCCCTTATCAGTAAGGGGATGACTGCGTTCGGGGCTCCGCCGGGGAGTTCTTCTAGGTAGAAGGTGATGGGCTCTGACCTGCCCTTCACCCTTTCGAACGTTACCGTTTGCGGAGGAGCTATGTCGACCAGCTCGTCCAACTTCCTCTTAACTGAATTGATGGTGAGGTCGTTGAATCCGCCCCCGTTGATGACCATGGCGGAGGGGAAGTATTCCCATCTGCTGTGTGTTGTCAGGGGCTCCTGCAGGAGCTCGGGAACGTCGAAATCCTCGGGCCTGGTTACCGAGAAGGCGGTCTGGATAGGCACCAACTCGTCTGATGGTCGGGCATCTTCTTCGGGCTCCTTGGTTTCATGGGCGTCACGACGGGGAGCGTCGTTTCGCCTGTACTGTGCGAGCCTCCCTCCCTTGATGAGGGTTTCAATGGCGTCCTTGAGGTGGACGCAGTCTTCTGTCAAATGACCATGACTCCTATGGTATTGACAGTATTTATTTTTATCTGCCCCTGGCTTGGCGGGAGCAGGCCGGGGACGCTTGACGCCACCATCTCTGAAATCTGTACTGGCACACTCCGCCAAAATACACTCGCGGGAAGCCGTGAGCGGAGTGTACTCGGTGAAACGGCCCGAGGGGCCCCTTTGTTCCCAGATTTCCCGGGGCCGATCTTCCTTCCTTTTCTCCCCGGTACGTCGGGGAGGAGGCTCTTGTCGTGAGCTGCTGCTGTTGTTGGGAGCGCGAGCCCTGGAGTCTCGGGCCCTGTTGGCAGCTTCTCTCTCCTCGTAGTCCATGTATGCTCGGGCCTTGTCGAGGAGGGCATCAAAAGTTGGAGGTGGTTCAATACCCACAACCTTTCTGAATTCTGTTCCGGGGAGGAGACCCCTCTCCAGCAAGTATCTTTTCATATGGTCCGCGCATGGGACCTGTATTGCTTCCCGGTTGAAGCGGTTGATGAATTCCCTCAAGGTTTCATCCTGTCTTTGGATGATGGCCTCGAGGGCCGCCTCGGTCTTCGGATGGCGCCGAAAAGCTGTGAAGGAACTGATGAACTGGTTCTTCAGGTTCCGCCACGACGTAATTGAGCCCGGGGCGAGCCCTTTATACCAGTCCATGGCCGCCTTCCTGAGAGTCGTGGGGAAAAGACGGCACTTGATGGGCCCCCCGACATTATGATAGTGGAGCATGGCTTCGAACCCGTCAATGTGGTCGACTGGGTCCGCTACTCCGTCATACTCCTTCAGATGCGGGGGCTTCTCCATGCCCGGGGGGATAGGTGCATCCATGATGGCCTGCGACAGGGGACCGCGGGGGTCGTCCTCGTTGCTCCTCTCCGGAGAAAGAGAAGGGGTCCTGTAGTTATGTCTGGCACGATGATCGTGCTGAGTTTCCCTCGAGCGTGATGCTCGGTGGTTGAAGGTCACACGCCCGTCCCCGGCGTGCCTCTTGTCGTGCCTTGATGGGTCGCGACTGGGTTCTCCGGCAGGGATGGCGGGCTGTCTCTCATGGTAGGGCCGCCTCTGCTTTGGCCGGGGATAAGGGCTCCTGGAGTTCTCCCTGTAGTGTCTTCGCGGGGGAGAAGGGTGTCGAACTTCCGTGATCCGAGGAGGTGGAGAATGTGGCCTCCGATGCCTCCTCGGGGGTCGTCGATCATCTTCAAGTGCCCTTAATCTTTCTCCTTGGGCGAATATGAGATAATTTGTCTGATTAATGGCCGCGAACAGTGCCTGAGTCGTGGCATCTGCCCCGGCGGGAACTGGGACTTCATAGAACCGGGCAGCTCTGTGATGAGCGAGAGCTACCGGGTCGTCTTCGAGTGCTGGAGGGGTCGTAGAGGATGATGCAGTAGCCCCGTCCCTGTAGGAGGAAGGTCCAGGGGCGGTTGTCATAGGGATGGCACTGTGGCCGGGATCACCGGGGTTGTCGAGGTGTCCATTCTTGTCCGCAGTACCGTTATTAGTGTCGGCGACACGGACGGGCTGCTCGTCGCGAGCTGGATCAGCCATGACAGGTAGTTGAATTGAGCTTTGGTCTTTAGAATTGTTCGTTAGACGGGGAAGCTAGGTTCCCACAGACGGCGCCACTGATCCGACCTGATCAGAAATGGACCGTCACGGCTGGCTCCGAGCAGAAAGCTTTTTTGAACGAGGTGGGGGGGGGGGTACCTGCAAGGCACTCCGATGCTGAAGTAAGTAGGAGTACGAGCAGATAATAGCAAGTGTAAGGTTAGAATGATGAATACCTGACCCTCTGGAAGCAGAGGGTATTTATAGCCCCCAGCGCTGGGCCAAGGTTCCTTCACTGGGCCGGGCAGGTTCGGCCCAATGGAGGAACTGCCAGGTTCTACGTGCGTAGTGGGGACCCGCACGTGGTCCCCTTCCTGGATGTTCTGCGTGAAGTGCGGGCGGACGAAGACGCGGTCTTTTCGGAGTATCGTTGGGGGGACAGTGGACTGAGTCTGCCCTAGCTGGGGTGCTCGAGGTAACGTCGAGCTGGGCCTCAGACTGTGGTGCTGGACCACCTCATGTCGAGCTGGAGGCGTATCGTCGAGCCAGCGACTGCGCGTCGGGCACGGTCTCACTCTTTGGTCGGCGTGGCCCTTGTAAGTCCATTTGGACTGAGCCTTTGCAATGCTTTTGGGCCTGTCGGGCCCAGTCCAGAACAATTTACATTCAATAAATTCAATTAGCACGAATAAGTTATGGTACCTCACTCATATTCTTAAAAATCTCAATAGATTTAAGGAAGATTTCTCTCACATGTATTGAGTGTGTTCAAAATCTTCTTTTACCCGACAAATTTGTCTAATTATAAATACGATTGTTTTTCGATTTCAATTAATAAATGATTTATTTTTAGGTGTAAAGAGTTTTGAAAAATAATTAACAATAATTTTGTTTTTGATATTATAGAACATTTAGTTCTTCCAAATTATAAAAGAAAGGCTTAAATGCATTTTTAATTCTTTTATAATTAGTTTTTTAATTTTTTAGTCCTCTTTAAAAAAATCAATTATCCCTTTATTTCATTTTTGGTAAATTTTTGTTGACTCCTGGCCATTTATTTTATATTTTAATGACATGACACTCTAATATAAATTCAGTCACATGTCATATCATTTAAAAATATAATTATTTATTTTTTATTTGTATTTGTATTTTTTATTTTTCCAGATATGATTTATATAATCTTATTGAATATAATAAGATTAAACTTAGGTTATAAATTTGTGCCCTCAACATCTTCTTTGTTGCAAATCTTCCATTCTTCTTGTTCGTTGCAAATCTTCTGTAGTTCTTCTTCCTCCTCTGTGTATGTTTCAGTCAACCATTTTTTATAGTTCTTCTTCTTCCCTTTTTATTTTGCACTATCTTGTACTGAAGATGTCTCAATGCACGAATGTGCATAGTGTCGGACCTACGTGTTCATGTCATTTTCGAAGCGAGTGCAGGTGTGGGCTTGAAGCTCCGTTGATGACTTCATGGACTGATTCCAACCCAGGTTGACGTTTTTTTTTGGGTGTGGGATGTATAAGGTAATCTCCATGTCTTATTTATAGGTTTTTTTGGGTGTGAGTCTTTTGTGTTTGGGCGTAGATTTATTCATATGTGTTGTTTTACTTACAGGTACAAGGTTATAAAATGTGTAGCCATTTTGTTTGGTATGATGATGAAATGTCTTCAAGAGCTAAGGAGATTATCACTTCACTACAAAAAAAGTTGGATCTAGAAATGACAAAAGTGGATGAAGCTAATATCAAAGTAGCCGAAGTGAAGACATTTGAATTCAATAAACTTAATGATGAAATTCTCTATTTCATTAACATTTATTTTGGCAATAGGATTAATGTTATCAACTGTAATGAAGTAGTGTTTTCAATTGGTGTAAAATTGGGCTTAAGTTGTTGTTGTCAACTTAGGATTAGTGCTGACAGTTGTTGGATAGTTGTAATCAACTAAGAGTATTTGTTGGTTTGAAATGAAATGGAGATGTTGTTTTTTGTTAACCTTGTACTAGTTTTAAGTTAATTGTAATGAATATAACTGGTGGATTGAACAAAGTAACATAAATGAAATCATAACTCAGAATTAAAATAACAACTTCATTAGATTCATTAGCTTGTTTTTACAAGGCAAGTTAACATGATTCATAAACACAACATAACTTAATGAAAAAAAAATACCAAAATAAGATAACATAAGTTCATGACAGAAACTTGTTCATGACTTTACAAAATACTTAACATTATAATCATGTCCTACAACTACTCTTGAGTTGGTTGTGTAATAGAAGGACCCTGAGATGATATGCCAATTTCAGTTACAGTCTTAGTCTTAGTCTTTAGTTTTGCCTTTGTCTTTGCCTTTGTCTTTGCCTTTGCCTTTGTCTTAGTCTTTGTTTTTTCCTTTTCCCTGGTCTTTGCCTTTGTCTTGTCCTTGATCTTTGCCTTCTTGTTCTCACCAACAGGTATGGCTCTATCTGAATCTCTTTTTCCTTTGCAACTTCTTATGTTATGACCAACACCTCCACATTTTTTGCATGTCACTGTGGCTAAAGTCCTTGGCAGCACGTGTGGATTTCTTGGCTCATCATTTGACTTGTTCCTCATCTTTTTGGGCGTCCAATTGCCCTTCTCATCAATCATGGACTGACTTCCATTTGTCCATCTACAATAGGTCACAATTGTGGTCCATTAGTTGGGTAGATGATGTTGGTATAACATTCTAAATACTTCGATTTCTTGCACAAAATTACAGATAACAACCAGAATACATAACTATCAATAATAGCCATAACAAATAATTACAAATGAAAGTAACAAGACAAAGAAGTGAGACCTACTTGTAATATCCATCAACATATTCTTCTGGGGATTTCTTGATCTGCCACATACAAGAGATAACATGTACGCAAGGAATCCCAGTCAGCATCCACTTTCTACACGAACAAGTACCTTCTTTGAGATTGATGCATAAAGTTTCTTTCCCATTTGTGACTCTAAATATTGCCATATCATCATCACCATGCCAGGTGGGGGTCCAACCATGAGCATACTTCTTGTTCTTTTCAAGAATTTATTAGATATTTGGACATATATCTCCAGGATACCTCTGAATCATCTCCTTTTGACTTAGCAACCTCATCATTCTTATCACCCTCATCATTTTTTGGAACCTCATCATCCTTATCACCCTCAATATTATTAGGAACATCATCATCATTTTCACACTCAAAAGTCTTAGCATCCTCATTATTCTTATCACCCTCAACATATTTTGGAACCTTATCATCCTTATCACCCTCGACATTATTTTGACACTCATCCACCTCCACATCATTATTATCATAGGTTGGTCCATCCTGTCCCAACCCAACCCCATTTACTATATCAGGGATATCAACACCATGCTTAACATAAACATCTACCAACTAAAATCGCTCAAACTCTTTAGCAAATTTTATTACATCCCTATTATTTTCTATATGTGTAAGATCCCTAGCAAAGCTAAGCCTAGGATTGACATACCAAAGACGCTTCATACTTGTATATCCCACCTCATGAATCAATTTCTCCAGCTCTATATAAGACATATAATCAACATCTCATCCCCAAGTAATTTCTATTACTAATCCGTCCAAATACCATTTAACAAGATGATGCACAAGTGTGCCCCGATGATGAATTATGAGCCTAACTTTTTGTTCAATAGGCGGCATGTATACGATAAATTTCATTGTTAGGGTTTCATATTAAACAATTACAGTTGACACACATTGGGACCACAATCAACTTTTAGGGAACAAGACACTTTGGGACCACATACAACAATTAGGGAACAAGACACTTTGGGACCACTTGCATAGACAACAAAACAAAAATACATACCTGAAATAGAACTTGTCGTCTTCGTGCTAACAATTTTAGGGTTCCCACTTGGAGAAGAAGAAGTAACGACAATGGTGGAATGAGGAATATGAGGGGTCAGAGTGAAGTAATCTTATTATATTCAATATAATTATATAAACTATTTCTGTAAAAATAAAAAAAAAGAATAATTGTATTTTTAAATGATATGGCATGTGATTGAGTTCATATTGGGGTGCCATGTCATTAAAATATGAGACAAATCGCCAGAAACCAACAAAAATTCACCAAAAATGAAATAGGAGAACTTAATAACTGATTTTTTTTAAAAGAGAACTAAAAATTTAAGAAACTAATTATAGGAGGACTAAAAATATATTTAAATCTAAAAGAAAAATAATAATAAATTAAAAGAAATTCAACAATAAATTAATATTTGAGAAAAAAACATGTACTAAAGGTGTTTTAAATTAATTTAAAATTTCAGACATATAACTTATTTGTTGTTATCCAATTAATCAAAGTTAAATATTTTTAATTGTTGTTAATGAGAGTCTATTATAGTGATAAGTGGTGAAAAGTGTAAAACCATGTACTACTTGTTGTCTATGGCATGCTTAAACTTTTGAAGTAAATCAGTAAACTGTAATGCAATATATATATATGCATGATTACTTGAGTGCTATCATCATCATCATTATATTCCCAAAGTTACATGCAAATATAATAATGCTTCAAAGGAAATTGTCTTTTGTTATAGTATTACTATCTATTTATGCATCCAGATTGGATATATAAAAGTGAAAAATATTGACAAGTTGAGTCAACAATACAACATGGATATTTTAAACTATAAAAAAAACGTAATAACTGATTATTCGTTTACTAATATTTAAAGTCCAGCATCTTGATTTACTCTGTTGATAAAAAATACACCACAATATTATGGAACCATAGAAAATAGAAGCAGCAAAGAATATATCATATTCCCACTTGAACACATCCCAATAATAGTGCTACATTTGTTTACTTATTCATGCACATGTTTAGGTCCCCATTTTTATGCATGTTTTCACTAACTAAACTCATCTTACACATGCTGCTGACTGTATGGACACAAATACTAAATATTCCACACTCAAATATTTTTTATCTTGGTATATTCCTTCAATTGCACTTGATTCCTTTAACTTCTAGACTAAATTCAAAGGTGATGTTTTGATAAACTTGTCCAAACACATCGTATGTATTCTTTCAACTCATTTTCCCTTAACAAGTTAAGTTTTTCAACGGTTTACACCAACAAGTGCCCAACATTGCATGATTTTAACCATTCAAATCTCAAAAGAATATAACCATCTTAGGATATTTAACTATGAAAAACATAGAGAAGTCTAAATGAACTAATTGATCATAATCATTTGGTTTCAGTGAATTTCGAGTTTTTTTTTTTTTACCTGTCAAATTTTTTATATTATAAAATATACTTAAAATATATTACACGAATCTAAAATTAAATTAGATACAGACTACTCCACTATAAACATATTTCATTTATTAGTTTTTATAAAACCTATAATAAAAATTTGCATAATATTTATTATTATATAAAATACAATACTTTAAATATAATAGATTTTAAGAAATTATATTATTTTAAAATAATTTAACATGTTTTTAAACAGAATATAAATTTTAAATTGTTTAAAGTAATACACAAATGTTTAACATAACACTAATTAATAAAATACGAGAAAATTTAAAAATGAAACATTAAATAATTATTGAAAATAGAAAATTAAATATAATATAAAAGATAAAATTTAATAAAGTGTGACAATTCAATATGTATTTTTTTTAAATGAACAATATAAAGATAAGTATCATTTTTAAAATATATAATTATAAGGAAAAAATAGATTACGTATAAGTCATTTATGATAGATTTATGAATAAAAATATTTTTAGAATCAGATTAAAAACTTACAAAATTTCAATTTTAATTTTAAAGTTCAGATTTTTTAGAACGGTCTATAATGGTTAATCTATTTGACGACTTAAAAAAATACCCTTTATACATAAAATTCTTTTAGTGCAGATTTAATTTTGTAGTTGGCTGATAAAAATTAATTTTGTAAAAATGCATTTACTCAAAAATAAGAAATAGTTTATTTTTGAATATATTTATATAAAAATGTATTGAATAATAAATTTCGGCTTAAAAATTAGATTTAAACTTGAATATTATAAATTCTAATTTCAAATGTAAAATAATTAAATTTAAAATCAATTATGATTATTTTAAATATCAATTCTGACCATTCCAAAAAATAAATTATGTGAGTCATGTATTGAAAAAATAAATTAAGTATGAGTCATATATAATAAACTTAATGAATAAAAGACTTTTTAGAATTAGATTAAAAACTTACAAAATTTCAATTTTAATTTTAAAGTTCAAATTTTATATTTTATTAGACTTTTTAGAACGGTCCACGTGGTTAATCTATTTGAAGTCTCTAAAATAATACTTTTTATACATAAAAAAAATTTTAATCATAAATTTTTTTTTAATGTAGATTTAATTTTGCAGTTGGCTGATAAAAATTAATTTTGTAAAAGTGAATTTATCAAAAATAAGAAATAGTTTATTTTTGAATATATTTATATAAAAATGTATTGAATAATAAATTTCAGCTTAAAAAATGGGTTTAAACTTAAATATTATAAATTCTAATTTCAAATGTAAAATAATTAAATGATTATTTTAAATATCAATTCTGACCATTCCAAAAAATAGATTATGTGTGAGTCATGTATTGAAAAAATAGGTTACATGTGAGTCATATATAATAAATTTAATGAATAAAAGACTTTTTAGAATTAGATTAAAAACTTACAAAATTTCAATTTTAATTTTAAAGTTTAAATTCTATACTTTATCAGACTTTTTAAATGGTCCACGTGGTTAATCTATTTGACGGCTCTAAAAAAATATTCTTTATATATAATTTTTTTTAATATATTTAATTTTGCAGTTGACCGATAAAAATTAATTTTATAAAAGTGCATTTACTCAAAAATAAGAAATAGTTTATTTTTGAATATATTTATATAAAAATATATTGAATAATAAATTTCAGCTTAAAAATTAGATTTAAATTTAAATATTATAAATTCTAATTTCAAATGTAAAATAATTAAATTTAAAATCAATTATGATTATTTTAAATATCAATTCTGATCATTCCAAAAAATAGATTATGTGTGAGTCATGTATTGAAAAAATAGGTTATGTGTGAGTCATATATAATAAATTTAATGAAATAAAAGACTTTTTAGAATCAAATTAAAAACTTACAAAATTTCAATTTTAATTTTAAAGTTTAAATTTTATATTTTTTCAGACTTTTAGAACGGTTCACGTGGTTAATCTATTTGAGGGTTCTAAAAAAATACTCTTTATTTATAAATTTTTTTTTAATGTAGATTTAATTTTGCAGTTGGCTGATAAAAATTAATTTTGTAAAAGTGCATTTACTCAAAAATAAGAAATAGTTTATTTTTGAATATATTTATATAAAAACATATTGAATAATAAATTTGGCTTAAAAATTAGATTTAAACTTAAATATTATAAATTCTAATTTCAAATGTAAAATAATTAAATTTAAAATCAATTATAATTATTTAAATATCAATTCTGACTATTCCAAAAACTAGCTCATAGAATTGAAAATCTAAACACATATATTCATCAGCCATCCTTAACTTTAACAAACTCAATACTTTGTTATCTTTGATGACACTCTAATACAGATTTTTCACATGTTAAGTTAGTTTATATTCCATTTTAAAAAAATATTGATTTTGACCCTTTAATGTTGACCCACAGTTTGTTTCTATTAGCTGTTTTGTTAGGCTTATACCATCTTTGAGACAGTAATGTTTAGGCAAAATAGACAATAAAGAATAATAACTTGATTTGGGTCTGTGACAAATTCCAATCTGCTCTAGTTTTGTGCCCATAGAAAGGGATTTGTAGGGTGTGGTTAGACAGTGTAATCACAATGTAGTGTGAGAATCATGTAATGGTTTAATGCTTTAGATTTAGTGTATAAACACAGTGAGATCTTAGCTAGGAGATGGTACTATTGATTCCTTTTTTTTGACTAATTAGAATTGCCATTGCATTTGGAATTCATTGTGTATAACCTAGCCATGTAGAGAAATTTGTACGGAAATTTAATTGATTGATTTGAATTAAAGAATTCACATGGCCTATAATTACATTGTATGTTGGCAGCAATCAGGAAAAACATGTTTGCTATTTACTCACTACATCTTACACCAAAATCTACACCATATATATTATTTACCGTATTTTATAGGATAAATAATGTTTTTTAATAAAATAATAATATTTTAAAAATATTCATTTTAAAAAAAATTAAATTTATTTTCTAACACAAATATTAGATTGAATCATTAACTAATTTCACAATTGTATTAACCCTAAAATTATACGTTATTAATTAATTATTTTATTTATAATTTATTAATCATTTTCACTATTTTATTAACTAATAAAATACATATTATTAACCATGTTCTAACAATAAATTATAATTATATTATCTAACTTTTACATTTTTTTAATATTTAATAGTTTTTTTTTTGTGTTTGAGAACTCATTAACCAAATTATAAATTGTATTAATCAATTTATATATATATATATATATATATATATATATATATATATATATATATATATATATATATATATATATATATATATATATATATATATATATATATATATATATATATATATATATATATATATATATATATATATAACAAAGCTTAAACTGGATTAACTGAGTTTTAATATGATTAAAGTAGTTTTGTAGAAAAATATATTAAAAAATTAAAATAATATGAAAATATTGTTCACGTATTTGTTGTATATGTTATAGCGTATGTTTTGGGTGTTAACATATTATTTTTCTTAATAAAAATATTTAAAATGAACTATCATAACACATCATTATAAATATTAGATTTAAATATATTTTTAGTCTCTATAAATATTTTAAATTATATTTTTAATCTCTATTAAAAAAATAATATATTTTAGTCCTTACAATTTTTATTCATGTGATTTTAATTCTTGTTACTTTCTAAAATTTTGAAAACTATTTAGTTACTCTTAAATTTTTTAATTTTTTAATAATTTTTTTCATAAGCGTTGGAATATTATAAAATATTTATTTATCAAATTTTAAAATTTTTTAAAATGAGAAGAATTAAATATAAATTTTTAAATTTAAAAAAATATTGATAAAAACAATAAAAACTTCGACTTACGAATCAAATTTAAATTATTTTTTTTCGAGAAACTTTTTATACGATCTAAACATATATATTAAATAATTATTCAGAAATACATATCGATTTAATAGCGGAGACTAAGACTGAAAGGTATATTAAAGAGATTTTGCTCTCAAGAATCACCTGCCCTTTGAGGCAAGCCTCCCATGGTCATCACCTGGCAAGCATATATCTTTTGTAAGGATTTAATTTCTCTTTCTTCAGCAATCTCTTTGAAGATGAGGTTGAATATGTGGTGAATTGGTCTATTCTTCCTTTCTCCTTCCTATTTATTTTTCTTCGTAGCATTCTTAATCATAAACATAATGAACATCGTCAAAGAATAAATATAAAGTAAAAATCGTGAAATGTACTTTATGATGAATGAAACTACAAGATCAAATTGAAATGAACTTCATCAAAAAGTAGTATCTTTTGATCTGAAACTCAAGTCTTAATGTCTTTTTATGATCAATGTGTAAAATAATATCTTGCTTTCTAAATACTAAAAGTATACATATTCCCAACAAATTTATTTCAAACTTCATCTCTTTTTAAAACTTATGAAAAATTCAATTGAAAAAACAAAAACTCATTTTAAACTACACACAATCAAATATGGTGAGTTAGTAGTCGATTATGAAGCAACTTGGCTAATCATTGAATATGGTGGTGATATGATCGATTATAAGGTTTCTGCTTAATAATCAATTATGAATATCTAATAATCGATTATGATTTAGATCTTCTAAAACTTTCCATTTTTTGCATAATTAATAATAGTTCGGCTTGAGATTTTACAAAGTTTTCTTTTTTTCTTAAATTTTCTATTTATAAAAGAATGCCTTTTGGTCGTTTGAAAATACAAAAGAATTGTGAAAAATTATTTTTCTGCTCCTAAAATTTTCATATACGTTTCATATATATTTTAGCATATAGTAACTTGTGTAATCCGTAATTATAATTTATGATATGTAATTGTAAAAATCAAGAGTGTTGTTCTCTTGAACTTATAAAGTATAAATTTTGCAAGTTAAACTTGATAATACGAGCTTGATGTAAAGGTTGTGAGTCGAGTGTGATAAAAGCTCGGTTAATAGTGAGAATTACAAAGTGTTATTCTTGGAGATATGACGTATGACTCATGGTTTTGAATCAAATCAGGATAAATGTGGTGTATTCCATCCTTATCCTTTATCTCTTTATTCTTCTCGGATTCTTTTATTTTGCTAATTTCTATTTCTTCCACTATCTTCTTAAAAAAATTAAAAATATTTTATTTAATCAAATTTTCAAAACTTTTTATATCATAATTAACTCCTCTTATATTTAAAATCATTTGGTCAACATCTGCCAGCTACAAATAATTACGTTTTTTTGTATGAATATATAAATTATAAATAATTATGTTTTATGTTACTAATCATGTAATAAATAGACGGCTAAAAAACAATTGCAGTTAAAGTTATTTTATTATTTAAGGCTTATTATAAAAATATTAATTAATATTGAGATAACCAAATGAAGTGATTCTATTTATTTTAGTTAATTTGAGATTAGTGAGAAATATTGTTATGATTGAGGGTAAAATTTATCAAAAGTGATTTTTTTTTATAGTAAATAATTCTTTCATAGAAAGTTGATATTTGGATTCTAAACTAAATCAGTTAAAAGCTCTTATTTGTATTGAGGGATTGTCTTATAAAGTTCCAGTTTGGTTCGTGAGCTCTGTCATTGAAGAAAAATCTCTCTTTTGGTTCGTGAAGATTAGCAAGTGAAAATTTCTACATTGATTTTTGAGTTAAGCCGAGTTAAAAGCTCTATCAATTTGAGATTAGTCTAGTTTAAATTCTCACTTGGTTTCTGAGTCTACACTACGCCAAAAAAGACCTACGAAAGCGCTTTTTTTGGCCTTTAAAAGCGTTTTTTTGGCCTTTAAAAGCGCTCTCTAAGGTGGCGCTGCTATAGGTTTTAGCAGCGCTTTTTGTTTAATGAAAAACGCTTTCGTAGGTCTACCTATGACAGCGCTTTTTCTAAAAAGTGCTCTCTTAAGTACCCTTTTAGCAGCGCTTTTTCTAAAAAGCGCTCTCTTAAGTACCCTTTTGGCAGCGCTTTTTCTAAAAAGCACTCTCTTAAGTAGGTTTTTGGCAGCGCTTTTTCTAAAAAGCACCCTCTTAAGTAGGCTTTTGGCAGCGCTTTTTTATGAAGAAGCGCTTTCATTGGTGGCGCTTTTTTCTGGAAAAGTGCTTTCATAGGTTGTCTTTTAGCAGCGCTTTTTCCTGGAAAAGCGTTGTCATATGTTTACCTTAGACAGCGCTTTATGTGAAAAAGCGCTTTCATAGGTCTACCTATGAAAGCGTTTTTCTTCAAAAAGCGCTTTCATAAGGTGTTTTTTTTAGAGGTATAATTTATATAATTCATATGCCTGCATTGTTTGCAGCATATTATTTATATAAACCAGTTGCCATAATCTGTAATTCATAAACAGCGGTAATGCATTGTAATCCAAAATATATATACACCATTTTTGTACCTCAAATTATATATAAACCATTGTAATCAGTCTTACAAAATCAACCCTAACACCAACTAAACCAGTCCTTATATGATTCTCTGCTCAATAAAATATTGACACAATTCCTCTTTGATTTCTTCCAACTGAAGTTTCGTGTAATATGCACATTTGTACTCATCGAAGTACTACATAACAAAACATAATATGCATGATTTAGTTAAAAGTAAAAAATTATATGAAATATCCGAGAAATAGTAAAACAAATCTTAAGTTATAAATCCATACCGTGACTGGAATCTCTATTTGATTCATTTGAATGATTTCTTTGATAAAACGCATAACGAAGTATCCGCAATCTATACCGTTTTGCTGTTGAGGACACTACATAGAAAAACAAATAAGAATATATAGTTGTATTGTTTTATCAAATAGCGTAAATATTATAAGCAAAATAGTGGAAATTAATATACCTGCACTTTGATCCAATTAATGTTGTTTGATTTAGACCGTTGTACCCGAGCTTCTCTTTGACACCGGAATACTTGTATCACTCTAACAAAATAAAAATATATATTTAGAACAATGTCACATAAATAATTAAATATATAAATACACACAAATATTTAGAATAATCTCACTTACGTATCAATGATTAACTTCATATCCAGATAATTTGTCCAATCACCGTCAACCGAATTCAGATAATAGACCACTTCTTTTATAGGATCGATAGCAACCAACAACCAGTGACGTCTATAAATTAAAACAACAGTTTAGAAGAAATTTTTCTACGCAAAAATTACAAATATTAAAATGAACTTAGAATGAAAATCTAACCCTCTAGGAATAGTATTATACGCCCAAAGATATAAGCTTTCTGTACTTCCAGTTGCCATGAATCTTTCGACTAAGTGCTCTCTTACTGATTCCAGTTCCCTACCAATTGTCGCTCCGCTGACACGGGAGGAAGACACGAAATGGAATCTGTTTGACAATTGATTCCCGCGCATCAATTTGTCATATAACAGCCTTAAATAAAAACATAATTAATATTAGACTATATTCATTGAAATGTTTAAAAAAGATTTCAGCTAATTACATAATATAAAGATGGGGTTACCGGATGTATGCGTGCATAATACTGACGCCTAATTATTTATGACGGAAAATTTGTTCCACGTCCTCATGTCCAATTATTTCGGTGCAAGGAAAACCAAAGATACCTTGATCCATATCCATTTGATGAATACCACCATCCATCAAATCTGTTGTTCCCACTATTGTTTCAAGACACTGCCGGTATCGAGGGAAAAATCTAGTAGGCACCCTTTTCTTGGGTGGTACGCCAACGATTTTCTGGCTCACTTGTTGTGACCCTTGAAAAGGTACCTAAAAATCATATAAACTCAGTTAAATTATAAAATTATGCAGTTTTTTATTCGGATCATATAATTAACACTTTAAACGTACCTCTTTTGGTGATACATCCGACTCGTCGTGCCGCAAAATCCCTTTACCCTTAGATGCGGGTGTTGTAGGAGTCTATAATTACCGTGGAAATAACTGAGGTCAGAACTGACAGTTGAAGACTTAAAGATTCATAATTGTTTTCAACATACCTGATCATCTATGAAAATGAGGTCCGATGGCCATGCAACAAAAGATCCTATTGCATCTCGCAGCAATGTGATCTCAGCAACAATGTCAGGTACCGGCAGCAACGCATCCATATCTAAAGCAATGTCAACTGATACTTTCATGTGTCCATCCGGAAGCGGTCTATGGTGAAGTAAATCTCCCGAAGTGTTATGGACTTTTCCCTTGCCAACTAGTCGATAAGTCGGCGACGATAGGTATAGCTGGCAAGATGAAATGCCCTAAACCAATAATAACCGTTAGAAGTGACTAAAAATATTCTATAATAATAACGGATATATATTGAAAATTACCTCGGGAAATTTATGCTGACAGTTGATACTAGCTTTGTCACTAGTTTCTTTCAATTGTGAACTGCTCTTTTCTGCCATATATCTCTCTTTATCCTTCTGCAATTCACGGACTTGAGCTTGTAAATCCTGCAATGTTTGCATCACTTCTGCATTTCTAGGATTTCTTCTCCTTGGATGCTTATACAAAGAGGTTGGAGTCACACCATGACCTTTACCCCTCACCCGACCCGGATACTCAGCAATATTTAGTGCTCGACTAAGTACGCTCCTGGTATCCTGATGATCCTCACCCGGGGATACCGATTGCGACAAGGTCTCCTGTAATTCATTTACATATAAAAAATTATTAGTGGAGATAAAAAATTATTTAAATATTAATAAACATTAATTGATTTAACTAAAAACACAATCTTATACTTACACATTCATCATACACATGTTGAATATCGGGATTAACAGCTTGATCCTTGGCCACACGGGCTTCCTTCCACAACAAATGTGCCGGTAGTGATGTTGCATCACTTTTCGTCTCTTCTAACTACGCAATGACACAAGTCTTAAGATCATCAACTATAACACATTGAGGGAATTAATAAGATCGTAGAGTTTATATTTACTTACAATTTTTTTCTCTAAGCGAGCGTATCCCAAACGCCCTTTTTTTGTATGGATATGCGAGTTTTGACGCTCTCTCGCGATTGATAGCACTCACTTTCTTGAAATTCTCGTCTCTTCTTTGGCCTACAAAACCAACCCATTCTTCAGGTGTAATGAAGTTATCATATTTCTTTGGATGTTCCGGATCCTCTTCAAGAAAATTTCCTTCATCATCTTTAAGATACTTGTTTGTTAAAAATGTTCTCCACCCTCTGTGTCTTTTTCCAGCCAAACCCATTATATACTTTTTACGGGTATCTTCAATGTTAAAAGACCTCTACAAAAAAACATACGCATAAAGTGTGTTAGTAAAAGAAATTTAAACACATATTATCGTCAAGATAAAGCAAATAACAAAAACCATATATGTACCTTTATCTCAATCCAAACTTTCTCCTTAGCCTCATCCAACTCTCCTCTTTTCCATCTAGGAGTGGTGATCGGAATGTGTATATGAACAAGCGTACCAATGTAGCTTGTCAACTTTGCAGCAAGAGACCCAATTAGTTGGTCATTATCATTCCAATCTACATTATATGTTACTCCTCTATCTCTATCACGGATGATTCCCTTCATAATAGTTATACCTCGTGTAATATCTTTTTCTGAAGTCTTTTCTGAAGTATTATCTGGAGTATTTTCAGGAGCATTTTCAGGAGCATTTTCATCTTTTGAGTTTTCTTGATTACTAGCCATTTGACCTGTAATAATGAAAAAAAATAAAAATGAAATGACAAATATAAAAATGAAATGACAAATATAAAAATGAAATGACAAATATAAAAATGAAATGACAAATAAAAATGAAATGGCAAATAAAAATGAAATGACAAATATAAAAATGAAATGACAAATAAAAATGAAGTGACAAATAAAAATGAAATGACAAATTAAATTTTATTGAATGATATAGGCTATAATTATATATACTATTACCCTTTTCACTAAGGTCTCTTTCTTTTCTTGGTAGGAATGTGTTCTACTCGTCTCTTAACAACGCGAACAGTTGGATTGATCCAAATACCCTCATTATGATCGTTTCTAATACATGATTCATTATCATTTTGATCAGTTATGGTTAAAGATTCAATGTCAACACCAATATCACTTTTATATCCAATGCTTTCATCAATTACTTTGTTAGATAATAGCACTATAGACCATTTCGTACTTGTCGGATCATTGACATAGAACACTTGTTTAGCTTGAGAGGCTAGAATGAAAGGCTCATCTTTGTACCCCACCCTATAAAAATCCACTTGCAAAAAACCTGACTTATCCATTCGTATGCCATTATTATTTTCAACCCACTTGCAACCAAATATAGGAATCTGAAACTTCTCGTAATCAAACATCCAAATGCGCTTGATAACCCTAAAATATGACAGATTTGCAAATTTTGGGTTTAAGTCCTTCACACTTGATATATGCATTGCTTCAGTGATCAAGGTGACACCACTATTTTGCATAATACTTTTGTCATCCTGTTCTTTGGTATAAAATGTGTATCCATTAATTGCATATGCACTATAAGAAAACACAACTAAACTTGGACCGTATGCTAAACATCTCAATATTTCTGTTACTGAAGCATGATATGAATGATACTTTGAATAAATATGTTCCTTAAACCATGGTATGAAACTTCGATTATGCTCTCGTACAATCCAATTCTCATTTCTATTCGGATTTAAACCTCGAAGAACACCCTTGTGAATTTCAACATACGGCTCAACTTCAAGCTCATTATGCAGAACATACAAATGCACTTGATCCCGTTCGACCATTGATACTGTCACAACTTTATTTCAAATTAGCTTCTTACCTTCTTTTTTTTCAACAACATGAGATTTGGGGAGTCCAATTGATTGAACATTTGACAGATATTCAGTACAAAACTCAACCGCTTCTTCAACAATATATCGTTCAGCAATACAACCCTCTAGTCGACTTCGGTTTTTCACATACCCTTTTAATATTTTCATATAACGTTCAGTAGGGTACATCCATCTCATATAAGCTGGTCCGCACAGTTGTGTCTCTTTGACAAGATGAACGACAAGATGAACCATTATGTCAAAAAACGAGGGAGGGAAATACATTTCAAGATCACACAAAGTAACAACTATTTCTTTTTGCAATGTTGGTAAGATCTCAGGATCGATCACCTTGCTGCAAATTGACTTGAAGAAAAAACACAGTTTAGTTATTGCGCTTCTTACTTTTTCTGGAAGAATAGAACGTATACCTATCGGTAGAAAATGTTCCATTATAACATGGCAATCATGCGTCTTTAAACTCTTTAACTTGAGGTCTTGCATAGACACAAGTCTTCTAATATATGATGAGTAGCCTTCTGGAACTTTAACCTCACTTAGGAACTTACACAATATTTTTTTCTCCTTTCTGGATAGAGTGTAAACAGCAGGTGGTAGATATGTTCGTCTTCCTTTTTTCACGGGTCCCAATTCAGTTCTTATTCCCATCTCTACCATGTCCTCCCTTGCTTTAAGACCATCATTAGACTTCCCTTTTATATTGAGTAACGTACCAATAACACTGTCAAATACATTTTTTTCAATATGCATAACATCAAGAAAATGTCTTACGTACAAAGATTTCCAATATGGCAATTCAAAAAAAATCGACCTCTTCTTCCACCCACCTGTAACAAGTTTATGTGCAAAAGGCTTGCCAAACTGAATACTCACATCTTTCACCTTTTCAAATAATTGATCACCTGTCAATCCAGGCGGAGCTTTACGTTGTTCGGTATCTCCGTTGAACGCTTTTCTCCATCCATGATATTGATGTTTAGAATTTAAGAATCTACGATGACCGAGAAAGACATTCTTCTGACAAAGTTTCAATCGCATCGTATCGGTTCCATCTTCACAGATAGGACACACTTTTTCACCTTTAATGCTATACCCGGATAGATTTCCGTAGGCTGGAAAATCGTTAATTGTTCCAAACAACATCGCCCTCAAGTTGAAACTTTCTTTCCTATACCCATCATAAACCTCCACACCGTTCTCCCACAAAATCTTCAAATCTTCGATTAAAGGTTCCAAATATACGTCTATGTCATTTCCTGGTTGTTTAGGCCCAAAAATTAACATAGATAACATCATGTACTTACGCTTCATACATAGCCACGGAGGTAGGTTATAAATCATAAGAATTACAGGCCATGTGCTACGCGAGATACTTTGAATACCGTGTGGGTTCATTCCATCAGTAGACAATGCCAAGCGAAGGTTTCTTGCTTCTTTTCCAAATTCAGGATAATCATTATCAATTTTCATCCACTGTGGTGAATCCGCCGGATGTCGAAACTTTCCATCAACAATTATTTCTTCTGCATGCCAAGTTAAGTGTCTTGAATCGGTTTCACTACGATACATCCGTCTAAATCTCGGAATTATAGGAAAATACCATAAGACTTTTGCCAGAGACAACTTTTTCTTATATCGAGGGGCACCGCATTTAGGACACTCATTTAACGATGCATACTCGTTTCGAAACAAAACGCAATCTTTTGGACAGCCATGTATCTTGTCATAGCTCATGCCAATAGAGTACAACATCTTTTTGGCCTCATACGTTCGATTGGGGAGAACATTATCCTCTGGTAGCATATCTTTCATAAGGGCTAATAACTCTGTGAAACTTTTATCCGACCATCCATTGCCCGCCTTTAAGTTGTACAACTTTAATACCGCAGACAATCTTGTGAATTTTGTACAACCATTATACAACGGTTTCTCTGCATCGCTTACCAACCTCTCGAACATTTTGGGACAATCATTAAGATCTTCTTCAAGCGCTTCTACAATCTCTTCAACTCGATCATAATCGTATGTATCTGTGCCATTGTCGTTTGAAGCATAGGTCCTATTATCCCCCGATTCATCATTCCCGTCACTTTTCTCACCATGCATATTCCAACATGTATAACTTCTATCAATTCCATACCGTATTAAATGCGATGCCAACTGAACCGCGTCAACCCGATTCCCATAACAGCAACACAAACAAGGACATGTCATTCGACTGGGGTATTCGGAGTGCGCAACAACAAACTTAACAAATTCCGATACCCCGTTCTCGTACTGTTTCGACAATTGATTGGAATACATCCATGTCTTATCCATGGTTTACGGTTTCTGAGTCAATCTGAGAAAAACGATAAATTAGAAAACAAAACCAATACTCAAAACTTGCACTTGCTCTTGCACAACCATATAACAAAACCAATACTCAATACTTTTCACTAAATTCATTTTATTCTATAAACTAATCACATTTTATGATTACGTCACTAATCACAATTCTTAACTCTCACAATTTTATATAAGCATGCATTCTGTTACCTTAAAAAGTTGTTTTTGTTTCTTTATCCATCTCATTAACAAGTTAATTAATCACTTTACATTATCTCTAATTAAATATACATATAGATATAGATATATAGATACATAATAATGAATGGTAATGTGAAATGGGGAACCCCGTTTGTTAATGAATCATAATTTCCACCATCATTCACTAACACAAGACAACACCATTAGCACAAACCTCTACATGTCCGTTTCTTATATACTAGTACACCCTTGTTTCATCAAACTCAAGGGCTACCCTATACCAAACTTCATCTGTTTCTTATATATGGCATGGCTTCATTTTAGTCTAAGATATGTTTTCTGCTACGAAATTTTGTAATAAACAAAAAGGACAAAATATTTTGTATAGATTGAAAAGAAGAAACAATCACCTGACGGTTCTCCTATGGCAAGCGGTTCTCCGGTGAGATATATTGCTCTTGTTTTCTGACGATTTGACACGTTTGAGTTCTCCGGTGAGATATGTTGCTCTGAATCGGAAGGTCCTGAAGAAGTTACAGAAACCGATTAATTTCCAAAACACATTAAACAAACATCAAAAGACAGAGAGCCTTAATCGGGAATCACAACCTGCCGTCCAACTTATGTGAGTGAGAAACACTAACTGTGCTTGCTAATCAATGAAACGAGAATTTTGTATGTCACTATGGCTTCCAAGAAAATATTCCGTGCCCGATTATTCAATAAACCCTCAATAACTTTTAAAACATAATCACCTAACACTAAACCGTCCATTGCTAAAAAAAAAAGGTAACAAAAAAATCATCAAAGGGTTTTAGGAAACATTCAAAAATCATCAAACAACAACAACAACAACAACCACTACACTGTGAATGATGAAGAAAATAAAAATCATCGAAAACCTAAACTGATTTTAGAATACATAAATTAAATAATCGGTGCAGTTCGAGAGAGATTGAACCTTGTGAAGAGAGGGATGAGTCGTGCAGCGACGATGAGAGTTGACGATGGTGGCGATTGAACGGAAAGAGGCTACAGTGAGAGTACGGAGAAGGAACGAATTTGGGGGTTGGGTTGGAAGAACGGAAACAAAACAACCACAATACGAACACACCTTTTATCAAAATCAATAAAATTTATTATAAAACAACCTACGAAAGCGCTTTTAAAAGCGCTTTCTAATGGTCATCTATAACAACGCTTTTACATTAAAAAGCGCTTTCGTAGCCTACCCTATAGCAGCGCTTTTCAAAGCGCTTTCTAAAGGCCAGATTTAGCAGCGCTTTGGAAAAGCGCTTTCTAAGGCTGACCTTTAGTAGCGCTTTTGAAAAGCGCTTTCTTAAGGTACCCTCTGAAAGGCACCCTTTAGCAGCGCTTCTCAAAAAGCGCTTTCTAAGGGTGACCTTTAACAGCGCTTTTGAAAAGCGCTTTCTTAAGGAACCCTTTGAAAGCGCTTTTTTTAAGCGATTTTTTTAAAAAACCTACAGCAGCGCTTTTTCCTAAAAGCGCTTTCGTATGTGTGCTGCTAAAACTTATTTTTGGCGTAATGCTAGTGTGGTGAAAAAACTCAGTAGGTTCGAGGTCACTCTATGTAAAACCTCGGTTCAGTTTGGAGGATAGCCAACTTAAAACTCCGTCTTGCTTCAAGATCAACCTGTGTAAAATCTTTGTTTGGTGAGAAGATTAACCATTTTAAGTCGTATTTGTTGTTTGGTTAGAAGTTAGCTTCAAACTTCATTTTCTTGTATAAGGAAGTTCGTGGGTAAAACCTTCTAAAAGCTCTTAAGCATAATAGACACTCTCAAGAATAATTCTTGGGGACATGATTATGTCATTTGGGTAGAACCTGTATAATTCTTCAGTGTTATTTCTATTCTCTTATCTCATTTATTTTCTAGTTATTTTTCTTTACTTTGAATTTCTGGTGCATACGTCCAACAAAGGCCACGATAGTTCGTGACAAATGAGGCGGCTAAAAAAACGTAGCAATCAGCCCAAATTCCCAACAGAGAGGAAGAGTGGGGGCAAAATCAACCCAAAAGATGTCAAAGTCGAAGACTGATGAATTAAATAAAACAATGCAAAAATATCAAAATGTTAAAGCAACCCAGTTGCAAAAGAGAATTTTAATCAACATAATGATAATATCATTATAAAAGCCCAATAAAGAAATTAAGGGGCGGCTGAATCAAGACGAAACAAATTATTCATCAGGGACCCTTTTGGGGGCTTCACTATCTCCAAAATGGCGCCATCCTAGACCACATTCTATGGGTCTAACTCTGACCGGGGAATCTAAGTGCCCATACATGACAACTCCACTTAATAAGTTGTGTCTTTAAAATATCTAAAGACGGTCTTAAGACCCTCGTCAATAGCTTCACTAACTCTCCTCTGCATCACCGTCATTTTTTTAGTATGAATCTCTTGCTCCTCGGCACGAGAATATTTTTCCTTTTACAAGGCATCATTATCCATAGACAACTGAGAAGTTAACATTGCTAAATAAGCTTTTGCCTCTTCAAGATCCTACATCTAAGCCTCTAAAGATGCTCGTAATTCGGACATGTAACAATGATAAGTGTCCGATTCATGTTAAATACATCAATACTTATTGACTTATTTCATAAGTAAATGTTAAAAAATGTGCCAGATTTACGTTAAATATGTTGAAACATATTGACTTATTTCACAAGCAACTGCTACAGACACCCTCATTTATATATGAAAAGTGAGAAAACACCGGTTTGTAATTTTTTATATGCGCTAATCAAAAACAAGTGAAATTGAAAACCATGATCTAACTTGCAGAAAACATGCCAACGCAAAACCCCGAATAAGCTAGGCTATGTAGGCCTAACATAGGCGCGTTACGAAGTAGTAAAGACACTTTTCCTAATCCACGTGTATTAAGTTGAAGGTACACACTTTTAGTACTTTCCTCTACCCTTTTCTAGACTCATTAACTAAGTTGAGCGCTGAAGTGTTAACCATGCAGGTCCACCATCATGTTCAGTGGCACCGAAGACTTGTAGTACCGCATCAGGATTCCATCTTCTTAATTCACACATAAATCTAGTTTTGATTCAGAACAATAGTTATTTTTAAAAGAAAAATTTATGCAATCATCAATTCGGTGATCCTTTTCTAGTTATTAGTAGATTCTTCATATTTATGCGTGAATCTGATTAGGCCCGTTGAGCTTCATTGTGCCATCAAACTTTTTGAGAACCTTGAGACAAATTTCTTAGCTAGTTTGTTTTCATGAACTGATAGATCTTCTCGGGAGGTAAGAAAACCACAAAAGTGTGTGATAACATTTTGTCATTGCATGTATTTTTTCGAAGAAACAAAGAGAAACAAGTCAAAGATAACCAAATTTGAATAATAATGGCCAAAGAATGATGCAAAAATGACCAAGTATGAAGAAATAGGGACTTAGATGAATTTTGCTGATAAAGGAGCAAAAACGAGTAACTTACTGGAAAAATTGCGCTAGCCATCGCGTGCCATCACATGTATGATGGACCTGAAAAAGTTGCACCGCGTGTGCCATGTTATCCATGACGCATGAGATGGGCCCTTTTTCTGGGAAAATCCCGATGTTTTCTGGTATGATATAAAAACTTTAAAAGGGGATTTTCGACATCTTTTCAAGGGTTCTACGATTTTAAACAACAAGTGGCGAATTTCAACACCAGAAGTGAGATTTAAAGCACATTCAAAGCCATTGGATGCCATATTTATGCAATCTTCTTCTTGTTATTTGGTATTGTAATTTGATCATTATAAGTAGCTAAACACTCTTAGGTTAGGTTTTGTCTTATAAACTTATTTCAAACATGTTGGGATATATGTTTAATTTGATATTGCATGATTAATCTTAGTTATATTTCTATTTAATTGTATCTTTTACTTAAAGCGCATTATTTGAGATACTATGTGTTGGCTAAAGATTTTGATGATATTATTAGAAGCAAAGCAAATTGGACGTTTCGATTGGAATAAAGCAAGATGTCATGTTTCGAAATGGTAGAAGCAGTGCTTCGAATGGGCATATCAAAGCCTGGAGCTTCGAGTGACAGTTATGAGAATATATTCAAAGAAGTCTCGAAATGTTAACAAGGCTGTATCCAAGAAATGCGTTCGAAGCGAAGAAGTGCCAAAACATTTGAAATTCAAATGCAAGCGGGATGTTCGAAATTTGAAATATATGCGCTGGAGCATTCGAAGACGCGTGGAAACTAGAAAGAGGCATTGCTCTGCATGTTCTGAACGTGGCAGAATCTTATAGCAAGACCGTTATGGTCGAAGTAGTATAAATAGAAGTCTTAGCATTAGGATTTCGTGTGTCATATCTAGTGTACAAAAAACTCAGTAAACATTCAAAATACCACATGGCTAGGGAAACGAATGCACGAGCAATGTACGTATGATAACACCAAGTGTTTATGATTTAATAAAAACTCTTTATCATTTCCAGTATTTTCCTTTATCTTCATGTCAATACTATTCAAAAGCTTTTACACTAAAATGTTTTCATTCGAAGTCTTTTTACTGATGCCTTACATTTAAATGCTTTCTTTCCATTTCAAATACTTTACATTTCAGAAACTGTTGTACATTTCATGCCTTTATCTTCAAGCTTTTATCATTCGAACACCTTTTTCACTTAAAGTCATTTTACTGTTTTCTTGCATTTAAACGCTTTCTTCATATTTCGAATCTTTTACATTCCAGAGAATCTTTTACATTACATGTTTTTATGCTTCGAAGTCGTTTACTTGTCTTTTATGCAGTTTTTACATGTCTTTACAATTGAACTTTATTCATGCAATTTAGTTTCGCGCACATTTACTTGATCACGCCTTTAGATCTTTAATAGAGTAATCGAAGTAAGTTAAACACCTACACAACATTCTAAATACCAACCATGAATACCAGTTCTATAATGAGAGTTATCCTAATGACCAATACATCCTAGGATCAATCTAGTCGATCCTGCGAGTTACCAGAGAGATTGAATAACAGTCAGTAAGATTATTCGATAGTTTGGAGGACTAGCGGTTGTTTACCAGAAATCACTGTAAACAAATTGGCACACCTGATGGGACACAAACCCATTTCGCCACCCCACTAACTAGACCACCCGGTTTCGATGGTAATAGAACCAGAAATTCCTCTTATGGAATGCCAACATCTTTTATGGCAGGCTTACACAATTCCACATCGAATCCATCACCACAATTAGGGTCTGGGTCTGGGGAAAATCAGTTTATGACAAATAACCAAGGGTCAGTGGGTTATAGTGCAATGCCTATTTTAACCACAGAAAACCAGTTGGCTTTTAGGCAATTAATGGATGACAGTAACCATAATATGATAGGGGTATTACCACAAACTATGCAGGAAATATTTGCCCCAATAGTACAAAATGTGACTGTGACAAACAGAGAAAATGCATATAATATGAGTCGAATAGCAGATTTTTTCGCTCCCCCAGAGAGGCGTAGGCAGAATCAGGCGGGAGTTCGAGCGAACGTACCTATTATAGAACAAGTTACTAACGACCCAACCTATAGACCAGCCAGAGAGGAGGTTAATTTGGGGGCAAGGGCACAAAGGCTAGAAGCCCCAATGATCCAAGGCCCACAAAGGGAAATTATGGAACCAGGGGCAAGGGTCGAAAGGCTGGAAGTCCCAGAGTTTCGAGAAGAACAACCTAGAGGGGTTGTCATGGTGGGTCGAAATCAAGATGTTGATGCAGTCGTTCATAGAATTCGAAACGATAACATCTTGGCAGAAAATAATTTAACCACCATGATAGAGAGAATCATGGCCCAGAATGGCCTCAACACAGGAATTAGAAGGCCAAATTATGCCTCCCCTATATTAGATTACATAATGCACACTGATTTACCAAGGGGATATAAAGTCCCTAAGTTTACAAAGTTTGCTGGGGATACCAATGAGTCAACAGTCGAACATATAGCCAGGTATCCAACCGAAGCGGGAGATATAGCCAATAATGAGGACCTCAGGATCAAATATTTCCCAAGTTCCATGACTAAGAATGCTTTCACACGGTTCACCACTTTGCCTCCTGGGTCCATTGATACTTGGGCTCTTTTGGAGAGATTATTCCATGAACAGTTCTACATGGGACAATCAAAAATAAGTCTGAAGGAACTAGCCAGTGTCAAGAGAAAGTTCACTGAACCCATAGATGATTATCTAAATAGATTCAGGCTTTTGAAATCCAGATGTTTCACAGTAGTGCCTGAACATAAGTTAGTCGAAATGGCCGCTGGCGGCTTGGATTACTCTATTCGAAAGAAACTAGACACTCAATATTTGAGGGATATGGCTCAATTAGCCGATAGGGTTCGACAGCTCGAAAGGCTAAAGGCCGAAAAGGCCAGAGTCTTTAAAAATAACAAGAAGGAAAGGATCTCCTATGTTGGAACTGAGGAAGCAGAAGATTATCCTGAATTCGAATTCGAAGAGGTCGAAATCGACCTCGCTGAATTAAAACAGGCACCACCTTACTCCTGCAAATTATTAGTTCCCACAAAAGGGAAAGAAATTGTTGAAAATGAGAAAAGTGACAAATTCCCAAAGAAGGTTTATACCTTCGATGTCACTAAATGTGACGAGATTTTTGATTTACTTGTCAAAGATGGCCAACTCATTGTGCCATCAAATGTCAAAATACCTCCTTTAGATCAAAGAAAGAAAAGAGGATTTTGCAAATATCATAGTTTCCTAGGCCACAAAACCTCACAGTGTTTTCTTTTCAGGGACCTAATTCAGAATGCAATTAAAGATGGCAGACTGAAGTTTGCTGATAAAGCAAAAATGAAAGTGGACGAAGACCCTTTGGACGTCGCAGACACTAATTACTCCGAGCCTGCATGCATTGGAGAAATTAACATGGTGGAAGCTGACCAAAGTGATGCTCCAGTGGGAGAGAAAGGTACTGAAAATGAAAGCTGGGTGATAGTCTAAGTCAATAAGGGGGTCACTGAAGACGTCCACAAGCAACCAGAGACTTCGATTGAAGCAGCACCTTTAGCTGTTGCAAAAGAAATCCAGGCTACTGAAGGCCAGGAAAACCAAAACCAAGAGTTGACACAGGTCACTGAAGGCCTGAGGCTAGAATTGGAGAAAGTCCAAATCACGAAGCCAACCTCCCCTCAGAAAGAAATATGGGACACTTTAGGGGAACCCAGTGGAAAATTTGACTATTTGGTCAAATATTCTGCCCCAGAGATTTCAAAGGTCCACATTGAAGATATAAAACCCACAAGATGGGGAGATGATGACGCTAAGGGGGAGGATGTTGAGGTAAACATGGTGGATATGGAGAGACCTCGCTCTAAGATGGAGGAGGTAGAGAGATACTTAGAAAAAGAGAAGTATAAAATGGAGGATAATCATGCTGGAGATGCTAGTCTCAAGGATTACCTCATGATGTGCCACAAGGGAGATACGGGAATGATACTATGCCCTAGGTGCAGCATCCTCTGCAATCAGAGAATCGCTGCGAACTTCGAGAGGGTACAGAGGGTGCGAATTGGCAACAACTGGCGCCAGGATAACCAGCTATTCAGGTGTTATCCAAAGGCTGGAGAAAGTTTGCTGGAATTTGTGTTTCGCTGCTACAAAGGGGCAACCAAATGCTTGATATGCCTAAGGTGTTCTGCTGTGTATAATCAAAGCATGGTCAGAGCCTTCGAAACAGTCCCCTTCGCCCCTTGCTGGAACCATCAAGAAACATTTCAGATGGCCCACGTTTCGATAGCAAATACAAACAATGAAGGCCTGATAGTCCTCATCCCAAGGGTGCTCGAAGAGTGACGTTCAAACTCCCTGCTGAAGTGCCAACAGACAGATGGCTGCAAGTCAGAAATGACAAAGGCAAAGACAAATGGAGAAACGCTGAACGAAACGCACGCCATGCTATGACATATAGAAGGTAATTCAACATAGCGAAGAGGGAAGAGGTGAGATTAGAGAACTACAAAGGAAGAAACCCCATGTCAAGATCCCAGTGGCGAAGGCAACAGAGGATTCGAAAGGCTGAGAGGGAAGCTGTGGCAAATAAAGGGGCAACTTCAACAAAGAACCAAGGTGAATCTAGCACCAACAAACCCACACCAAAAAATCAAACTGAAGACAAACCCCCAGTTAATATGAGGCTCTTTTCTGAAGTACAACTAGATGAACCAAAGGAATACACTCCAGGTCCAGAAGAAGACGAAGATATGATAACGGACAACTTCGAATCAGAGGGGGAGTCTTCGTTCAACCTCAATTGCAACGTGGTATCTGTGCTTCCCTGTGAGTTTGGACAGGAAACTGAAATTGATGAATATGAGGAAGAAGATACCATAGACCTGATGAAGCATAGGCCTGTGTGCTACTATGTGATGGACAATGGGGCTGTCGAGGAGCAGAATGCGTTCTTCGAACATCCAGAACCAGCTATGAAGAACCATCTTAAGCCACTATTTATTCGGGCAAAGGTTGGTGCCCATGGCGTGAATAAGGTTCTAGTGGATGGGGGTTGTGATACGGTGGGAGAACTGACTTGAGGTTTTGCGTTTGTATTCACAAATGTTTCGGTTGAGCAAGAGTCGCCACCGACTTTTTATTTTATCCTAAGGAAAGGTTAAAAAGCACAGCAAAAACCTTTTGAGATGTTTTCTTGGGTTCGGGGAGTAGATTATAGAAAGGGAAGGTATTAGCACCCTTTCTATCCATGGTTATCCATGGGCTCTTAGTTACTTGCTTAGATCAACTTGCCTTGATTTTCAATTGTTTGAAATGGTGCTTTGTGTGTGTGGATTTGAAAATGTTTTGAAAAGAAGCCAATGTGGTGGCAACCTTTGTAATGATCCATGTTGGGATGTATACAAAGGTGTATGTCTTTTGAAAAGGTTTTCAATGTTTTTGAAGGTTGTTTTGAAAGTGTAGTGATGTGTGGTTTAAAAATAGGCAAGTGTTTTGTTTTGCAAATTGGCAAGTAACCAAGAGCTATCTACCCTAAATTTCTCAAAGATCTTTGCTACGTTTTAACCCTTTTAACAATTTTGTTCCACCATTGCATTTGGTGGACAATCTTGTGTTAGGATGTAAAAGGGACGGGCGCGGGTCATCGTTTAGACCATAATTGCAATGGTGCCAAGTATCTTTGGGCAATTTTCCTTTAAGGGACTTGATCATTTTTTAGGCAACTTTCGAAAGCGTCATCGAGGGACTATGATCATTGGAATTGTATTTGTTTTGCCCAAAGAGACCTAACATGCAATATGACCCATTATTGAAGGCAACAAGTGGAATACCCTAGGGGTGCAAGTGTGATTGGTGTTGTCCATTTTCATGCTTGTTTATCTTGAATTTAGGTCAAACTATTTTTGGTTAATTGATTTGCATACAAACCCTAATTCTAACATGGCATAATTAAAAAGCTTTAAAGTGCGAAAAATAAAGTTCCTAAGTTATTACAACACAATATATGGGAAGGGGGGTACAAATGTTCAAATGGGGGTATTTTGACAAGGAATTTAAACCTAACTATTACATCAAATGAAATTATACAAATTATTTAATGTGCAATAATTAAATAAAATAAGATAAATATGCAAAGATGCAAAAAAATGATTTTTTATGTGTATGTAAAAAGTGTTTTTTATGTGTCAAATAAACAAAAATAAAAAGTATTAATTTTTGGAGTTTTTATGTATTTAGGGAAAAACCCTAATTTTATAAATAAAATGTATTTATTATTTAATATGTACAATATTTATTAGTTATATACAAAAAATAAATAAAAGAGAAGTATATTTGTCAAAAAGGTATTTTTAATGTTAAATTTTAATAAAAATAAAAATGTATATATTTTGTATTTTTAACCTAAATATACTAATATATATGTATATATTTGTATCATTTATTAAATATATTGAATATGCACAAAATAATAATATTTAATATTTATAAAAAAAGGTATATTTTATATAAAATATTTTCAGAAGATAAAATGAAATAAAAATCAGAAAATAAATGTATTTGCATTATTTTTTAGTATTTTTTTAAATAAAAGTATATCTAGGTATTTATTTATGTACAAACATTATTTTAAACAAATAAATGCCTAATAAATTCAAAAATGGTGTGAAAAATATTTTTTATATTTTTAATATTATAAGAAAAAATAAATAAGTCAGAACAAAAAAGAAAAGGTCAAAAAATCATAAAAATAAGCATAATGGACCTAGGGGGTGTAAAAGTAAAAATGGGGTGTAAACAGAAATAACAAATCAGGCCCAGTCCACGTGGAGCTTCTTCAACCTCCAGCCATTCTTGTCCAAAAAACGCGCGCTTCTCAGGCTTGTTCAAACATCCTGATTCTTTGAGCTTTAACAAAAACTTACAACACCAAAAATGTTAAGCATCATCTCACGAGTTCATACATATAAAAAACATGATTTAACTCTCAGAAATGAGAGAGAATTTCTTCTCCCCCAATTCCTAACCTAGTTTTTGTTCCATGTTCAGACATCAAATTCTCATAGCACACATAACATAAATGAAAACTAATTACATGGGCATGTTCAGGGCTATGAATGTGACATAATTTCTTCACAAACCTAAAGCTAACAATGCCTGGATAGAGAGATAAGAGTTCATGAACTTACCTGTTCAGTTGGAATCGTATCTGGTGATGGAGGTGCTTTCAATGCAAGGTGATGGTTGGTACATCTTCCTTGATGTCCTGGGATGCTATTCCAAGCTTTAGTTTGCTTTGAAACCTAGTGAATCGTGTTATGGAACTTCAACTGCAAAACAAGAAAATGAAAATGGTGATGTTGCTTGGGAGTGTTACAGGTCGTGTTTGAGGCTTGGAATAGTTTCAAGGGATGATGTGGGATATGTTTGAAGTGGTTTTAGCAAGAATGCATGAATGGATTGAGTTATGGAACTCAATCTGCAGCAGGTACCCTGTTTGGGCAGTTTGAGGGTGATTCTGTGTTTGAGAAGGCAATGGAGATGGTTGGCTCGTGTTTCAACTTAGGTTTGATGATTAGAAAGTGTTTGATAACTTTGCTTAAGCTCTGGTTCACATGAATGAAAGTTGTGTATTGTTATGCTATGTTTCTTCAACTTTAAGCAACAAATGTCAACTTGTGTTTCTAGCTTGTACAGGCCCCCAATCTATGCTGCATACCTTGGCCTTGATCAGTGTAATTAGTTCATAAACTTGTGCCAAAAGGATTTGCACTGTACTTGCTTGTATTTGCATTTGACATAAAGTTTAACTTTTCTAAAATGGCAAAAATGCTTTATCTAAAAATGGCTTAATCTTGCATATAATGTTTGAACACACAAAATAAGGCCTTGACACAATGAGTTAGAATTAAATTATTGAGTGCAAATGGGATATAGGACCTGTAATCAAGGAAAGCAAGCTGAATTCAAAATGGCACAAATGTATGAACATGTAAATTGGCCAAATCAAAAGTGAGTTTTTCCTAACTTGCCAAATTCGATTCTCCCTAACCATGAGGTTGTTTGATGAGTTCTTGGACATTTTGGAAAGCTTGGAATGTGTACTAAAATCCATCTTTGAAATGAAAATTGAAATTCCAAGTGGAAGCATGTGAAAAGTGGTCTTGAAGTTAGGCAAAAATCCTGCCTAAAATGGTTCAAAATTTCTCTAAGTTAAGAATGGTTTGGTACCCTTGTTCCAAAAATTGTAACTTGAGCTACAAGATTCTTTTGGGAAAACTTTGTGAATCAAAGTTGTAGATTTTGCAATGGACTACAACTTTCATGTTTTGACTTTTGCTTGAATCCAAATGAATCTTGGTGAGAAAGTGGGACAAAGTTAGGAAAAAATTAGGGTTTTTCATAACTTAGAAAAATTCGAAGTTATGAAAAATCTTCATTTCAAACCCTAATTTGTGATTCTTGATTTCTTGATGAACAAGTTTCATGATTTGGCATGTTTTGATGAAAAATGAATCTTGGCACTTGATTTTGACCAAAAAGTCAAAGTTTGACTTTTCAGTATACAGTCAAAATTGATCAATTGACTGGGAAATTCAACTGTCAATCTTGTGCATTTGGGATCTTTTGAACTTGTTGAGTATGTCAAGAAAATTCCATGGGGTCCTTGAGTCCATATGTGAGTTTGGTTTGCCATTGGCTAGGTCAAACAGTCAAAAATTGCCTTTGTGCAGTCAAAACCCTAAAAATGATCATTTTGCCCTTTTGGTGATCTGATCAAATTTCTTGTGGAATTGTGATCCAAACTTGATCAAATGGTCCATATGAGTTCATAATGTTGATGTGGGTCAATTTTCATGAGATTTGACTGTCAATTGGCCACAGTTGACTTTTTTCCCAATACAGCTGATTTCTAGGTCAACTGTCCAATTGACTGGGCAAAATTTGGAATCAAGACTTGAAACTTGGTATGGATATACTTGGGAGTCCAACATGAAGCGTGAAAGTCATCTTAGGAATTTTAGGTCAAAATATCTTTGTGCAAACACAAATCCTAATTTGGGTCAACAGTGTAAGGAGAAGTCTTGAGCAGAGGAAACCCTAACTTGATCTTGAGCTCCAAGGGTCTTGTGATGAGAAAATGTTGAGAAAATGGGAGGGCAAATTTTGGGGTACAACTGTTGCCCCTGTTCAATCTTCTTGAACCTGAAGAGTTAGATTGGCAAGTTTGCCTTTCGTGACTCGAGGGTAAAAGGAGATTGGACACTAGAGTGCCCGGAAATTTGCACTCGCATGTTGGAGTATCAGCAATGTGATGTCGGGAATGGGCTTATAGATGCCATTTGGAGAGATGGTGGATAGGGAGATGGGCTTATAGATGCCATCTGAAGGTGTGATAGAAACTTGTCGGGAATGGGCTTATAGATGCCATTTGGAAGTGTTGATCGCATAAGAGATTCCTTAGCGAGAACTTATGTATTTTGAGAAAGACAGATGTTTTCCTGGCTTGTTAGAGGTGTTGATCTTAAATCTCTTCATGCAGACATGCCCTGGCTAGATACAAGTGTCGAGTCTACAATCAGTTGCTCGCAGATATGCCCTGGCTAGATACAGGTATCGAATCTGGAGTTAGTCGTCAACAGATATGCCCTGGCTGGATACAGGAATCGAATCTTCAAACTCTTCAGATGTGCCCTGGATGGATACAGGAATCGAATCTGGAAATAGTCGTCAATAGATATGCCCTGGTTGGATACAGGAATCGAATCTTCAAACTCTTCAGATGTGCCCTGGCTGGATACAGGAATCGAATCTTCAAACTCTTCAGATGTGCCCTGGCTGGATACAGGAATCGAATCTGGAAACTGATCACTCACAGATGTGCCCTGGCTAGATACAGGAATCGAATCTGGAATTGTGACAGTTGAAGGTAGTTGTCTTTTTCCTGAAAAGGCAAAACATCAGTTGTATGCAATGTCATGATGTATGACCTGCATGATGTTATGACGTTCAAAATGAGATAGTGTTGTATGCACTTTATCATGTATGTAAGCAAGATGTATGAAATGTGAAATGTTTTATGAATGTATTTTCGTCTAGGAAAATAAATCCTTGACGATTGGCTGGGGAATTAAGTCCTGGACTGACGTTGAAGAGTAAAGTTCTTCGCTTCCACTAGGGATGATGTTTGCAAGAATACACCGGTAGGAGAAGATGACTCCATCGGGGAATAAACTTGTTGGAGAGATTACTCTGAGGGGAAATACTCTGTGGGAAGAGATACTTCGCTGAAGTTTTGATGAGAGCTCCGCTGAGGATTTCGATGATGGATTCCACTGGGGATAACAAATGATAAACTCTGCTGGGGATAGCAATGATAAACTCTGCTGGGGGTAGCAATGATAAACTCCGTTGGGGATTCTGTTAATAAGTTATGTTGGGGAACTTTGATGAACTCCGTTGGGGATAGGAAGAACTTCGCCGGGGGCGATCTTCCATGGCAATTAGCTGAGGATAACCCAGTTATAAGCCCTTGTGAGGAATAACTTTGAATAAAGCCCGGGAGGGACGTCCGTACTTTACAGGGGACAAGCTTCCAGAATCTACTGGGGATAAGCTTCAAGACCTGCTGGGGATATGGATTCCAAATTTCCTGGGGAAACTTTCGGACTGTACTGGAAAATGGTTCCACTGCAGTGTCTGTATTCCGCCGGGGAACAATCTTAGATCAAGACTGCCGGGGATGCTTGCTGTTGAATGCCTATACTCTGCTGGGGAATGTTGATATCTTCTGGGGATACCCAACTTCCTTTAGGCTGACCGTAGACTAACTCTTCTGGAGGAGAGTATTGCTGACTTGCTAGGGGAATAGGGTGCCTGTTGTAGGGCTGATGATAGACTAACTCTTCCCTGGGAGGGTATTGCTGATTCTCGTCTTACTCTGTAGGGAGTTGAGATAACTTGGTCACATTCTTCAGTTGAATCTACCTTGGTACCCTGGCGGACAAAGCAACTAGACTGCCTGGACAATTCTGCATTGCCCCTACTTCTGACGTCACCTGTAATTAGTCTTTTGTTTCATATGCAAGTATTTATGAATTAGCAATTTAATGTCAAATGCATATATAAAAAATGAACATTGGACGCTCTTCGCAAGACAAAACAGAAAAAGGAAAAACAATTGGCAATTTGTTTGGAAAAGTGAACCTGTATTGATTTTGAATTTTGCCTGTAAATAGGCGTTTTTGTACAAGACGTTGACGTCCTAGTAAGAGAACGCCGCCGAAAATCATAAAGTTTATACAATTTTGAAAAGGAAACAAAACAGCTATGTGAAAAATATTCCCACTGGGTTCCAACTCTGCTATTGCCTTTATGTCTGCAAGCGTCTCATCACTTTGCTGCTTAGTTGAAGATGAAGCTGATTGATCGATGCCGAAGTCTGAGCCAGATAGTTGATGCCGAATTCTGGATGCAAGGTGATCCAATGAGACATAGTGTTACGCTTTATCCCTAACTTTTTCCTGGACCGCCCTTTCGGGTTTTCAGTCCACCGGGATACCCATATTTGCCCAAGCTGCCCTTTCAGGTTTTTGACTTGCCGGGTGTACAGATTCTTTTCATTTCATCCCTTATTTTTGCCCGAACCCTTTTGGTTCGCCGGGAAGCCCTTATTTTTGCCTAGGTATGTCAACCTAGCGGGTCTTTTATTCATGCATAGTATCTTTTTACTATGTCTGTATTGGCGGGGTGAGGAAGGTCGTCACCATCCATGGTGGTTAGAATCATGGCTCCTCCTGAGAACACATGTTTAACCACAAATGGCCCTTCGTAAGTAGGGGTCCATTTGCCCCTGGGATCACTTTGAGGAAGGATGATGCGTTTGATTACCAGGTCCCCAACTTGATACTCTTGTGGTCTGACTTTCTTGTTAAATGCCCTGATCATCCGTTTTTGGTACGTCTGACCATGACAGATAGCGGTGAGTCTCTTTTCGTCAATTAGGTTTAGTTGATCAAGTCGAGTCTGGATCCAGTCATCTTCATTCAAGTCTGCATCCTTCATTATCCGGAGAGAGGGTATCTGGACTTCGATCGGCAAGACTGCCTCCATGCCATAGACCAAGGAAAAGGGAGTTGCCCCGGTTGACGTCCTTGCTGAGGTACGGTACCCATGAAGAGCAAATGGTAACATTTCGTGCCAATCTTTGTAGGTCACTGTCATCTTCTGCACAATTTTCTTGATGTTCTTATTAGCTGCTTCTACAGCCCCATTCATCTTCGGCCGGTGAGGAGAAGAGTTGTGGTGCTGTATCTTGAATTGCTCGCAGAGCTCAGTGATCATCTTGTTGTTAAGATTGGTACCATTGTCCGTAATGATTCTTTCCGGGATGCCGTATTGATAGATCAGGTTGTGCCGAATGAAACGTGCCACGACGCTCTTGGTTACGGTGGCGTAGGAAGCTGCCTCCACCCACTTTGTGAAGTAATCAATCGCTACCAAGATGAAGCGATGCCCGTTGGATGCCGTCGGTCGGATCTCGCCGATCATATCAATGCCCCACATTACAAAAGGCCAAGGTGCCGTCAGGACATTCAGAGGAACCAGAGGGATGTGCATCTTATCAGCATAGATCTGGCATTTATGACAAGTTCGAGAATGTTGGTAACAGTCGGCTTCCATTGTGGACCAGAAATATCCTGCCCGAAGGATTTTCTTTGCCATGGTGTGTCCACTGGAATGTGTTCCGAATGTACCTTCATGTAGCTCTACCATGATCTTCTCTGCTTCAGTCTTATCCACACAACGCAATAGAGTTGAATCATGGTTTCGTTTGTAGAGAATGCAGTTGCTGAGGAAGAATTTTGCCGCAAACCTTCTTAGGAACTTCTTGTCATTGAGAGACGCACCTTCAGGGTATTCCTGGGCTTCCAAGTATCTCTTCACCTTATGATACCAAGGTTTTTCGGTTACCTCTTTGGCCTCAAGATCGCAACAGTATGCAGGTTCGTCCAACTTCCAGATAATGATTCGGGGAGCCTCGTTGTCCCATTTGACTTTGAACATTGAAGACATCGTAGCTAGTGCGTCCGCTAACTGATTCTCCTCTCTTGGGAAATGTTCAAAAGTTATCTCTTCAAAGTGGGGAAGTAAAGTCAACACATACTCCTTGTAAGGAATAAGATTCGGGTGTTTCGTATCCCACTCACCTTTGACCTGATTGATCACGAGAGCAGAATCTCCGAAGACACTCAGAAACTTGATCCTTAAGTCGATCGCAGCTTGAAGACCCATGATACATGCCTCGTATTCTGCCATGTTGTTGGTGCAGTTGAAACACAGCCGGGCGGTGAGTGGAGTATGAGTTCGTTTGGGGGATATGATTACAGCGCCGACACCATTACCCAAAGCGTTGGAGGCTCCGTCAAAGTGCATAGACCATCGGGATCCTTCCTCAGGTCCTTCATCCGGTCCAGGTACTTCACAATCAGTTACTACCATGATATCTTCGTCTGGAAATTCGAAGTTCAATGATTGGTAATCGTCCACAGGTTGGTGTGCCAAATGATCTGCCAATACACTTCCTTTGATTGCTTTTTGAGTTGTATATTGGATGTCATATTCCGTCAAGATCATTTGCCATCTTGCTATTCTCCCAGATAGAGCAGGCTTTTCGAATATGTACTTGATTGGATCCATTTTTGAAATCAACAGAGTAATGTGAGTCAACATATACTGTCTCAGCCGGTGAGCAGCCCATACCAGAGCGCAGCAAGTTTTCTCGAGCAGTGAGTACCGAGACTCACAGTCGGTAAACTTTTTGCTCAGGTAATAAATAGCGTGCTCTTTTCGGCCAGACTCGTCATGCTTCCCCAGCACACACCCCATTGAATTGTCAAGTACGGTCAAGTATAGTATTAGAGGTCTCCCTTCCACTGGTGGCATAAGAATGTGTGGCTCTTGGAGATATTCCTTTATCTTTTCGAAAGCAGCCTGACATTCATCGTTCCAACGTACTACTTGATCTTTCTTCAGTAATTTGAAGATCGGCTCACAGGTAGCAGTTAGATGTGAGATGAATCGGGCAATGTAATTCAGTCGTCCTAGAAAGCCTCGGACTTCTTTATCTGTCTTGGGAACTGGCATCTCTTGAATGGCTTTTACCTTGGCAGGGTCAACCTGAATACCTTTATCGCTTACAATGAAACCTAGTAATTTTCCAGACCTCACCCCAAAGGTGCATTTGTTTGGGTTCAACCTCAGCTTGTACAATTTCAGTCGGTCGAACAGCTTCCGCAGATGGTCAAGGTGTTCCTCCTCAGTTTGGGACCTTGCAATCATATCATCGACGTATACTTCAATCTCATGATGGATCATATCATGAAATAAAGCAACCATGGCACGTTGGTAGGTTGCCCCAGCATTTTTCAACCCGAATGGCATGACCTTGTAGCAGAAGGTGCCCCACTGAGTTACAAAGGTAGTCTTTTCCATATCTTCAGGAGCCATCTTGATCTGATTATACCCTGAAAAACCATCCATGAAGGAGAACACCTTGTGTTGAGCAGTATTGTCAACAAGAACGTCGATGTGAGGCAGAGGGAAATCGTCCTTAGGGCTAGCCCTGTTCAAATCCCTGTAGTCGACACACATTCTGACCTTACCGTCCTTCTTCGGCACTGGCACCACGTTGGCCACCCATTGAGGGTAAGAAGTCACTGCTAGAAACCCGGCATCGAACTGCTTCATAACCTCAGCTTTGATCTTTTCGGACATCTCTGGACGCATACGGCAGACCTTTTGCTTTACCGGAGGGCAGTCTTCCTTGGTAGGCAGGTGATGAACCACAATATCGGCATCCAAACCAGGCATGTCTTCGTAAGACCAAGCAAAGATTTCCATGTAGTCATGCAACATCTGGATCAATCGTTGCTTCACGCTGAGCTTTAGATTGGCACCAATCTTGACTTCTTTTCTATCTGTCTCAGTACCCAGGTTCACTGTTTCCACTGGCTCTTCATGCGGCTGAATGGCCCTCTCTTCCTGGAGTAGCAGTCTTGCGAGTTCACCAGGCACTTCGCAATCATCTTCACCTTCGTCTTCGGCCAAGTTGATCGGATTTTCGAAGTCATAGCTGGCAGTAGCAGAGCTGTTACCACTGAGATCCAGAGTGGATTGAAACCTGTATAAGTGAGTGTGTGTAAATATAGCTGTTTTGCAATATATATAACACAAAGAAAAAGAGCACAAGATTTGAAATGCAACAAAGGTCCAATGTTTTGATTGATGATATATGGAAATGTCATACAAAAAGCCCTCACAAATGGAGCCACGGTGCCCCGGGTAGGACACCGAGCCAATAAAAGTTTCAACATATTGTTTGTTACAAATTGAACACAAAAGAGTTAATTACTGTGTGACAAATGTAATAGGTGTAAAATCCTTGGCCGTCCAGTTGCTTGGTCCGTTGTTGGTTGTTGGATAGATCCAACTGTCAAATTCTGCTTCCTCTACGTCCTCCTTGATAGCATTCACCCTTGGGTTGGTTATGAACACCGGAGCCTTTCTGATCCTTTCTTTGCGAACAACCCTCTGAGCCTCTGCAGTGAAGCCCAGCCCAAACTTGTCGGTATTTTGAGTGAAGTCAGGAAGTTGACCCCAGTTTGCGCACTTGCCTTTCTCGATTACAGCCCAGGCATCCTTCAAGGAAGCCATCTTCAGCGGAAAGTCTTCTTCAACCACTGTCTCAGCTGACGCCAAGGTTGGAGGTACTTCTTCAAAATGTTGAAAGGGGGTTTCAATAAACTCCCCGTCCATTTCAATATACCGGAATGAATTCAAGTGACTAACCATGTATTCCTCCTCACCCTGCACAATAACAATCTTCCCTTTGACAGGGTATTTGAGCTTCTGGTGTAGAGTGGATGTTACGGCCCCAGCTTTGTGAATCCAAGGTCGACCCAGCAAACAGGAATAAGATGGACGAATATCCATCACGTAGAACGTTGAGTCAAAGACTTGGGAACCCACACAGATAGGAATGTCTACCTCACCATGCACCATCCTCTTAGAACCGTCGAAGGCTCTAACAATGATGTTACTAGGTTTCAATTCCAGGCCCTCACAATCCAAACGATCTAAGGCCTTCTTGGGCAATACATTCAGGGAAGAACCGGTGTCCACCAACACGTGTGCGAGAGTAGTGCCCCTGCATTCTATGGAAACATGCAGGGCATCATTGTGGTTTTTTCCTTTGGCAGTAAGGTCAGCATCCGAGAACCCCAAACCATTGTCAGCTGTCAAATTAGCCACACAGTCAGTGAATTGATCTGCAGATGTCTCTTGCGGCACATGGGCCGTTTTTAGAAATGAAATTAGGGCCTTGGCGTGGGCCTCTGAGCACAGCAGCAATGATAGCATAGAGATTTTGGAGGGGGTATCCCCCAGCTGTTCAACGACATTGAAGTCACTCTTTTTAATGATTTTAAGGATTTCCTCCATCTCTTGCTGGGAGGCTTCAACAACGGTCTTTTTTGGTGCCTCCGTCTGGGCAGGCAAATCGGTAGCAACTTCTTTGCCCCGAGCATCAGAGAACTCGACGGCAATAGTAGACACAGGAACTTGATTTGAAACATGCACACTTGCGGGGTGTGATGATAAGGGGTTTTCGGATAACTGGTGGTGCAATGTCAGGCGAGAAAAGCCTGCCACTGCGAGTAATCTTGGCGGGACCAGTGATGTTACTGATACTGGTACCGGTGTTAAACTCCTGCTTCACTCCAAGCACATACACGTCTGCCCCATAGTGCCATGGGACAGCCTTGTCAGATTCATAGGGGAGGGGCCCCGGAACAGTAATGGTAATGGGTGCAACAGACATAATTTGGACTGGCTTCCTCGGGGGAGCCTTGGTAGGATTGTTGAAAATTGTGACGACAAATACTTCTTCAGCGGAAACAGACGGAACATCAGTTTTCTTGAACATAATTTCTTTGCTATCCATCAGGCTTTGGATGCCTGATTTCAGCAGCGGACAACCGGTAGGGATAACAGCACACAGGAGGCAACCCTTGCTACAACCCGGAAATAAACCGGCTAGCAGTAGGTTCCTCTTAACAGTCAATAGAGGGGTAGCAACATCATTCACCGAAACAGCATACAAATCTTCCTCAATGGCATTTACTCTATGCTGGGGCATAAGAGCAGTTACAACATTTGGCCTCTCAGGCGCCTCAAACTGAATTTCCTTCGTATCGATAAGGTCTTGAACTTTATTTCTCAGGGCCCAACAATCATCAGTAGTATGCCCGGGGCTATCAGAATGATAAGCACAACAGGCATTTGGGTTATACTTAGGAGATGCAGTATTCACGACCTTCAGAGCCTCTTTGATGGTCACCAAGTTGGTTGATAACAGTTGCGGTAAGATTTGTGACAAGGTCATACTCAGCCGAGTGTATTGCCTTTTGGGCCTCTCACCCCTTTGTTGATTGTACTGCTGAGGAGGAGCAACAGGTTTTGAAATTACCAAGGCATTGACGACTTGGCGGCTTTCTGGCTTGACTTGTCTTCTAGGACCATAGACTGCAATAGCTTCCTTTTTGAAAGGCCTCTTCTCAGTACTTGCGGAGGCAGCTTTCTGTATCTTTCCTGACCTGATGCCAGCTTCTATCCTTTCACCCGTCAGGATCAAATCCGTAAACCCAGCGGAGGAATTACCAACCAGATGATTGAAGAATGGACCAGACAAGGTCCCTAGAAACATGTCAACCAGCTCACGATCAGTCAAAGGAGGCTGCACCCTGCCAGCCAAATCTCTCCATTTTTGCGCATATTCTTTGAACCCTTCGCCCGTTCCTAGAGACATACCCTGAAGTTGGGTACGCGTAGGAGCAAGGTCAGAATTGTATTGATATTGTCTATAAAATGCGGTAGCCAAATCTTCCCAATGTCGGATACTGGTTCCATCTAGCTGATAAAACCACTCAAGTTGTGACCCTGAAAGGCTATCTTGGAAGAAGTGGATCCAAAGGTTTTTGTCTGCCGTGTAAGGTTGGATCTTCCTTACGTACGATCTGAGGTGCAGCTTTGGACAGGAAGCCCCGTCGTATTTGGAAAAGGCAGGCGCCTTGAACTTGTGTGGGATTACCACCCCAGAAGATAACCCTAAATCTCCAAAATCCAACCCCGGTACATTTTGAATCTCCATGGCACTCAAGCGGTCCTCTAATTGCTTGTATCTATCAGCAGCAGGAGGGTATTGTTCGTCGTTGTAATCCGTCTCGTTGTCAGAGACTGCAGGACTAGGAGCCCCTCCCCCTTGGGGACTGTTTTTCTCTGCAGAGGAAGTAGTTGGATCAACCTCATTATGGAGTGTGTTCCCAAACCTGCGTCCAGTGTTGAATAACGCAGTCCTCTTCTTCTTCTTCTTCTTTAGGAGTAAAGCCTTCAACTCTTGTTGACCTTGAGCCAGGCTCACGACCATTTCTTGAAACTGGGCACTCTGGGCCTGGAGGGCCTTGATTGCTTGCTCACTGGATGATTCTGGATTCATGATGACTGTTCAAAATAAACAGCGAAGGAGATTAAGCAACCTGTAGAAAAAAGGGTACCTGTTATGCACATGATGCATGAGATGCTATCTATGCAATGCATTCAAGGGTTTTAGAAATTCACAATTATTGCAGACAAAAAGAACGCACGTCATATTAATAAGAAGAAGTTTGTTAGTACATAAATGCCCCATGGGCCAAATATTACAAAAACAACTTCTCAAGGTAAAAAGACGTTGCGCATCCTCTTTGGCGCAATGTAGGTGTTGAGGGCCTCTTGCTCATGGAGTCGGCGGGTGAGCTCTAAAACTTCTTCTCGCTGGCGTAGAAGTTGGCTTCAAAAGTGTTCCGTTCCTCCTTGAGTTGGATCCAACTCTTCTGCATCTCCTCCCACGATGTAGGCATGTCAGGATGTAGGATGGTGCAGGGAACCTCTCCTTCCTTGACGGGCTCTTTAATCATAGGGAGAACATGAGGATAAGGCATCATTAGACTCTGGGCTCGGGCTCGTACCCACTTGAGATAAGGTTCAAGAGGGATGGAGTTCTTGTGTCCCAGTGTCTTGCTGTCAACCTTGTTGGGGATCCTCTAAGCTCTGATGAATCTTTGGCGAAGTCCTTGCGCATCATTGTCGAAGTCAAAAAATAGGTCAGGAATCAACATGTCGTGAGGGCCATCTCTTCGTGCATATCAAAATTGCCTCAAAGCTAGGCAAGGGTTGTAGGTGATACCTCCTCTGATTCCAAGTAATGGAACATTAGGGAACTCTCCACAACAATCGACGATGATGACATTTTCTCTGGACCGAGAACACCAATGTACATCAGAGTGAGTAAGAGTCATCAACCGTTGGGACCACCTTGAGCCTTGGTCATTCTTCAAGACAGATTGTGGAAGGTGCGAAATAAACCACCTTGCAAGGAGAGGAGTACAGCACATGAGAACACCCCTCTTTCTCATTGTTCATGTGTAAAATGAGTGAAGAATGTCCCCAAGTAATGTTGGTATTGGATTTCTGGACAAGAAGATTTTGACGGCGTTGACCTCTACAAGCTGGTCAGGATTTGGGAACAGGACCAACCCATAGATAAGGAGTGCCACAATTTCTTCAAAGGCTTGTAGGTCCAATGAATTCCAACATTCTTGTGCCTTCCCAAACAAGAATTTTGCTAAGAAATCTTTGACGCCATTTCTAGTTTCCCAATGCCCCTTGATGTCAGAAGGCTGTAGATGTAATGCTCGAGCAACATCTTCCAGCTTTGAATCCTTTTCCGTACCGTTGAAAGGTAGTTGATTAAGGATAGGAATTCTCAGGAGTTGAGAAAATTCCTCCAAAGTGGGCACCAACTGGTAGTCGGGGAAAGTGAAACAGTGATGAAGAGGGTCAAAGAACTGGAATAGCACTTTCATCATATCCTCTTCAATGTTGGTGTTGACTAAGCTGAGCAGTCTACCATGTCTTTCACTGAAGGATGAGCTTTCCGGAATTCTTGATGTGAGCTCCTTGAGTTGAGGAGGGATTCTCACAAGGTTGACTTGGATGGTTTTTCTGCGAGGAATTTCCATGACCTACAAAACAAGAACAAAGATGAAGATCCAAACCCTTGAAGTGGTTAGTAAATGCATATGATGCTTTATGATGTTCATGATGTATGCACAAACATATGTACAAGCAATTCACACCAAACCCTAGTTTCAGGCTTGCATGGGGTTTCATAGGTAAGTACCCTCTTGAGTGTAGTTGGCTTAAAAACCTGTCCTATAAATAGTAACCGGGTTCTAAGGAGCTCAATATCACTGGATTATTTTCATTGTTCATTGTTTTGGTTTAGCCACTTAACTAGCAACCAAAATATTCCAAGAAAACAACCCTCAATGAGTGTAGTATCGAGTATCTACCAACTTCGGACTGCACCAAAGCCGGTTATCTCACTACCCCTAATAAAAGGCCAAGATGGTCAAGTAAGGTTCTAGGTCATTAGTGCTTAGTGACATCACTCAGCGGCCCCGTACTCTCCTTGATTGAACTCAAGGGTTACCGGTACTCACAAATATGTCACACTAATATAGCTATCGCTTCGACCGTGTCGGTATACCCCGCACAGTTTCCATAACGTATTGCTATCTATGAATGTTTCCCAAAATCCGGGTGTAGGATTGCAAACCCAAACAAGAGAGCCAAGGTGTAAAGCAATCAAATCAAACAATTAGTCATTCAAGAGGGTGATCTAAGCCCTAAGGTTACTCCACTTTTAAAAATTCTCCCCAGCAGAGTCGCCAGTTCTGTGATACGGTGGGAGAACTGACTTGAGGTTTTGCGTTTGTATTCGCAAATGTTTCAGTTGAGCAAGAGTCACCATCGACTTTTTATTTTATCCTAAGGAAAGGTTAAAAAGCACAGCAAAAACCTTTTGAGATGTTTTCTTGGGTTCGGGGAGTAGATTATAGAAAGGGAAGGTATTAACACCCTTTTTATCCATGGTTATCCATGGGCTCTTAGTTACTTGCTTAGATCAACTTGCCTTGATTTTCAATTGTTTGAAATGGTGCTTTGTGTGTGTGGGTTTGAAAATGTTTTGAAAAGAAGCCAATGTGGTGGCAACCTTTGTAATGATCCATGTTGAGATGTATACAAAGGTGTATGTCTTTTGAAAAGGTTTTCAATGTTTTTGAAGGTTGTTTTGAAAGTGTAGTGATGTGTGGTTTGAAAATAGGCAAGTGTTTTGTTTTGCAAATTGGCAAGTAAACAAGAGCTATCTACCCTAAATTTCTCAAAGATCTTTGCTACGTTTTAACCCTTTTAACAATTTTGTTCCACCATTGCATTTGGTGGACAATCTTGTGTTAGGATGTAAAAGGGACGGGCGCGGGTCATCGTTTAGACCATAATTGCAATGGTGCCAAGTATCTTTGGGCAATTTTCCTTTAAGGGACTTGATCATTTTTTAGGCAACTTTCGAAAGCGTCATCGAGGGACTATGATCATTGGAATTGTATTTGTTTTGCCCAAAGAGACCTAACATGCAATATGACCCATTATTGAAGGCAACAAGTGGAATACCCTAGGGGTGCAAGTGTGATTGGTGTTGTCCATTTTCATGCTTGTTTATCTTGAATTTAGGTCAAACTATTTTTGGTTAATTGATTTGCATACAAACCCTAATTCTAACATGACATAATTAAAAAGCTTTAAAGTGCGAAAAATAAAGTTCCTAAGTTATTACAACACAATATATGGGAAGGGGGGGTACAAATGTTCAAATGGGGGTATTTTGACAAGGAATTTAAACCTAACTATTACATCAAATGGAATTATACAAATTATTTAATGTGCAATAATTAAATAAAATAAGATAAATATGCAAAGATGCAAAAAAAATGATTTTTTATGTGTATGTAAAAAGTGTTTTTTATGTGTCAAATAAACAAAAATAAAAAGTATTAATTTTTGGAGTTTTTATGTATTTAGGGCAAAACCCTAATTTTATAAATAAAATGTATTTATTATTTAATATGTACAATATTTATTAGTTATATACAAAAAATAAATAAAAGAGAAGTATATTTGTCAAAAAGGTATTTTTAATGTTAAATTTTAATAAAAATAAAAATGTATATATTTTGTATTTTTAACCTAAATATACTAATATATATGTATGTATTTGTATCATTTATTAAATATATTGAATATGCACAAAATAATAATATTTAATATTTATAAAAAAAGGTATATTTTATATAAAATATTTTCAGAAGATAAAATGAAATAAAAATCAGAAAATAAATGTATTTGCATTATTTTTTAGTATTTTTTTAAATAAAAGTATATCTAGGTATTTATTTATGTACAAACATTATTTTAAACAAATAAATGCCTAATAAATTCAAAAATGGTGTGAAAAATATTTTTTATATTTTTAATATTATAAGAAAAAATAAATAAGTCAGAACAAAAAAGAAAAGGTCAAAAAATCATAAAAATAAGCATAATGGGCCTAGGGGGTGTAAAAGTAAAAATGGGGTGTAAACAGAAATAATAAATCAGGCCCAGCCCACGTGGAGCTTCTTCAACCTCCAGCCATTCTTGTCCAAAAAACGTGCGCTTCTCAGGCTTGTTCAAACATCCTGATTCTTTGAGCTTTAACAAAAACTTACAACACCAAAAATGTTAAGCATCATCTCACGAGTTCATACATATAAAGAACATGATTTAACTCTCAGAAATGAGAGAGAATTTCTTCTCCCCCAATTCCTAACCTAGTTTTTGTTCCATGTTCAGACATCAAATTCTCATAGCACACATAACATAAATGAAAACTAATTACATGGGCATGTTCAGGGCTATGAATGTGACATAATTTCTTCACAAACCTAAAGCTAACAATGCCTGGATAGAGAGATAAGAGTTCATGAACTTACCTGTTCAGTTGGAATCGTATCTGGTGATGGAGGTGCTTTCAATGCAAGGTGATGGTTGGTACAGCTTCCTTGATGTCCAGGGATGCTATTCCAAGCTTTAGTTTGCTTTGAAACCTAGTGAATCGTGTTATGGAACTTCAACTGCAAAACAAGAAAATGAAAATGGTGATGTTGCTTGGGAGTGTTACAGGTCGTGTTTGAGGCTTGGAATAGTTTCAAGGGATGATGTGGGATATGTTTGAAGTGGTTTTAGCAAGAATGCATGAATGGATTGAGTTATGGAACTCAATCTGCAGCAGGTACCCTGTTTGGGCAGTTTGAGGGTGATTCTGTGTTTGAGAAGGCAATGGAGATGGTTGGCTCGTGTTTCAGCTTAGGTTTGATGATTAGAAAGTGTTTGATAACTTTGCTTAAGCTCTGGTTCACATGAATGAAAGTTGTGTATTGTAATGCTATGTTTCTTCAACTTTAAGCAACAAATGTCAACTTGTGTTTCTAGCTTGTACAGGCCCCCAATCTATGCTGCATACCTTGGCCTTGATCAGTGTAATTAGTTCATAAACTTGTGCCAAAAGGATTTGCACCGTACTTGCTTGGATTTGCATTTGACATAAAGTTTAACTTTTCTAAAATGGCAAAAATGCTTTATCTAAAAATGGCTTAATCTTGCATATAATGTTTGAACACACAAAATAAGGCCTTGGCACAATGAGTTAGCATTAAATTATTGAGTGCAAATGGGATATAGGACCTGTAATCAAGGAAAGCAAGCTGAATTCAAAATGGCACAAATGTATGAACATGTAAATTGGCCAAATCAAAAGTGAGTTTTTCCCAACTTGCCAAATTCGATTCTCCCTAACCATGAGGTTATTTGATGAGTTCTTGGACATTTTGGAAAGCTTGTAATGTGTACTATAATCCATCTTTGAAATGCAAATTGAAATTCCAAGTGGAAGCATGTGAAAAGTGGTCTTGAAGTTAGGCAAAAATCCTGCCTAAAATGGTTCAAAATTTCTCTAAGTTAAGAATGGTTTGGTACCCTTGTTCCAAAAATTGTAACTTGAGCTACAAGCTTCTTTTGGGAAAACTTTGTGAATCAAAGTTGTAGATTTGCAATGGACTACAACTTTCATGTTTTGACTTTTGCTTGAATCCAAATGAATCTTGGTGAGAAAGTGGGACAAAGTTAGGAAAAAATTAGGGTTTTTCATAACTTAGAAAAATTCTAAGTTATGAAAAATCTTCATTTCAAACCCTAATTTGTGATTCTTGATTTCTTGATGAACAAGTTTCATGATTTGGCATGTTTTGATGAAAAATGAATCTTGACACTTGATTTTGACCAAAAAGTCAAAGTTTGACTTTTCAGTATACAGTCAAAATTGATCAATTGATTGGGAAATTCAACTGTCAATCTTGTGCATTTGGGATCTTTTGAACTTGTTGAGTAATGCAAGACAATTCCATGGGGTCCTTGAGTCCATATGTGAGTTTGGTTTTCCATTGGCTAGGTCAAACAGTCAAAAATTGCCTTTGTGCAGTCAAAACCCTAAAAATGACCATTTTGCCCTTTTGGTGATCTGATCAAATTTCTTGTGGAATTGTGATCCAAACTTGATCAAATGGTCCATATGAGTTCATAATGTTGATGTGGGTCAATTTTCATGAGATTTGACTGTCAATTGGCCACAATTGACTTTTTTCCCAATACAGCTGATTTCTAGGTCAACTGTCCAATTGACTGGGCAAAATTTGGAATCAAGACTTGAAACTTGGTATGGATAAACTTGGGAGTCCAAAATGAAGCATGAAAGTCATCTTAGGCATTTTAGGTCAAAATATCTTTGTGCAAACACAAACCCTAATTTGGGTCAACAGTGCAAGGAGAAGTCTTGAGCAGAGGAAACCCTAACTTGATCTTGAGCTCCAAGGGTCTTGTGATGAGAAAATGTTGAGAAAATGGGAGGGAAAATTTTGGGGTACAACAGGGGTGTTGCAGTCAACTTGATACCCCACTTCATGCTGAAAAGGTTAGAAATACGCGAAGGAGACATCAAGCCCCACAATATGGTTCTATCCAATTATGAAGGGAAAGTGGGCAAAACACTGGGGGTGGTTCAATTGGACTTGACAATAGGCTCAAGCTGTAGGCCCACCATGTTCATGGTGATCGAAGCCAAGGCCAACTACAACTTGTTGTTGGGAAGGGAGTGGATCCATGGCGTAGGGGCAATTCCTTCGTCAATGCACCAGCGATTAGTTCTATGGAGAGAAGATGGGACCGTGGAAAACATTGAAGCAGACCAGAGTTACTTCATGTCAACAGTCAATTTAGTTGACAAGAGGAATTATGACAAACATCTGGAAAAGATTGCTCCTTGTGTCCCAAATGATGAAATCAACGAAACCAGAAACGCCCACTACTATATGACCCTTCGCCATGAAGGCCTATACTGGGATAGAAGGATAATCAGTGACGACGAAGGAGTCGAAAGTACTATACAAAGACGACCAGCAGGCTGGGAATTCGACAGCCTTACTCATGACTGAGTCCTCCTTTTTCGAAAGGATTTCAGCCTATATGGCTGAGAACGAATCAAAGGCGGCCTTAGAGGCTGAAATGAATAAACTGGCTGTGAAGATGAACAAAATAAGTGGGGATGGCTCGAAAGGCTCACCCTCTAAAGAACTTGAGATAGATCAAAGGCTGGACGCCATCTATGATAAAGAACCCTTAGGCTTCGAAAGGGACCCCATAGACTCAGGTGCCAAAATGTTGGCGCAGGATCCACTCGAAGAAGTGAACTTAGGGGATGAAAACACGAAAAGAATAACCTACATAAGTGCAAAACTTAGCCCAGGCCTCAAGCAGGAAGTGATCGAAGTCCTCAAGAAAAACAAAGATTGCTTCGCATGGGATTATGACGAAATGCCTGGTTTAAAGAGGGAGTTAGTAGAACACAGACTTCCAATCAAAGATGGCAAGAAGCCCATCAAGCAAACTCCTAGAAGATTCGCACCAGCGGTTCTCACAAAGATTAAAGCTGAGATCGAAAGGTTGCTGCGTTGCAGATTCATCAGAACCACAAGGTATGTCGAATGCTTAGCAAATATAGTACCTGTTATTAAGAAAAATGGTTCTTTGAGAATCTGCATAGATTTTAGGGATTTAAACACTGCAACCCCTAAGGATGAGTACTCCATGCATGTGGCAGAAATGCTAGTAGACTCTGCTGCAGGATTCGAATACTTGAGTATGTTAGATGGATACTCTGGGTATAATCAGATTTTTATTGCTGAAGAAGATGTTGCCAAGACAGCATTTCGTTGCCCAGGAGCCTTAGGCACCTACAAATGGGTGGTGATGCCTTTTGGTTTAAAAAACGCTGGGGCAACTTATCAAAGGGCAATGAATTCGATTTTCCATGATTTCATTGAAACCTTTATGCAGGTGTATATTTATGATATAGTCATCAAATCTATATCTGCAGAAACCCATTTGCATCATTTGAGCCAATCATTCGAACGAATGAGAAAACATGGTTTAAAGATGAATCCCCTTAAATGTGCATTTTTTGTGCAAGCTGGAGATTTCCTTGGCTTTGTGGTTCACAAGAAAGGAATTGAGATCAACCAAAACAAAACCAAAGCCATAATGGAGACGAAAGCACCTACGTCAAAAAGGGAGTTACAATCTTTGCTAGGGAAGATTAACTTTCTCAGAAGGTTCATTTCGAATCTGAGTGGAAGAACCCAAGCTTTCTCTCAGTTGCTTCGTTTAAAGCAAGGCCAAGCCTTCGAATGGAACGAAGCCCACCAGGAGGCATTTGACAAGATAAAAAGATACCTCTCTCAGCCTCCCATCTTGTCTCCACCTTCATGGGGAAAGCCCATGAGATTGTACATATCTGCCTCTGAAGTTAGTATAGGTAGTATGTTAGCACAAGAAGATAGCAATGGCATCGAAAGAGCCATATACTATTTAAGTAGAGTATTGAATGATGCAGAGACTAGATATAGCAATTTAGAAAAGCTATGTCTTTGTTTGTACTTCTCTTGTATGAAACTCAAGTATTATATAAAGCCTGTTGATGTTTATGTTTCATCTCATTTCGATGTCATTAAACACATGCTTTCGAAACCAATAATGCATAGCAGAGTTGGTAAATGGGCTTTAGCCTTAACAGAATATTCTTTGACTTTCATGCCTTTAAAAGCTGTGAAAGGCCAAGTGATTTCTGATTTCATTGTGGATCATTCATTGGTTGAGCAGACTATCGTGAGTTACGTCGAAATGCGACCATGGAAATTATACTTTGATGGTTCGACCCACAGGAATGGAAGTGGTGTTGGAGTCCTTATAATTTCTCCTGAAGGAATTCCAACAAAATTCAAGTATAAATTAGATGGTCCTCGTTGCTCGAACAACGAAGCTGAGTATGAAGCGCTCATCGTTGGACTTGAAGCTTTGTTGGAATTGGGGGCAACTAGAGTCGAAATTAAAGGAGACTCAGAATTAGTGGTCAAGCAAATAACAAAGGAGTATAAATGCATAAAGGAAAACCTGATGATATACTTCGTCATAGTTAACAAGCTACTTAGGAAATTTGAATACATGGATATTCAACATATACCAAGAATAGAAAACAAGAAGCAAATGACTTAGCACAGTTGGCTTCAGGTTATAAAGTTTCTGCCAGAAACTTTGAGGATTTAGTTGAATTAAGGGGTAGAGTTATGGCTACTAGATTCACACCATCAGATCTAGAGAGTATGAAATTGGGTTATGCTGAGAAACAGGGATTCAAAATATTAGCCATAAACACTTTATCAGATGCAGATTGGCGAAGTCCACTTGTGAGTTATTTAACAAACCCAACTCTGAATGTTGATAGGAAGATAAAATATAGAGCATTGTCATATGTCCTCATGGGAAACGAATTGTTCAAAAAGACCCAAGAAGGTGTATTACTGAAGTGCCTAGGAGAAAGTGAGGCATACTTAGCGTTGTCAGAAGTCCACAATGGGGCATGTGAGGCACATCAAGCAGGTCATAAAATGAAATAGCTGTTATTTAGATATGGCATGTATTGGCCCAACGTGCTCAAAGATTGTATAGACTTTGCTAAAGGTTGTGAAGAATGTCAGAAACATGCAGGGATTCAACATGCCCCTGCAAGTGAGTTACATTCAATCATTAAACCATGGCCATTTAGAGGATGGGCATTGGATTTAATAGGAGAAATAAATCCTGCTTCGTCTAAAGGACAAAAATATATCTTGGTAGGAATAGATTATTTTACCAAGTGGATCGAAGCAATACCATTAATAGTTGCTGATCAAGAGGCTGTTATTGAGTTTATACAGAAACAAATTATCTATAGGTTCGGATTGCCAGAGAGCATAACCACAGACCAAGGCTCTGTGTTTACTGGTAGAAAGATGCAAGAATTTGCTCAAGAAATGGGGTTTAGATTACTAACATCAACGCCATATTATGCTCAAGCAAATGGTCAGGTCGAAGCAGCTAATAAAGTGATAATAGGGTTAATTAAGAAACATATTGGTAAAAAGCCAAGGAACTGGCACAAAACTTTGGACCAAATACTATGGGCCTGTAGAACATCTCCTAAAGAAGCTACTAACACCACGCCTTTCCAACTCACATTTGGTCATGATGCAGTTCTGCCAGTAGAAATTCATCTACAATTAGTTCGAATTCAAAGACAAAACGAAATTCCAGCTGCATTATATTGGGAGATGATGATGAATGAGTTAGTTGAGTTGGACGAAGTTAGATTACATGCATTGGAAATCTTGATGAGACAAAAAGAAAGAGTGGCCAGGACATATAACAAAAGGGTGAAAAGAAAAGCATTCACTATTAATGACTTAGTCTGGAAAGTCATATTGCCCATGGACAAGAAAAATAAAACGTTAGGTAAATGGTCACCTCATTGGGAAGGGCCTTTTCGAATAATAAAGGTATTCTCAAACAATGCATATGAAATCGAAGAGATGATGGATGATAAACGTATCCTAAAGGTTAATGGGAAATATTTAAAGAAATATAAGCCACGCCTGCAGGAGATTCGAATAGTAACAACGTAATCAGAATATCATAAAAATGCCAAAATGGCAATATGGGGTTGCCAAAATGGCGTTGTTCAAATATTACATACAAAAAACCAAATTTTAACCAAATCAACACTAAGATTTAGAAATAGGAATTATTCTTCAATCTGTTAAAGGTACTTAGAAAAGACTCAAGCCTTTGTTGAGCAAAACGTCTTGCTCCCTCTAAGGTGGCCACTTCTCCCTTGAGTTGTTCTGCAGTTTCCATTTCTGCAAGCCCCTTGTTGAGGAGCTCTTCGAATTGGTTACCAGCAGTATTGGTTTCGTAGGCTAATTGTTGTTCTTGAGCCTCTTTAACCTTCTGTTGAAGTTCCTGAATTTTCCTTTCCCAGAGAAGGATGGACTCAGCTCGAGCCTCATAATCAGTTTTTGCTTGCTTTAGATGCATGGCTTGATCCTCAGCTTCTTGAGAGAGTTTCGAAGCATGCTCATAAGCAGCATCCATTGCAGTTCGTTTTTCTTGAACCTTTCTGGCAGCAAATTCATCTTGGAGAAGGTACCCAGTCACGTTGTCCAGCAAAGATTGAAGATCGAACAAGATAGTGCTAACTGGCAAGGAGCAGGTAGCAAGGTTGACTTTTGTAAGCAACTCCTTCATAGTGTAGCAAGCTGTGCTATCCTGTTTGAGCACTTCGAACAAATCCACATCAAGAATTATCCTCCTGATCCTGTTAAGAAGTACAATTCTGTCATCTGTGGGCAACAAATGGCTAGTCGAACTTGTGCCAGCCCTAGCAGGTGGAATATCCCTTTGAGCCAGCTTCGCCTTCATGTACCCAATAGGGTCATTTCGTCTCAGGAGAGCAAGCTCCTCTTCAGTCATTCGGGACAAAGACGGTTGAGGGAGTTCCACGCGCAGGGGAGTCACATCCATTTCGACTTCCACGGGTTTATTGGTCGCGTCACCGTCACCTTCATTCGTTTCATGCTCATTATCTTCTTCATCGTCATCCAAATCCACCACTTCGATATCTTCGTTCTCGCTGCTATTTGCATCTGACTCTGTCCCAGCAGTCGAACCATCGTTGGCATCTCCTTCCTCAGACCCTTCTTCTGCAGATTCTTCGTTTCTTTGATCAGAATCAGCTTTCTCTCCTTCAGCGTGAGTGTCCTTTGGATCCTCTTGAAGGGTTTCAAGAGGGGACTTTTGAAGAGAAGTTCTTTGTAAAGTCTCTGCAGATTCATGAAGCGTTGCTTCATTTATTTCTTTTAGAGGAGGAGAAGTACTCTGATCATCTTGCTGCTCAGAATCCCCAGCCAGAACCGCCATATTGGAGGAACCTTTGTTCTGTACAAGATTGCTGGAATCCCCTTGAGGAGAAGAGTTGATCGGAGCAGCAGTTTTTGATGGTGAATACGAAGTGGTAAGAGCTGGATTCAAAATATCCTGCAAGAGGCAAAATAATATTAAAAGCATGCACCAAGGTAATGAGAAATTATTTTGTCAAAGATTTAAAGTTCAATTTACCTGTGGACTCTCAGAAGAGAGGTTGCTAGCTATGCGTTCCAATATTACGTTGGAGGTCGAAGATGAAATTTTGGATTTAGGTGAGGGAGCAGCATCCCTGGAATCGAGTCCAGAGACACTAGTTGGTACAACACTTTTGGAAATTTCCTTCTTCTGCTTCTTCTTCGAAGCAGCTGGTAAATTTCCTCCAGCCTTGGGGTCTTCCCCAGTAGTGTTTGTTTTTCGCTTCTTTGGAGTGGTTGGCGGATGTTTGTTGGTCTGAAAAGATTTAAACAATAAGTTAGATGCAAATCATGAAACATTAGTGTATTCGAAACATCAAGGCTAAGTGATTACCTGTGGAGTTGAAGCACTGGTTATTACTGGTGTTGTTGTTGTTGTTGTTGCAGCAATTGTTGTTGGGTTGGATAGAGTCACATTATCAATGGTTTCGACAGAGGCCTGAGAGGCGCTCCCTTCTTTTGACTTTGAAGCAGCAGTCTTTATCCTGATGGCTGAAAATCAAAACAATTAAGGCAAAATTTAAAAATATAGAAAATGAGAAACATTTGGGATTTTCCCAAGCATTCGCACCTGTGCCTTGATCAGATTTAATCGACATGGCAGAAAGGTCATAGCGAAGATGTCCTGGGAAATCGTGGAGCCAATGTCGAGCCCATGTCACAGTCTCAGATGGCTTTGGTTTCTTTTGAAGATATTTGAACATTTCTTTGCAAGTGAACCACCAAGGGTATGGAGGAAACCAAGCCAGAGCCAGTTCTGAGGTAGGTAATCTAGGAAATTTAGGTGGATGCATTTCGAATGCCAACCTATACCTATCCTCAGGTGACAACCCTGAAGGAAGTTTTAACTTAGAAACTTTTTCTTTGAATATTTCCTTCAAGGTCTCAGCCGCTTGATGCACAGTGGATTCCAAGTGTGTGGGATCATAAGTAGTTTCGAAATAATTTTGAAAAGCCTTAATCTCTTTGGCATGAGTGAACATACCTTTCTTGGATTGTACCTGCACATCGAATGCATCAGTTAGTTTCTGCTGAATAGTAAGAGTATCGAACATATAAGTCTGATAGAACTTTGTCCACCATTCCAGAAACCCCTTTGCTGTAAGGTGTGTAGGTTCGAAAGTTCTTAGTTCGAAATGGGCGAAGCCTTGGTATTGTTCCTACTGTAGTTTGGCTTCTCTTGCCTTGAAGGTTCGCCCAGAGGTGATGGCATTTTCCGTTTGGAATAGGGGTTCAGGGATTAGTTGGCACAAGCCAAATTGTCTCGAAACGAAGTTGGGTTGATAAGCAAAAAGGAAAATTTGATTCTTAGCAGGAGTAATTCTTGAAGAGATTAGTCTGGGTAGCAAAAAGGCTCTCCATACATCTTGAATTTCTTTGCTTTTGACAGCTTCTGAGAGAGCCATGGTGAACCATGAGGGCCCATGAGACCTTGAAGCAAAAGGCGCCATGGTCTCTTCGAATTTATGCCTCTTGGAGAATATCATGATATATTTTGAGAAGAGAACTTTGAAGTCATCCTTATCATCGTTTGGGGTTAGTCTTCGCAGCCTAGTGCCTTCGATGATTCTATCCGCTATTTCTGGGTCTTGTTCAGCAATAGTATTGGCAGTTGATAGTGAAGGTTCGAACATGGCATTTAGCCATAACTGGAGTAACCAGAAAGGGCCAGCTAGCAGGATGTTCTTGGAGGTGTGAGATTTCAGACTCGAAACAGCTGACCTTAGACTTTCGTAAAGATAAACTAATAGAAGTTCGCTTAAACACACCCTCTGATTCTCATGCAAATCTCTAGCTAGAGGAATAAACCTACTGGCTACCTGTAGGGATCTGCTGCAAAAGACATACCTTGACAACCATAAAGTAAGGAAAGCAATGTGTTCCACATCTGACACACTGTCTCCTTCAGTGTGATAGTGGCTGATAAACTTTGAAAAGCTAGCTAGCTTGACTTCGAAGTCAATAATACTCGAATGCTCTTCATTGTCAGGAATATAGGTTTCTCCTATTGGTGATAACCCAGTAATGGCTGCTATGTCAAAAAAGGTGGGTGTAATCATTCCACCAGGGAGATGGAAAGTATTGTAAGTACTGTCCCAGAAATATAGGGACGCGAATAACAATGGGTGGCTATAAGTACAACCTGGTTTCGATAGTTTAATCAAGTTGTAAATTCCTAACTCTTCCCATTGCTGGGATTTCTTATCTTCTACCTTATTAAACTAGTTGTGATAAGCTGTGTCGGAGGTGGGGCAAGATCGAAATGGTTTGAAGTTACTCTTTACATAATCTAGTACAAAAGGGTCCTTAGGGGGAATGATTGGACTTTCCATGGTGGTTTAATCAGAAGACTCTATTGTCTTAGGGGTATCCATTTTATTAAATAGAGGTTTGAAATTATAACAAACAGGGAAAATTTTTCTGGTGTCTTTTAAGATTTCAAAGACTGTAAGAGGGCCCATTAAAGCTAACCTCTTGCCAGCGGCGTTAGTAGGAATTAGTACCTGGGATGCATAAAGCATTTCCTTCTCTTTTGAGATCATCTGGGGAACAAGAACAGATTGACCTTGGTAGGTGCCAACCTTGCTTTCCATTATGGTTCCCGTGGTCTTTCCTTTCTTTTTGGAAGCCTTTTTCTGTTGAGATGAAGTTGAAGAAGACATTGTTGGAAGAATGTTGGAAGTTTAGGGTTTCGGTGAGAAAGAGGAAGAAAAGATTCAGAATGTGGGAAGAAAAGAAAAGACTAAGTTGATGGGTTTTTATAGTGTGGAAGTTTAAGCATCCACTGAGTAATATTGTGATACGTGGTAGTCGTGGGTTGGTTTGATGAGGAGGTGGCGTAAAGTCAATATTGGTAATAGGCGTGATTAAAGATAATCATTGTTTTGTAACTGCACCATGCTGTGAAATGGTTCAAGGCGGTTAAGGAATCTGAAAAGCGTTGTGATTGACGTGACTGGAGTCATATGCAATAAATGTTACGATGATTCGAAGGTCGCATCAAAATCTTGTGTATATGTTTAAAATAAGTATTTCTCAAAGGAATCGAAATACATATTTTAAAGGGGCATTTTGTTGGCTGAAGATTTTGATGATATTATTAGAAGCAAAGCAAATTGGACGTTTCGATTGGAATAAAGCAAGATGTCATGTTTCGAAATGGTAGAAGTAGTGCTTCGAATGGGCATATCAAAGCCTGGAGCTTCGAGTGACAGTTATGAGAATATATTCAAAGAAGTCTCGAAATGTTAACAAGGCTGTGTCCAAGAAATGCGTTTGAAGCGAAGAAATGCCAAAACATTTGAAATTCAAATGCAAGCGGGATGTTCGAAATTTGAAATATATGCGCTGGAGCATTCGAAGACGCGTGGAAACTAGAAAGAGGCATTGCTCTGCATGTTCTGAACGTGGCAGAATCTTATAGCAAGACCGTTATGGTCAAAGTAGTATAAATAGAAGTCTTAGCATTAGGATTTCGTGTGTCATATCTAGTGTACAAAAAACTCAGTAAACATTCAAAATACCACATGGCTAGGGAAACGAATGCACGAGCAATGTACGTATGATAACACCAAGTGTTTATGATTTAATAAAAACTCTTTATCATTTCCAGTATTTTCCTTTATCTTCATGTCAATACTATTCAAAAGCTTTTACACTAAAATGTTTTCATTCGAAGTCTTTTTACTGATGCCTTACATTTAAATGCTTTCTTTCCATTTCAAATACTTTACATTTCAGAAACTGTTGTACATTTCATGCCTTTATCTTCAAGCTTTTATCATTCGAACACCTTTTTCACTTAAAGTCATTTTACTGTTTTCTTGCATTTAAACGCTTTCTTCATATTTCAAATCTTTTACATTCCAGAGAATCTTTTACATTACATGTTTTTATGCTTCAAAGTCGTTTACTTGTCTTTTATGCAGTTTTTACATGTCTTTACAATTGAACTTTATTCATGCAATTTAGTTTCGCGCACATTTACTTGATCACGCCTTTAGATCTTTAATAGAGTAATCGAAGTAAGTTAAACACCTACACAACATTCTAAATACCAACCATGAATACCAGTTCTATAATGAGAGTTATCCTAATGACCAATACATCCTAGGATCAATCTAGTCGATCCTGCGAGTTACCAGAGAGATTGAATAACAGTCAGTAAGATTATTCGATAGTTTGAAGGACTAGCGGTTGTTTACCAGAAATCACTGTAAACACTATGTTAATGTGATTGTGGAGGTATAGGGAATACTGACCCTTAGCCTATGCGTTTGAACTAGGACAATTATTGTACTTACGCCGGTTGAATAAGGATAGGTGTTGCAACCAACCCCCCCCCCCTCTTCATTTTAACCCTAATTGGCTTATACTTCATCATCATATGCATACATACATGTCATAGGGTCTATACTCATGGAATCAAGGTATTTCTCTGCGAGAAAGAGATATAAAAGACAATTGTCCCATTAAGCAGCATTGAAGCAAAACTCAGAGTTTTCCGCATTTAAATGCACACCGTACTTATTCCAAGCCATTAAATCAGAAATTAATTAATTTTTCATCATTCTAAGCTCTCATATGTTCTATCACGCTTTTAATTGTAGAGAAACTCAAGCGTTTCAGTTGAATTGAGACAGTTCAAGCTGAAAATCAGCATTTTACGGTTTGAGGTCAAAATTTGTAACTTCTGACCAGAAAATGGTTTGGGAGTGGTTCTTCAGGAATTAGAACCGTCTTGAGATCTTCTCTAATTCATTTGTTCAGTTCGAAGGCTAATTTTGTAAGGAATATCTTCAAAAGCATAAAATGCATAAAACCATGTTATACAGTGGATTTGCTGGTCAATTGTTTGTTCGGATGTTCAAAAATTCGTAACTTCTGACCAATCATCTTTGAGTGGCTCTTAGAGAATTTGAGTCATATTTTTATTTTCTTCAGTTCATATGTTTGTGTCAGAAGCTGATTCAGTGAGGAAGACTTCCAAAAATACAAATTACCTAAAAACAGTGCGGTGAAATGGATTGTTGGTCCACTGTTTATCAGACGTTCAAAAGTTCATAACTTCTGACCGGGAAATTATTTGTGAGCGTTTCTTATGGCATAAAAACTGTCTTTATATCTTCCTTGGTTTGTATGTTCAGGTCAGAAGTTAATCCTTTGAAGAAGATCTCCGAAAGCGTGAATTACCTGAGAAAATTACACCCCGAAATGGTTATTTATTGATTGTGTCTCTGATATTGCAAAAATCGTAATTTTCTCAATTTTCATTATATCGAGACGAATCTCATGGCATGGTTTAACAATTTTTTTTAGCTATAAGTTTGTTTCAGGGCCCGAGTTCAGATTGTGCTTAAAAGACTTCAGTTTATGACTTGTTTCCAAAGTTGAACACCAAAATAAGCTGAAAACTCTGCACAACCTAAAATAGATAGTTTTCTGTCTCAAGTTTCTCGCCATTGATAAATCAATAACTTTCTATATTTTTATCGTATCGGGGCGATTCTTTCGACACTGCGTTAAAAATTTCGTCATTGATGATTTTGTTTCAGGTTTCACGTCAAGATTATGCACTGAAAGTCACGAGCTTATGGTTTGTTCTCGAGCTATACACCAAAATAAGTCGAAAATTCTGCATTATTCAAAAGTTCACTTGCCAAACAAGACTTAGGGGCTTGCCTATATATTTTTGAAATTCAAATTGGAATGGACTTTTCCTCTCATTTGTTCAAATTCACACTAAAATTTCAAGAGTTCTCTATCTTTTCTCTCAAGTTTCAAGAGCACAAGAACAAATTTGATCAAGCTCTTCTCGCTTCCTCCCAAGAACTACGGATCTAACACATCATCGTTGGCCAGTCCTTATCTTCCCGCTCCGTCCAAGCTCGACTGCACCCTCTACCTACTCGCGTGAAGACTGATCAGTCTTCTCCCTTCATCCGCGACTGAGTTCCGCTTGGAACTCCCTCCGATCCGCCTTTGAGTCTGATCAGACTCCCTCCTTGCTCCTTCGTTCACGATTCTGATAGGTGCTTTCTCCTCTTCGTGTCATTTTGGTAATTGATTCTTCATCTTGGATTTGATTATTGATTTAAGTGATTAATTGAATAATTGATTTTAAACTAAGTGCTTATTTATGAATTTGTTATGAGTTGAACTTTGAATTAAGGAATTAAGTGATTCTTGAGTTTGTTGAATTATGAATAAACTTGGAACTGGTTGAATTTTGAGTTCAATTATTTGAATCTTGAATTTTGACGCGGTAATTGTTGATTAATTATTGTTTACGCGTCGAATTTGATAATTATTAATGAATTTATGTGTCGAAATGTGATCCAGATTTACTTGATTATGGAGGTTTGTTGAGAATTAATATGAAGTTCATGTGTTGATACAATTTTAAGTTCAATTTAATGATGGTTTAATTTTTTTTCGATGTTGAAAACTTTGATCCGAATTAATTGTGTCAACACTTGAATAATGTTGTTTGTGCTTGGAATTAACACATTGAGGTGAATTAATTGTTTGCAATTTATTTGTAATTTCCTAGCAATGTTACTTGAATCGATAAATGTTTTGATGTGTCTGATTTCGAGTTTTAAACTCGATTTTGATTGATATCGGTTTCATGTACATGTTGCTGCAAGGAAAGTGTAAATGTATTATAAAGTGCTATTTAATTGTTGTTTAATGCATACTTGAGAATAGTTGTGCATTTGTTGAACATTGATGTTGAATTTTATCGATTTTCAACGTGATTCTTCGAGTAATTTTGTGATTGGATGAAGTGCTGCCCGAAGTTGGTAAGTATGTGTAAACACGTGATTTAATTGTTGGTTAATGCATAGGTAAGCTTGCTTTGGTATTTGTTTGGAATTTTCATTGAGACTTGATGATTTTAGACCGACTTTTTGCTCGGTTCATGAGATGGTGATGTTGCTGCCCGGTTTTTAATGTCCATTTTCTGATGCTCATTTGGATTTGATTTCTTTGCAATTCAATATCATTTTTGAGTTGTGACTTGATTCTCGATCTATGCTTATGCTTCCTTGTTATTGCTAACTTGTTTGGTGAGTTTGTTCAAGCTTCCGAAGAAGTATTCGCGTGATGTGTGATTTGCGAATTATGTTGGGCTTGTGTAAAGTTGTTTTGTGCAGGGCAATTATCTTGATGCGATGTGTTTTCCGCATGCGATTTATTCTCACACGGCGATGTCTTGATTCTTATATTAGATATATTTTCTGATTATTTATCTTTTTCTTGGTGAATGTGATACGGTGGCAGAACCGAATGTTAATACTGGTTTGCGTTTTTTGTTCGCAAATGTCGCGGTAAGCAAGAGTCGCCACCGACTTTTATTTTATCCAACCGGAAAGGACAAAAGCACAGAAAATTACCTTTTCGAGATTTTGAGTACGGGGGGTAGATTATAGAAAGGGAAGGTATTAGCACCCTTTCTATCCATGGTTTTCCATGGGCTCTTAGGTACTTGCTCATCATTTTGAAAATTGCTTCCGTGTTTGTGTGTTTTTGAAAAGTTTTTGTTTTACTTCATTTTAACCCTTGCTTCTGTCTTCAAGAGTGTTACGAAGTTTTTTTTGGAAACTTTGGTTTGAAAGAGAGTGTAAGTGTGGAAAAGTTTGTTTTGAGCAAGTACCTACTAGCATCTACCTACTCGAAAAAAGAATGTTTCTGTTCTTGTTTCCTTTAGACAGCGCTATCCTACTATTAGTGAGTAGGTAGCACCGTTGTTGGAGTTATAAGGGTCAATTCAAAAGGGACGTACGATCACTAAAGCAATGTTAGGACGTCTTAGTAATAACCCTAGTGTCTTAAGATCATATTCGAGGCAACAATTCTGAGGCGACGTTTCCGAGGCAACCTTTCTGAGGCAACATTTCTGAACGGGACATTTGATCTTTGTTTAGACAAACAGGCGACCACTAAAGTACCCTATACTTAATGATCGTTTACCGAAGGCAATGAAGTGAGAGTATACCCTAAGAGTGCGCATGTGCGAGTGATTCAATTTCAGTTATTATCTTTGCACATTTAGGGTTTGCTAACCATTTTAAAATTAACATACATTCTTGTCATGCAACCCTATTATCATACATCTAACAGTTAATATTTGCGAAAAATTAAAATGCGGAAAATAAAGCTATGCTATTACAAGGCTTCGGGTGAGATTAATTACATAGCCAAAAACCCGTAAAACGATAAATGAAAAAAGTCCTAATTAAACTATTACATCCCATGAGCAATTACATCAATATTGTAAAAATAAATAAACGCGCGCAATGAATTAAGAACGAGAAAAATTAGGTTTTTGACCCTGTCTAACCTAATTAAAAAAAAATTATTTTGGTTGTTTTGATTATTTTAAGAAAAAGAATAAGGTTTTAAATTAAATACACACCTAATTACTAATTAAATTAAATTTAAGAAAAAAAAGATTAATTTTGACCTATTTTTGTATTTTGTTATTTTTAGAAAATAAAATAAAAATTAAATTAAACAAAACCCTAATTTCTAATTGATTTTAATTTATTTACAAAAAGAATTAAAGTTACCTAAAAAATTAAATTAACTAATTAAATTAATTTTTGATAAAAAATAAAACCTAAATCTAATTTGATGAAAATTGATTTTATGATTTTTTGATAAAAAGAATTAATTTTGTGTTAGTAAAATAATTTAAATGAATTAAATAACGAAAATATAAAAAGAAAAGGAAAAAGAAAATGGGTCTGGTAAACAGCAGTTGGAGGGGTTCCCTTAGCAGCTTTTGGGCTCAAAAATCTATTGGCCCATATTGACTTCCTTGATCCAATGTTTGCACGTTGACTGGGATGCATGGTTGACCCTCACGTGATGGCCTTCAGATCTGGCCTTCTGGAGATCTAATGATTGAACCTTGAGGGTACGTGGTGGTCTTCATGCACGTGCACACGCCTGATCACGCAAGTAAAAATAATATGAAATACATGGGGGACCTGGGATTCAAACCCAGGTCCTATGACCTTTTCATTCACCTCAACAACAACTGAGCCAATCGTGCTTGTTGTATATCAAACAACAATTAATCAATATATTAAAAACAAGCAAAATAAAAATTATCAACGTGCGAAATTCAAACGGAGCAATCAGGGTTCGCCATGCCATCGTCTCTAACCTTTCTCCGTTGCTAAAAGTCTGATGACTTTTACCTACGGACAAGAAGCGTAGGTACAGACCCTGCAACTTCCCAAAATCACCTATATGCATGATAAATGAAACCTAAAGCCATAGACCAATCCGCCTTGTCCCGGTGAGCATCATGGTGCCCTTCGTTTGGGCCAATTTTACCTGTACAAAAAGATCCCAAAACGCAACAAGAAACCCTAGCAATGGCGTATCTCTATAGGGTTAGCAAAAACACAATTAATTATTACCAATAGTTTGCAAATGCTTCCAGGATTCAGAATATATACATGATTTATGCTACAAATGCCTAAACAATGATATTGGATTTCAAAAAGGGAGGGAGGTTGTGAAGCTCTTACCTCGCGTTTCTGGGCACAAAAACGCTTACTTTTGATTGGTATAGATTCCTTGTACTCCCATGAAGCGAATGAGATGGCTTGAGAGTCTTGAAACTGCTTGGAAATATGGAATCAGATCACCATATTTCTTGAGTTTTTTCAAGTTTGTTCTTCACTCTACACGCCTCCAAAACCTTGTTCTTTTGGTCTGCATTTATTCAATATATATCAATGATAGAATTAGGTTTGCAAATGTGCATCCAATCTTTTTCAATTATGGTCTTTGATCATGATTTGATTCCCATGAAAATCTTTCTAAAATAAGCCAAAAACCAATATTTTTGTGTACCAACATGCCTTGCACGATTTGATTTGATTGCTATCTATATAAGTGACCTGAAATATGCACAAAATCTCAAGGTTTAAATGAATTTGATATTTTCATGATTTTATTTTGATTTAATTTGATTTAATTGAAATAAAAATCAAAATAAATGGAAAAAATAAAATAAAGGCAAATGGGAAAGATCATGGGTCGTGGACCATGTTACAAACTCAAAACAAGTACAAAAAGTTGGGCCCATTTGACAAAAAATTGCAATTTGAGGCACTTTTGACTTTTGACAATTTTGCAAAAAAGGTCAACTTCACAAATGCATAACTTCTTCAATTTTGACTCTATGAAGGTGTTCTTAGACTTTTTAGAAATCTCAAGATGTCCTCTAAGAAAAAATTTTGGTCTCATCTCAATTGAGTCTTCCATGTTCATGTATTAAGCTTTGACAAAAAAGGTGTTTTTGTTGACTTTTCAAAATGGCCTATAATGTCCAAATTCATACATTATTGTGAGTGCATATTTTGAACTTGGGAGATGAAGATGAATTGTAGGGCATTGTATCCTATTCAAAATGAGCTTTGGATGGGTCATTCTTGATAAAGTATGAGAAAGTTATGCTTGGTCAAAGTTGAGTTGACTTTTCCTGCAAAACCCTAATTTAGCAACTTTTTGGTTTTTATGAATTGTGAGCAATCCTTGATGAATCATGATCAACCCTTGATCAAATGATGAATAATACTTCAAAATGAGTATGTTGACCAAAAATCTTGAAGTTTTACTGTATGTGGGCCATAGTTGACTTTTGCCCTAGCACGGTCGATTTTCAGGCCTTTGAGCCATTGACTGAGCAAACTTCCTATGCAAGGCTTGAAACTTGACATGGATGATCTTGAAAACATATTAGGACAATGGTGAGCATTTGGGATCCCCTGGACTCAAGTATCTTGATGCAACATGAAACCCTAATTTGAGGTAGACTGCCTTAGGAGAGAGTTTGTCTGGTCAACCCTTGGACTTCCTTGAGCAATTTGAGGATCTCACTTAAAATGTTTTAAGAAATATGGGAGGGAAAATTTTGGGGTACAACATCTGCCCCTGTTCAATCTTCTTAAACCTGAGGATTTAGATTGGCTTGTCTGCCTTTCGTGATCCGAAGGTGGAAGATGATTGAACACTAGAGTGCCCAGAAATTTGCACTCGCATGAAGTGGTATTTGTCTTGTGATGTCAGGAATGGGCTTATAGATTCCATTTGGAGATTAATGCCGGGGGATGGGCTTAAAGATGCCATCCGAAAGAGTGTCGATCGCCTAAGAGATTCCTTAGCGAGAGCTTGTATACCTGTTGTTGAGGAAGATTTCGCTGGGGAATGCTGATCTTTGTCTTGAGGAAAAGTTGAATTTTAGGAGCTTCAGTCGTCTGTTATTCTGCTGGGGAATTGTCTCTTGGACGAAGAGGTGAAAATGAACTACTATTTGGTCGTGATCCAGGCTTCATAGTGATAAGATCGACTGCTATCTGGTCGTGCTCCAAGCTTTACAGTAACTTAATGGGGAGATGAGATTAAACTTGTTATCTGGTCGTAATCCAGGCTTCACAATTTCTCAATTCTTATCTGGTCGTAATCCAGGCTTCAGAAGGAATTAAGTTATTATCCGGTCGCATCCGGGCTTCAACTTGAACTTAGGGCACACTAATATCCGGTCGACTCCAGGCTTCTTAGAATTGTCCAGGAAAAACTGCTATTTGGTCGAAATCCAAGCTTCACAATGTCTTTTACCGTTATCTGGTCGTAATCCAGGCTTCACGATGTTTCATACCATTATCTGGTTGAATCCAGGCTTCATGGTGTCCTGTACTGCTATCTGGTCGAATCTAGGCTTCACAATACCTTACTTCTTATCTGGTCGAAATCCAGGCTTCAGAAGAAATCAAGTGGTTATCCAGTCGCATCCGGGCTTCCATTTGATTTTTAGGCTTACTAATATCTGGTCGACTCTGGGCTTCATAGTAATTGGCCGGGTAGACTTCTATTTGGTCGAAATCCAAGCTTCGCAGTGTCCTTTACTGTTATCTGGTCGTAATCCAGGCTTCAATGTCTTTTACTACTATCTTGTCGTAATCCAGGCTTCACGATGTATTATACCATTATCTGGTCGAATCCAGGCTTCATGGTGTTCGGGGAAATCAAGATATTATCCGGTCAAATCCGGGCTTCATAACTTGCATTAAAGATATACCACTATCTAGTCGACTCTAGGCTTCGTAGTATTCTTGGCTACTATCTGGTCGTAATCTAGGCTTCACAACATCTTCTACCATTATCTGGTCGAATCCAGGCTTCATGGTGTTCGGGGAAATCAAGATATTATCTGGTCAAATCCGGACTTCATAACTTGCATTAAAGATATACCACTATCTGGTCGACTCCAGGCTTCATAGTATTCTTGGCTGATATTTGGTCGTAATCCAGGCTTCACAACATCTTCTACCATTATCTGGTCGAATCCAGGCTTCATGGCGTCTTGTATTGCTATATGGTCGTAATCCAGGCTTCACAATAACTTGTTAAGATGCTATCCGGTCGATCTCCGGGCTTCACGGCTTGTGTTTATGATATACGACTACCTGGTCGAATCCAGGCTTCATGGTGTCTTTGTATTGATATCTGGTCGTGATCCAGGCTTCACAATAACTTGCTGGGGATTAAACTATTATCCGGTTGAATCCGAGCTTTATAGCTTGTTTAAAAGATGCCACTATCTGGTCGTAATCCAGGCTTCGCGGTATTCTAATACTGTTATCCGGTCGTTCTCCGGGCTTCACAATATGATGGAGAGATCAAGATACTATCCGGTCGTATCCGGGCTTCATAGCTTGAACTTTGTGAGAATTTGATTATTTTCCTGAAATGTAAAGAGTTAGTCGTATGTAATGCTATGATGTATGAAATGTATCAAGCAATGATGTTCTCAAAATAAATGAGATTGTGTTGTATGATGCGTATATGCATGCCATGATGTATGGATGTGTAATGTTTTTATGATATTTTCTAACTGGGGAAAATAAATCTCGGACTGCTGCTGGAGAATATAAAGAGTTTCGCTCGCTGGGGATAACGACCGAAGATGACTTGAGAATAAATTGGTGGGAGAATAATTCTGCTGGAGAATAAACTGGTGAAAGAATGACTTTGTGGGGAAGAAATACTTTGTCAGAAGATCCACTGATTTGGAGAAATAACCTCGGATGGGGATGAGCTACTGTTGCCGACAATAATGAACTCTGTCGGGGATAAAGTTTCTGTTTGTGGAGGAAATAAACTCAACTGGGGATGGTCTTTTATCGTTGGTGATAGATGAACTCTGCTTGGGGAGAATTAACACCAATGTTTTTAGATACCTTTTACTCTGCGGGGTGTGTAGATGTTACTGGGACGCATGTTGAGGATATGACAATGACTTTGCATCGAGACTTTTCTGCCCCTGTATCTGTTGGAGAAAGTGCCTGCGGAGGCCTTGTGGATTGAGTGTTATCCCAACTTATGAGGTGCTTGGTAACTTTTGATCGAAATGATAAGTCTTCTTCTGGTAGGCAAGTGACGAGATGACGGGACATAGTCGTACACTTTAATCCTTGCCTGGACTGTCTTTTCAGATTTTTAGTCCACCGGGATACCCTTTTTTGCCCAAGCCGCCTTTTCAGGTTTTCAGCTTGCCGGGTGTACATATTCTTTTTTTGTTTTTATCCCTAGTTTTTGCCCGAACCCTTTTGGTTCGCCGGGATGCCCTTATTTTTGCCTAGGCCAGTCAACCTAGCGGGTCTTTGTTCATGCACAGTATTTTCTGACTATGTCCACGCTCTCAAGTTATAGGGAGTTGTCTCTGTCGGTAGTGTTGTGTTGCCACACTACCAGAAGATGTTCATTTGATCATACAAGATTCGTTGCTGGAATTCATGTCCAATTCCCCAAGTGATTCAGATGGAGATCTGTCTCTGGCTATTTGGCATCTTTGCAAGATTCCTTGAATCTTGACTTGACTGCCCCAGATGGTGTACAATGATCATGCCGTGCCCCTTGGTTGGAAGTGTTTTTCCACTTGAGGTGATCCTTTTCATTGAGAAGGTTTTTGTTCACTAGATATTCGTCATGCGAATTTCTCTGCCGTTGAATAAATAGTCATATGCAAACAATGTTATTTTAAGAATGCAAAACTTATGTTTGTCTTGAAGTTTGAAAATTCATTTTTTAGTAAAACAAGTTTTTTTTTTGTAAAAGTGTGATGTCAACTCAGGATTTATAGCAAACCTTATAGGAGTCAGGATACCTTTTGTAACAATATGCTTTCGAACTAACCCATGGTTCAGCTAGGACTTTTAAGGGTTATAATGTGGCCTGGTTCACAGTTCAAGAAACAAAGGATAAAGGCTCAAAATTTATTTATACCCACCCGTTCTTCGTGATGTTCTTTGATCCTATACTCAGTTAATTGTGCATTTAGATCCCATTTGAATCTTGGAATATTGCCCTTGATGTTCCGGTGATGGTTCGGATACTGAAAGTTTACTTGAAAAAGGCAGTCATTTTGTAATCTTTTTTTTTTGCCGAGGATTTTTAATAACCTTTTTTTTTGGTTTTACTATCCCTGTTTTTTGCCTGAACTGTTTCTTTTGTGATTATAGTCAGTGGGATGCTCCAATTTTTATCTTAAGTCTCCTTCATAGGTTTTGACTTAACGGGCTTTTATTTTGAGAGATAATGACTGCCTATCTTGACGATTATACGGAACCATCACCGTCTTCTGTTTTGGAAGGACGTCTTCGATGCCATTCATTGTGCACCTGGATTAACTAAGAAAACTACCCTGCCCCAGGTTATGATTAAGGGTTTTAATTTGTGTGAAAAGAAAACTCCTACTTCTTTGGCTCGAAGGGGTTGACTAGGGATTATCTTCCTTATAACTCTACTGTTTAGGATTTGAAACAACGCCTGTACATCGTCAGCGGGGTCTGTTCAAAAGCATACTGTAGATATTATGGTATCATTTTCGTCATCCCCCCTCTAAAGGCTCAGAGTTTTTAATCGAGAGTTGAATATCACAAAAGGAAACAAGAACGAATTTTTGAAATAGTGAATACGAATGAATTTATTCAAGACAAACATGTGCAATGCATTGATAAAGTAACATAGTTTGACATGAATAGATGATCGAACAATCAAAAGAAAATTGCAAATTGAAAATTCTAATGAACAAAAGCCTCTTCGTCTGGTCTTGTCACTTCAGAGGATGTGCCTTGGGTGGATGGTAGAAGAACTCAGCCTGACCATCTTGTGTAAACTCCAGCACTCCTTCATCAATCAAGTCCTGAATTTTATTTTTCAATGCCCAACGTTCATCAGTATCATGCCCCAGGCTGTTGGAATGGTATGCACACCTTGCATCAGGATTGTAGTTAGGAGAAGAAGTCTTAGGATTCGGATGAGGTCCTATTAACGTAATCAGATTCATCCTTAATAGGTGTTGTAAAGCTTGAGACAGCGGCATGTTGAGTTTGGTAAACTGCCTTTTGGGTGTATCTGGCTTACTCTGATTAACCCGTTGTTTTTGGCGAGGTTGTTGTTGGACCCGTGATGTAGTAGAAACTTGTAAAGGTCCAATCTTCACCAAACCAACCTTTTGTCTTCTTGGAGGTTGATCAATGACTTGGTCCCCGGCCTCGACTGTTTGCTTCATACTGTTGTATCCGTCTTGATGAAGTTGGTTGATGATGGCTTTCAGCTCTTCTTGTCTTCGGGCTAGGCCTTGGATAAGAGCCATCTGCTCCAACATCTGGGTTCTCATTGCACCTACCTCAGCTTGCAGTTGTTCCAGGCGTTCGTCCTTATTGTCTTCAGGACTTTTCTTGACCAAGTTCCCAACGAGGAGTGTTTTCAACTCTTCCTGCCCCTTGGATAGGCTTAGGAATATTTCCCTAAACTGAGCTTCTTGAGTTTCAAGATCTCTGTTGTCTTGTTTGAGATCCATTGCTGAAATAAACAGCGAGAATATGAGAGACTTGTACTGGAAGACCTGTTATGCAATGATATGTATGATATATGTATGCAATGTTTTCAAGGATCTCACAGGGTAAACAAGAAAATGTCAGAAGTTGAATTATGCAGCTTTGATTGAAGAACTTTGTATCGTTGAGAGTCCTTCTACGAGAGTCAAGATCACCATATCGAGTGGGTCATAGCCACTGACTCAAGTTATTGTGTTTTGATCTCTAGACGCCATTGGCTAGAGGAAAATAAATCCTCTTTCCCCTTGCTAGACGTCTGATTTACCATAACCTGCATCACAAACCCTTGAGATCCTTGAAATGGTTAAGGAAATTTTAAGGCATGATGTGTATGCTAAGCGTTTAAGAAAAAGTGTGAGGTTATGTAAGCAAGTAAACTCGGCAAGAAATCCAAGTTATTGGATAAGGAATGTAAACAAAACTTGCAAGGAACTCATGTTGTCAGATAATAAAAATGTGCAAGTAGTTTAAGTTGAAAGCACACAAGTCACACAAACAACCTTAGGTTTAGGCTTGCATGGGTTTTAAGGTAGTACCCTCTTGAAGTTAAGTTGGTTCAACCTGTCCTAGAAAAGTAACTGGGTTCTAGAGGATCTCAATATCACTGACCATCCTCCATTGGTCATGGTTTTAGCTCACGCAATCTTTTCTTGCAGCCAGAACTATCTCGAGAGTATGGTCTCAATGAGTGTAGCATCGAGTATCAACCAGTTCTTAGCTTTACACCGAGGCCGGCTATCTCACTACTTTCTAATGGCCAAGTTGGTCGATTAAGGGTTCTAAGGTCAGTTGATGCTTAACGACACACGTAGCGGCCCTGTATTCTCCTCGTTTCTCCACGAGGGATACCGGTACCAACCAATGTGCCACATCAACGCAGCTACTGCTTCAACCGTATCAGTCTATGCCGTACAATTCCCTCACAGTATATTTCTACTTACCTAAAAGGTGTCCCCAGATCCGGGTTAGGATGTATAGTAACTCCCAAACAAAACCCTTAAAAGTAAAGCAAACAAAGCAATCAAGAGAAGCAATTATGATGAACTAGATCCTAAGGTATACCCCACTTATAAATCCCCAGCAGAGTCGCCAGTTCTGTGATACGGTGGCAGAACCGACTGTTAATACTGGTTTGCGTTTTTTGTTTGCAAATGTCATGGTAAGCAAGAGTTGCCACCGACTTTTATTTTATCCAACTGGAAAGGACAAAAGCATAGAAAAATTCCCTTTTCGAGATTTTGAGTACGGGGGTAGATTATAGAAAGGGAAGGTATTAACACCATTTCTATCCATGGTTTTCCATGGGCTCTTAGGTACTTGCTCATCATTTTGAAAATTGCTTCCGTGTTTGTGTGTTTTTGAAAAGTTTTTGTTTTACTTCGTTTTAACCCTTACTTCTGTCTTCAAGAGTGTTACAAAGTGTTTTTTGGAAACTTTGGTTTGAAAGAGAGTGTAAGTGTGGAAAAGTTTGTTTTGAGCAAGTACCTACCAACACCTACCTACTCGAAAAAGAATGTTTCTGTTCTTGTTTCCTGTAGACAACGCTATCCTACTATTAGTGAGTAGGTAGCACCGTCGTTGGAGTTATAAGGGTCAATTCGAAAGGGACGTACGATCACTAAAGCAATGTTAGGACGTCTTAGGTAACAATTCTGAGGCGACGTTTCCGAGGCAACCTTTCCGAGGTAACATTTCCGAACAAGACATTTGATCTTTGTTTAGACAAAAGGGCGACCACTAAAATACCCTATACTTACTGATCATTTGCCGAAGGCAACCGAAGTGAGAGTATACCCTAGGAGTGCGCATGTGCTAGTGATTCAATTTCAGTTATTATCTTTGCACATTTAGGGTTTGCTAACCATTTTAAAATTAACATACATTCTTGTCATGCAACCCTATTATCATACATCTAACACTTAATATTTTCGAAAAATTAAAATGCGGAAAATAAAGCTATGCTCTTACAAGGCTTCAGGTGAGATTAATTACATAGCCAAAAACCCGTAAAACGATAAATGAAAAAAGTCCTAATTAAACTATTACATCCCATGAGAAATTACATCAATATTGTAAAAATAAATAAACGCGCGCAATGAATTAAGAATGAGAAAAATTAGGGTTTTGACCCTGTCTAACCTAATTAAAAGAAAAATTATTTTTGTTGTTTTGATTATTTTAAGAAAAAGAATAAGGTTTTAAATTAAATACACACCTAATTACTAATTAAATTAAATTTAAGAAAAAAAAGATTAATTTTGACCTATTTTTGTATTTTGTTATTTTTAGAAAATAAAATAAAAATTAAATTAAACAAAACCCTAATTTTCTAATTGATTTTAATTTATTTACAAAAAGAATTAAAGTTACCTAAAAAATTAAATTAACTAATTAAATTAATTTTTGATAAAAAAAAAACCTAAATCTAATTTGATGAAAATTGATTTTATGATTTTTTGATAAAAAGAATTAATTTTGTGTTAGTAAAATAATTTAAATGAATTAAATAAATAAAATATAAAAAGAATAGGAAAAATAAAAGGAAAAATAAAATGGGCTTGGTAAACAACAGTTAGAGGGGTGCCCTTAGCAGCTTTTGGGCCCAAAAATCTATTGGCCCATATTGACTTCCTTGATCCAATGTTTGCACGTTGACTGAGATGCATGGTTGACCCTCACGTGATGGCCTTTAGATCTGGCCTTCTGGAGATCTAATGATTGAACCTTGAGGGTACATGGTAGTGTTCATGCTTGTGCACACGCCTGATCACACAAGTAAAAATAATATGAAATACATGGGGGACCTGGGATTCGAACCCAAGTCCTATGGCCTTTTCATTCACCTCAACACCAACTGAGCCAAGCGCGCTTGTTGTATATCAAACAACAATTAATCAATATATTAAAAATAAGCAAAATAAAAATTATCAACGCGCGAAATTCAAACGGAGCAATCAGGGCTCGCCACACCATCGTCTCTAACCTTTCTCCGTTGCTAAAAGTCTAATGACTTTTACCTACGGACAAGAAGCATAGGTACAAACCCTGCAACTTTCCAAAATCATCTATATGCATGATAAATGAAACCTAAAGCCATAGACCAATCCGCCTTGGCCTGGTGAGCATCATGGTACCCTTCATTTGGGCCAATTTTACCTGTACAAAAAGATCCCAAAACGCAACAAGAAACCCTAGCAATGTCGTATCTCTATAGGGTTAGCAAAAATGCAATTAATTATTACCAATAGTTTGTAAATGCTTCCAGGATTCAGAATATATACATGATTCATGCTACAAATGCCTAAAAAATGATATTGGATTTCAAAAAGGGAGGGAGGTCGTGAAGCTCTTACCTCGCGTTTCTAGGCACAAAAACGCTTGCTTTTGATTGGTATAGCTTCCTTGTACTCCCAGGAAGCAAATGAGATGTCTTGGGAGTCTTGGAACTGCTTGGAAATATGGAATCAGATCACCATTTTTCTTGAGTTTTTTCAAGTTTGTTCTTCACTCTACATGCCTCCAAAACCTTCTTCTTTTGGTCTGCATTTGTTCAATATATATCAATGGTAGAATTAGGTTTGCAAATGTGCATCCAATCTTTTTCAATTATGGTCTTTGATCATGATTTGATTCTCATGAAAATCTTTCAAAAATAAGCCAAAAACCAATCTTTTTGTGTACCAACATGCCTTGCATGATTTTATTTGATTGCTAGCTGTATAAGGGACCTCAAATATGCACAAAATCTCAAGGTTTAAATGAATTCAATATTTTCATGATTTTATTTTGATTTAATTAAAATAAAATTAAAAATAAATGGAAAAAATAAAATAAATGCAAATGGGAAAGATCATGGGTCGTGGACCATGTTACAAACTCAAAACAAGTACAAAAAGTTGGGCCCATTTGACAAAAATGGCAATTTGAGGCACTTTTGACTTTTGGCAATTTTGCAAAAAAGGTTAACTCCACCAATGCATAACTTCTTCAATTTTGAATCTATGAAGGTGTTCTTTGATTTTTTAGAAATCTCAAGATGTCCTCTAAGCAACCTTTTTTGTCTCATCTCAATTGAGTCTTCCATGTTCATGTATGAAGCTTTGACAAAAAAGGTGTTTTTGTTGACTTTTCAAAATGACCTATAATGTCCAAATTCATAACTTCTTGTGAGTGCATATTTTGAACTTGGGAGCTGAAGATGAATTGTAGGGCATTGTATCCTATTCAAAATGAGTTTTGGATGGGGTCATTCTTGGTAAAGTATGAGAAAGTTATGCTTGGTCAAAGTTGAGTTGACTTTTCCTACAAAACCCTAATTTAGCAACTTTTGGGTTTTGATGAATTATGAGCAATCCTTGATGAATCATGATCAACCCTTGATAAAATGATGAATAAAACTTCAAAATGAGGATTTTGACCCAAAATATCTAAGTTTGACTGTATGTGGGCCACAATTGACTTTTGCGCTAGCACAATCGATTTTCAGGCCTTTGAGCCATTGACTGAGCAAACTTCCTCTACAAGGCTTGAAAGTTGACATGGATGATCTTGAAAACATATTAGGACAATGGTGAGCATTTGGGATCCCTTGGAATCAAGTATCTTGATGCAACATGAAACCCTAATTTGAGGTAGACTGCCTTAGGAGAGTGTTTGTCTGGTCAACCCTTGGACTTCCTTGAGCAATTTGAGGATCTCACTTGAAATGTTTTGAGAAATATGGGAGGAAAATTTTGGGGTACAACAGTGAAGCTTGAACAAAGACCATCAGGTTTCTTTTTCTATGATATCACTTTGCTACTGACTTATTGTTCATTTAGTATTATTTTGTATTCTATTTATATTCCGCATTGTCTTTTTGATTTCCTTGCTATGAGAAGTAGGAATAGAGATGCATGATTAGGAGTCCATACTTTAGGTGGTAAATTCTGTTTAAAGTCCTCAAAGGAGGAAATGTGTGTGCTTTTTTAAATACCTCAAAAGAGGAAATGTTTGTGTTTGTTTAAAGAACTCAAAAAGAGACAATTTTTCTAAAGTCCCCAAAGAAGGAAATTCCCATCCCCCTTTTATGTTGTGCTTGCTGCCGAGTTAATAAGTAGAGTAAGGGCTCGCAATTGGCCCCTAAACTTTCTAGTCCTTGTCATTCTTAGCTCACGTTATATGTTGACGCTTTGAACCGTGCTTATTCTTGTCCATTGAGTCAAATATAGTGGAAAAAGGGTTCGTAAATAACCCCCACACTTTGTCATTCATTTCGACGGTATTAGCTCACTTTTCTTTGAACATTGGTGCTTCGAGTTATTACTCGATATCGATGTTTGGGAAAATCAAGTGGAAATAGTTCCTTACTCCCACTTTAAAATCCATTGGATTCATTGTTTGTTACTAGCTCGCACTTGATTGTTGTTTTGGTTTTGGTTCGACTTTGTTCGATTGCACTTGTGTTTGTGTTTTTCTTTAGATCTTTGCACGTTCCCTTAGGATTTCTTTTTTCGTTTTTGATTCAAGTTGGACATTAGGTTGTAACCTTTGCATGTTCCCTTAGGATTACTTGTTACATTTTCAATTCAAGTTGGACATTAGATTGTAATCTTTTCATGATCCCTTAGGATTGCTTATTTCGTTTTCGGTTCAAGTTGGACATTAGGTTGTAACCTATGGATGCTAACTTAGGTAGAGATTTCCCTTTGTTATCCAAACTTTAGGGCCATCATTACATGACAACACTAGGATTGTTAGTCTCCCTTAGAATTTTTCATTCCCCTTTTTGCATCCTTAAAACCAAACTCTCTTTTTCTTTGTTCAAACTTAAAAACACTCTAACATTATTAAACCCTTTTTCAAGATAAAAAACACTAAGCAATGTAAACTCTTTTTTTCTTCAGACTTTTTCTTTTAAAACCTTTTCGATAAGGGTTTGTTGTTTCATGTTCGAGCAACCTGGATATGCTAAGTGTACGAGTGGTCAAGCATGAGTCTCTTACGAGTTACAACACCAAGCAAGAATTATAATCCTAACCGCAAGGAAGCGAACACACCATTATCCATAAAAAACATGCAACCAACCAAAACTTTTAAGGTGAACTACGAGTGCCTTGATCCCGATTGCACTGACGGTGGTACATAGGCACAAAGGTTCGCAATCGAGGCAAGCATGACTAGTAAAACCTTTTTTTTGTACATAGTCCTTTGCATCCATGCATTCCCTTTACAACCTAGCTTTAGATTTAAACACACCTTTAGATTACATAACAAGAGTGGATCCTGTGGAGTACCACGAACGTAAGGGGTGCTAATACCTTCCCCTCGCATAATCGACTCCCTTACTCATTCTCTTGGTCGCAAGGCCTTGATTTCACCCTCTTCAGGTTTTCTTCGATGTTTTCCTTTCCCTTCTGCGGGATAAATAAATATTCGATGGAGACTTCATTGTTTGTTTGAGAGATTTATTTTCTCGGGTTGCTTCAGTTGGTGACTTCACTGGGGACCCTTGGTGAGTCAGTCCTAGCTCTTATTTTCTTTTTTGTGGGTGTTTCTTTCTTTTAGCTTTATGGATTGTACATATGTATATATATTTATCTATGTATATGTTTATATGTATATATGTGTGCATTCATCTGCATCTGGATAATTGTTTCTATTATTATGTCCTATTGTTGTACTATGTTGTTTCATTCGTGGGAGGATGTTACATGAGGTAAAATGCTGATTACCCAGGCCAGTGTTATCATAGGTTAGAGAGGATACTCATGTCCAATCTCGTGTTCCGTTGACACGTGTGAGGAGGCATGAGATACCACACTCAGACAAGGTTATATTTATAATGCCTTTGTCTTGCATCCTTTATGCATAGACGAGGTGTTAGAATAGAGGACTCCCGACTTATTTTTTGTATATAATCCTCTGCATCCATGCATTCCCTTTACAACCTAACTTTATATTTAAACACACCCTTTAGATTAGACAACAAGAGTGGATTCCATGGAGTACCACATACGTGAGGGGTGCTAATACCTTCCCCTCGTGTAATCGACTCCCTTACCCATTCTATTGGTCGCAAGACATTGATTTCACCCCTTCAGGTTTTCTTCGATGTTTTACTTTCCCTTCTGCGGGATAAATAAATATTCGACGATGACTTAATTATTTGTTTGAGAGATTTATTTTCTTGGGTTACTTCAATAGGATACCTCGAGTAGTGGAATTAGAATTAATGTACTGTATCATCGCATGATTCCACGTATGCCAGTTGAATAGGGATATGACACCTGTAGTAGGAATTAGTGAGTTATATACCAAGGGATTGATTATAGTGGTCTGGTTAATTCACCATGGAAATATAATGATGTTTCATTCATGTAATGCATTAGACATCAACGAGGGATAAATAAGGAATTCTAGGAAAAACATGACCGCTTTCTCATCATTGTCCAAACTTTTATCTTTTTCGAAATTAAAACTCGAAAACTCCCTGTTTGTTACTTTATTAACATTGCACAACATTGTCTGGTTAAATAGAATTCCTTTTGGATACAATATCTTTTATTACTTCGACACTATCGGTACACTTGCCAAGAAGTCATCAAGGTTTTAGTGTCGTTGTCGGGGACTTTTGATAATTTCAACAAGGCAACGCTTATGCAACACTTTGTTTAGTTTTAATTTTTGTTTTTGTTTTTCTTGTTTTGTTTAGATTTTTATTCAGCACTACTACTGATGTATTTTCTTTGTGTACATGCAGTTCATGATCAAAGTTGATACCCCTTGATCCAAACATTAAAATAATCGCACGAGCAAATCATAAAGTTGTGAGAGAAGCCACACTAGCACAAGAGACGTTAGTAGAGTGAATTCCACTTTTTTCTTCGGATAGTGAATTAGACGAAGTAACAACCATGGCACTCGTACCACCACCTCAAACTATATGGGAATAGTGTAAAAGGATTGACACAGGGAAAATCTCCAGGGGCTTTATATCCGCTGACCCTACTAACTTTGATATTAAGAATTATGTGCGTTCAGGTTTAAGGGACAACCCTTTTGATGGAAATACAATTTGGGATCCGTGGGAGCATCTTGCTCACTTCCATGAAATAACCTCAATGTGCAGACCAACTAATGCCATGGAAGATCAGGTAAAGTTGAGGTTGTTCGGGTTCTCTTTAGTTGGAAGAGCCAAAGATTGATTACTATATCTTTCTAATGGTACCATCGAAACTTGGAAAGAGCTAGATGACAAATTCCTGGAGAGATTCTTCACCACCACACAATTTACTGAAAGAAAAGCCGAAATCACTAGATTTGAGTAGAAAGAGACCAAATCTATTTATGATTCATTAAATTGCTATTACGTAGGTGTCCAAATCACAATCTTAGGAGCATGGATCAAATGCAGATCTTTATCAAAGGGCTCAAGATTCAAACACATACGTTATTGGATGCTTCCACGGGAGGCACAATCAAAACAATAACTAAAGCTTAGGTAAGAGAGTTAATTTTAAAAATGTGTTTGAATGAATACCTGTCAAAAAGTGAAAGAAGCGTTAAGGATGAAGCTACAAGTACACCGAAAAAGGTATGATAACTTGAGATGCTCATACCGCTTTATTAGCTCAAATTGAATTATTAAATAAAAGGATAGATAAAAGAAGCTTAAATCAAGCTAACATGAGTCACTTACAAGCACTAAAGTGTGATTTTTACAGAGAATAACATGCAAACAAAATGTGTTCTACATAAGGCTCTAGTGAAGAAGCACTGTTTGCAAATTTTCAAAGGAATGATCCATATTCTAACACCTACAATCCAGGTTGGAAAAACCATCCTAACTTTAAGTGGAGCAATGATCAAACACAAAATGCAAACCAGAGCACTCAACATTCTTAGCAAGCTCCAACTCAGAGGAAACCGTCACCTCTTGAAGAGACTCTAAATAAGTTCATTCAAGCAACTGTAAGCAATTTTGAATAGGTAAGCAAATAACATGAAACAATGAGTAAAAACCATGATGCATCCATAAAAAATTTACAGATGTAAATTGGTTAATCATCTCGTCAGGTGGCTGATTTACCCAGTGCTAGTAGAGGGTTTATTGGTAATAAAGTTGATAATTCTAAGAATAAAACTTGTAAAGTTGTAGAGTCAAGATTTAGAAAGAGCACCATTTTGGGAAAGGATGAGATAATGGAAGAGGTATGAGTTGAGAATGAGAAGTAAGTGAGTGAAAACATTAGTGATCCCTCTGAGAAAGGAGTCACAGTTAATCATCTTATATATAGAGACTCACCCTTAAGGAGGACTAAGAAACAGATTTTAAACTACCCTAGTTTTGAGCTTCCTTACTATATCAAACCACTGTATCTGATCCTCAAAAAGAAACCAAAGGTGGAAGACGAAGCACAACTATTTCAAAAGTTTAAGGAAATGATTACTAAGTTTCAGCTAAGTAATTCTTTAAATGAAAGTTTGGAACCAATGCTTAAATTTACAAAATTCACGAAGGAATGTATGTGTGGTAAAAGTAAAGAAAAGGAAGGTGAGCAAGTGGATGCACCAGACAAGTGCAGTTTTATATTGCACATAAATATCCCGCCTAAGCTAAAGGATCCTGGTAAGTTTACTATTCCTTGTGACATCGGGGAATTTAAATGTCTACATGCTTTATGTGATTTAGGATCGAGCATCAATTTGATGCCTCTAAAAATAGATGAGATATTAAATTTGGAAGAGGCGAAACCTACTGATATGATTATCACCTTAGTTGAACTTTTTGTTACTCACCTGTATGGAATATTAGAAGATGTTTTGGTATATATGGATGATTTAGTTTTTCCTGCAAATTTTGTAGTGGTGGACATGAAAGGAGACATTGAGAATTATTTAATGCTTGGAAAGCAATTCTTGGAAACTAGTAAGGCATTGATTGATGTGAAATCAGGTAAGCTCATGTTATAGTTTAATAATGAGCAGGTTATTTTTAATGCTAGTGAGTGGATGCAATATGCAAACGGCTTAGAAATATGTTACCAAGTTGAATTTAAAGGAAACAAACAAGATGAAGAAATGACCAGAGGACTTGTATACGACATGAGGGAAGACCTTGCGCCTAATATACGTGAGGTGTTACGCGTCTAGCTAATGACGATAAAGATGCGCTTGATGGGAGGCAACCCATCAGTAGGTTTATTTTAGCAAAAATATTTCAATTCCATGTAATGTTTGTTATTCATGTTCTTTTTTGTTTGATCAAAAGAAAAACAGGTAAAATAAAGAGTAACAGGTATAAACAGAAGAAGAAAAGAAAAAAAAAGGAGAAACTGCTGAATTTATCAGGAGGTATCGCATACATGATACAGTTGCATCGCACATGCAATGATATGTATCACACATGTAATGGTAACAACAAGGAAATTATCTGTTGGTAGTGACTGTTGGCAGTGGCTGTTGAGGCAGTCTGTTATCATCACACGCGCGATGCAGCCTATCACGCGCATGATGGCTTAATTTTTTCGATAAAAGGCCATTTTCAGGCCATTCTCACTCACAATGTCCTCTCCTTCACTCTTCTTAGCTATGATTTCTCTCTGATACACCACTTTCACACCCATTTTCTTGTTTTATCACATTTGTTTTTGTTTATGTTTCTATTTTGCATATGGCATCCAAAAGAAACAAAGTTCAAAGGGGCTCCACCTCCAACCTTCAACCTACATCAGGTACTTTTGTTTTTCCAACCTCAAGTTTTTATCTGAGGCCAACGCTTATAAATATCTCAAGTTGGTAGATTATCACGTAGTAAAGCGAGGGCGCATTCAATATAGATGACTTGATTGGTTTTGAAGAAGTGGTGGAAATGCTACAACAAAGGCGTTAGGTAAGATTTAAAAATTTAACCAAAGAAACAAATCAATAAACTGCTTTATAGTTTTATGCAAATGTCACCTTTCGGAGCTCTACTTATTTTATGTCATATGTGCGAGGTAAGTACATTGACTACTCCCCTACTATCATTAATTCTCTTATTCTTCTTGATCCTTATGAGTTTTGTGCAATCAAATCAAAAAGGCACGAGCATCGTATTGTGCATGAAGAAATGGTTCAAGAGATACTAGACTCTCTTTGTAAGCTTGGAACATAGTTGGTGATTGAAAATAATCTTAGGTTGCAGCTTAAAATCGCTGAATTTCACCCACTTCCTAGAGCTTGGGCCTTCTTCTTTGTGCAAAAATTAGAAGCAGTGTCTAACCAATCCCAATTTATAGCCAAACAATTTTTAGGATGGCTGGCTTTTCTAAATGGGGAGCCCATAAATGTAGGATCTTTAATTTCCTATAATATTAAATATATGGCTGACGCTGCAAAGGCATGCATGCATTTTTGTGTTATTAATGAATTGTGCAGGTTAGTCGGAGTCCCCACCCATCCATATGATGTAATGATCCGTCCTAAAGCACCCATCAACGCTTTTTCATTAGAACACTCCAACAAAATCAGCCCATGGGAGCTCAACCAGAATAAGACAACAACCAAGAAGGAAACAACAAAGAATTCTACCATCTAGACATTCAAAATCAAGGAGCACCGATGCAAAACAATCAACAAAATTCTGAATTTCAAAGAAGAAAAAAAGTGCAGCAGTGGGAATTACAAGACGGGTAACCGAGCTTTCACCCACTTTTATGCCGATCCCTCATACTTTGATTCAGTATTTACAGACTTCTATAATTAACAACAAGATCACACGACAACAAGAAATTTAAGAGTTCGTTTTGCAATCGCCGAAGATATGGAGAATTACTTTCGTGCTTAAGACAATGAACAAGAAAGAAGACAAGAGCATATGAGAGCATAATGGGCAAGGAAAAATGACGACTTCAACAACACAATGAACCATTGCAAGACTTTTTCCGTTGAGAATTTGTGATAAATAAAAAAGAACGTGTTGTATTTTTAAATTTCAACAAGTTTATTTATTTTCTAGTAGTTTAGCGAAGAGTAATAGCTGCTTCTAAGTACTCTTCCCCATTGTATATTTTATTTTTTGCTTGAAATTAATAAACAAGTTTGCTTCTGTTGTTTCTTTCAGATTTACAAAAATTTGCAACTTTAGCATTGAATAGATGAACCAAAAACACCGTCATCTAGAACTTGATCATCAGGAAAGTTCCTTAGGAATTGAAAGTGAAAGATGAAAGCGGAATCAACAGCCTTGTACTCAATCTCCAGATACCCCAACTTGTAAGTTTTGAGCAAAATATTCCATTGTTTACAATTTCTTTGTTTGAGTGTATCCATGCTTTACTATTTTACTAGGTTTGAACTATTTTTGACTTAATTTGTCTAGTTTGATTTACACACACCAAGACAGTTTGTTGTTTTAAACTCTGAGCCTTTTAATCCAACTTGTATTAACAAGAATATCCTTTGCTAACCACTTTAAGCTTAGCCTTTTGTTTCGGTGACATACCTAATATTCTTAGGCAATTGACTTGAAAGATTAAATTTTTCCATCCTCTATTTGGAGTTAAGTATAATTTTTAGTTTTCTTTTCATGTGCAAAATAACAAGTTTGGGGTTGCTCGTGGAAGTGAGCAAGGTTTAAGTTTGGGGTTGGGGTACTAGAGATATTGGTAAAAAAATTCAAAAAAATTGAGAAAAAATTTAAGAAATTAAAACAAGTTCTTCAAAAAGGGAAAAAGAATGCAAAAGGCATAACAAAGATCACAAAAAACATAAATATCTAGTACCAATACGTATGAAAAGAGTTCGTATGATAACAAAAGGAGAACTAGGTACCTAATGTCGCTACCGCGAAAAATACCGATGCAAATAGAGTCACCATCAAATGTTATTCATCCCAAAGAAGGGAAAGGAAAACATCGAGAAAACCTAAGAAGGGAAAGAACATGGTCTTGTGACCAAGAGAAGGGTATGAAAGTCGATTATGCAAGAGGAATATATTAGCACCACTCACATATGTTGTACTCAACGGGATCCACGCTAGTTGTTATAATCAAAGGGTGCGTTATATCTAAAGCCTACTTTCTAAGAGAATGCATGGGAGAATTGATTGGAAAAAACAAAAGGCTTTTATTATTGTGTTCGCCTGAATTTTGTAACTCAGTGCCTACATATCCCAGATGAATCATAACACCGTAGTTCTTCTAAAATTTTTTGGTTTGCTGTATGTTTTTTAGTGAACGATGTTACATTCGCATTCTACTGCCTCTCGACCTTTGGAGACTCACGCATGGTTGTATTGTGTATAAAGGAATTAACATGTTCTTTTTGAAAGGTTTTCAAAATAAAAGCCCTAAGGTAAAAGAAATTTAATTTGTTGAGTGTTTTTGCTAGGAGATCCCTCAAGTGGTCCCTGGGGGTACTTGAATCCACCTCCTTTAAGTTTTATAACTGTTTGAGATATGTATTATACTAAAGTTTATGACATGAAGACCCTTGGATGATCGAGTCAAATGCCTCAGATCTGAAGCATCTTCTTGTACTTAAGGCTCATGGCGTATTGTATGTATCTTTATTCATTAAGTGTTTTTGAGTTTGAATAAAAAAATGAATTTTAGTCTTAAGAGCATTCAATGCAGAAAGAAAGAGAAAATAACCAAGGGAAACTAATCCTAATGTTTTCATGCATCATGATCCTAAAGTTTGGATCAAGGGAACTAAAACCTAATTGTTATCATGCTTAAGAAACCTAAGGTCTAATTAATTCAATTTAATCAATAGATTAAAATTGAATTAAAAAGCCTAAGGGAACATGGCAAGAAACAACCAAACAAATAACACAAAAATACAAGAAATACTATCTAATATTTTTGGCATTTATCACGATGAAGAAAAATAAAATCGAAACAATAAAAAATTAAAAAAAATGCACCAAAGTAATCCATGGGGTGTAAGCAGCAAATAGGGGATCTGTGAATCCAGAAATTGGTGCTTAGGCCCAGAAGATTGAGCCCATAAGTCAGTTTTTGTTACACCATCATTCTAATGCCAAAATAAGTGCATTGGGCTTAAGTCTATTTTCGGTCCAGTAAGAGAGGTCCAAGAGCTGTTTTTGCTCAATTATTTTAGGTTGTTCAAAACAAAAGTGGTGATGGGCTTAGCAGGGATGATTTATAGGGATGATGAGAGAGGAAACATAGAGAAGGTAGGATGAAGATGTGGTTGATAGGGAAGATGAAAATGTGATGCAAATTCGAGATTTTCTTGTTGATGATGAAGATTGAAGAGAGTGAAGGAGAATTTTAGAGTTTTCAAATTTTTGTGATTCTTCTAACTGATGAAGAATGAATCGATTCTGAAGGTAAGTTCTGTTTATATATTCTGTTGAGATGCAAAAGAGTTTGTTACACCATATTGAATCAAAGTTGTTGGTTCTAAAATTATGTTATAACAATGGATGGCGAGGATCAATTTCTGTTATGAGTTGTATTATATTGTTTTCTGATATTTCTATCTCACGGTTTTTTATGATTTTTCTTTATATCTTTTCCTGATTTTTTTTCGTTCTCATTTTTTCACTGAGGCAGGTTTTTGTTTATGTAATGCTACATTGTGTTTTATAATTGAGTTGATTTTCGGCTTCAATCTCTTCTACTGTGATTTTATATTTTTCTGTTTCTCATTCGATGCAGGGCAATATTCTCTACAAGTTTTGTATCGGTTTTGATGGTTAATTGCAAGCCAAATTCTAACAGTTTTGTGGACATTTTGAACTAATGTGGGCAACTTGAATGACAAAGTATTGCCATGCAGATTTTGAATATGAGGCATGACTTTTTTCTTTTGGTGCAAAGCTCTTGGCACCAAGATTGATGAATGAAAATTAGGAATAGACTTAGGATATGTTCTTGTAATTCTTTTTTATGGTTTTGTTTCAAAATGTAAAGCTAATCATGATTTGTAACATGTGATTTGAATGAACATGGATGAAGTTGGATGGATAAAATCGTGAATGTAGTTGAAAGAACTTGAATAGTAGTTAATATTTGAATGAAAATCCCGAACCAAATCATGAATGAACTTTAAATCACTTTGAATGAACTTGAATGATGGATGATATAGAATGATATTAATTCTTGATCACTTGAATTTGTGTTGAATCTTGGTGTATGTTTTTTCCATTTGTAGTTTGAATTCTAAGAAATCCCACATACTTGCATCTTAAAAGATTGATCCAATTTTTACAAACTTGAACTGAACTAACCACTTGAATGAATTTTAAATGGATCTTGAATGAATGAGTAAAGCAAATACATTTCCTTCCAATCTTGTATGTTCTAAATAATTGAGAAAGTGAACCAAATTAAATTCAAATATTGATTCAAATCCAATTTCTCTCCTCAAAGAAACCTTAACTTCCATTCCCAAATCCACGAGCAATTTGCATGATAAACCACAACCAATAAACTATTGAGATTTCCACAATGAGACCATAGTTTGTATCATTTCTTGACTCAAACGATTAACAAAAAAATATCATTGTCTTGAATCTTTGAAAATGAATGATAAGGCTTGAAGCATGACAATGATACTTGTAGCATGGAAAAAAACCTCTAATGAACCCCCATTGATGAAACATTAACAAGCTTAAGCATGATGAAATGTAAACCCTAATTCTCTGGCCTTGGAGGCTCAATGAGGAAAAAATATAGCTTAAGATGTTGAGGAATGCGAAAGCCCTAGTTCAAAGCCACCTTAGTTCAAAAACCCTTGATGAGATCTTAAGCATACACAACTGAACCTTAACATTTGACCTAAAAGTGATCTTGTAGCTTGATGAAGAAGGACAATAAGCCTCATAGCTTGAAGAAGAAACCTGATAACCATGCCTCACAACCCTAATTCCACACTTCACTTCTCAAAGAAAGAACCAAATGAATCCTCCTTATTAATATGTACACCTCAAACCACTGTGAAACCCAAGCTTGCATGACCACTGATATTTTGAACCAAGGTGCTTTATTGAATGAAATGCATGATATGAAAATGACCTAATGAAGTGATGCAAATGAATGCAAAGCCTAAGCCAGATAAAATCAAGATAAGAGGGGAATTTTTGGAGGTGCAACAACTACCCTTTTTTAATCGTCTTAAGCCTGAAGGTAAGATCGGCGCCTGCCTTTCGAGCATTCAAGGTAGAAGAAGAAAGAACCTGCAAATTTGTGCTCCGAAGAGGTAGAAATATTTATGAATTTTCTTTTTATATGCCTCCACTAACAAGCTTTAACAGGTAATGGTATGATATTCCTGAAGGACTTCGACAAAGGAAAGACAAATTTTGGTACATATATGCAAAAGGAAAATGAAAGATAGAAAGGATGCTAAACCAAGCAAACTTGCAGAAGGTGAATATGAACTCCGATGGGGAATAAGATTTCTCGTGCAAAAAGCAGAGAACTGACATTTCAGAGATTTACGAATGAAGGACAAGATAAAGATAACCAGTGTTGAAAACAGCTGTTGGGGGAGTAAATGATGAACATCTAAAACTCAAATGGAAACTCACGTATCGTGGGTCGAAAAGAAACAAATCACAACTCGAGGGTTAGAAACTCACGACTCAGGGGTTAGAAACAAAGGAAAGGCTGGAAACTCACGACTCAGGGGTCGGAAAAAAACAAATTACAACCCAGGGGTTGAGAAAGGGAATAATCACAACTCTGGGATCAGAGAAGAAACACAATCATAACTCAAGGGTTGGAAACTCACAACCCAGGGATCAAAGAAGCAAAAAACTAAACACAACTCGAGTGTTGGAAACTCACGACTCGGGGATTAGAGAAGAAACAAAATTACAAATCAAGGGTTAGAAGCTCACGACTCAGAGGTCGGAGAGGAAACAAAACTCATAACTCATGGGTCAGAAAATAAAGGAATATAAGATGGGAAACTCACAATTCAGGGGTCAAAAAGGAGCACTCATAACTCAGGGGTTGGAAAAGTAACACTCATAACTCAGGGGTTGGAAAACTACCACTCACAACTCGAGGGTTGGAAAAAAGCACTCATAACTCGAAAATTGGAAAAGAATACTCACTACTCGGGGGTTGGAAAAGGAATACTCACAATTGGGGGTTGGAAAAGAAACTCTCACAACTTGAGGGTTGGAAACTCATGACTCGAGGGCCAGAAAGGAAACAAACTGAACATAACTAGGGTGTTAGAAACTCATGAATCGAGGGTCGGAAAAGAAACAGAACAGTACTCAGGTGTTAGAAACTCATGACTCAAGGGTCGAAAAAGAAACAAAATATAACTCAGGTGTTAGAAACTCATGACTCGAGGGTTTGAAAAGAAATAGAATAAAACTTGGGTGTCAGAAACTCACGACTCGAGGGTCGGAAAAGAAATATAACACAACTCAGGTGTTTGAAACTCACGACTCGAGGGTCGGAAAACAAACAAATCCCTCATGAGTAAGGCAGTAAGGGGACTTGCAAAAGGGTAAGTGCAAAAGAGAAAACTCTTTGGGGAAATAGAATCACCAACAAACTCTACTATGGAGACATCCCTCGTGTAATGTTCCAAATATTGAAATGTTGAAATGTTGTAATGAAATATTGTAATGTTGATCAATTATGCATTAACACATAAACTTGTAATAAACATAATTTCAACATAACACATAATTGCCATTAACATAAACTTGTTCAAAATATCAATCACAAAATGATAGCAATTCAAGATGACATACATAAGCATAACACAAAATAGTAGTAGATGGTTCCAAATATCAACTAAGACCATTACACAAAATGACACTCTTAAGTTTTTTTTTTGGAGTTGTCCTCCTTGTAGTTGGGCCAATCACATTCTTGGAAGCAATTAGTCTTGTAGTTGGTCTAGGAGAAACAAAAGGTTTTGATGACCTCCTAACACCCAACTTAGATGGCCTTCTTAGTGTTGATGTTGCATGACTTCCTTGTTTTTCAGTAGCAGTTGACTTCTTAGAACCCTGAATAGTTGGAGTTTGTTGGCTAAGGTTGACAGTATTTTGAGACCCTTGAGTAGTTGGATTTGGTTGGATAAGGTTGAGAGCATGTTGATTACCTTGTGCAATATGTTGAGTACCCTATGCATTCTATTGAGTAGTTGGAGTCACCTTACATGTTGATTTATTGTGCCCTGTATGCGTGCACCTAGAACACCTAACTGCAAAACCTGTTATCTTCATTTTTTATCAGACCCATCTAGCTCTCCTTGCTCAATATTTCTTAGTTTCTTTAGCCTTCCAGGCATCCTTCTATACTTAGAAGGATGAACATTTGGATATTCAGTTCTGATCCAGAGGTTAGATCCATTCACATGATAAATGACATATGAATATACCTTCATGTACTGTGGCTTACTGTAATAAACAGGGATGTAATCCTCAATATTGAAGTTCCTACTTTTAATGCTAGCCAATGCATGAACATAAGGCAGTCCAGTTAATTCCCACTTTCTACAAGAGCACACACTTTCTTTCAAATTCACAGTAAATATATCTGCATGATTTTCCATCTGATGTACCTCAAACATATGTTCAACATCCATCCTACATAATAACAATAGCATTAGAGACATAATTCAAAGCATATGACATATATATTTAATACAATCCATAAGACCTACCTCACAATCCATGAATTTGTGTAACTACTAGTTTTATCAACTTTCTTTTTGATATTCGACAAGATAGCATCATCAGCAAGTTTCTGAAACTTCATTCTATTTGTTGCCCATTTTTACATTAAATATGTTCAACATCATCTCTTCCTTCATGTTGTTCATGTACAACATGATTTACAAACTCATCTTCATCTATATCATCATATCCATCAGAAGAATCATTAAAATCTATCTCTAGAGCACTATCATAGTTGAACTCACTATCATCGCTACTTAGGCCATCATCCACCTCACCACTTTCCATACCATCTTTCTCAGCATCCATACCATCCTTCTCAGCCTCCAACACAACTTGTTCATCCTCCAACACAACCTTCTCAGCCTCCATACCTAATTTCTCAGCCTCCAACACAACCTTCTCAACCTCCATCTCAACTTCATTGGACTTATCATTTTCATTAACACATTATTCATGCAATTTAGAAAGCACTTCTTCAACTATATTATTGACATCATGTTTCTCATTGACATTGGAAGTACTTTCTATATACTCAGGCTTCTCAATTGTGTGGTTAATATAAATGTCTACACCTAAGTGAACCTTATAAATATTAGCTATGTCTAAGGCTCCAACATCATCAATCAATTGTTGTATCTAAAATGTCGGGTCTTCATAATAGATTGACTCAAAATCCCTATAACCTAAACACTTCAGTGACCCTGCAAGCTCAAAGTAGCTCCATGTGTCAACATCTATTTTCATCTCAGCAACGTCCCCTCCTTCGTACATCCTAAGATCACCATCAACAAACTCACCACTATGATGAATTGTTAATACAATATACTCCTCCATTTCACCTAGACAATTCAAAATGAACTTTATTCAATAAACCCTATTTTCAACCACGCCCTAATTACTCAGATTAAAAAGATGCATCACAAAGGATTTAGCAGATAACCCTAATTTCTCATTTTGAAAACATGCAAACAAATGATTTAGCAGAAAACCTTAATTCCTACCAGAACTTATACATATCATTAAATATCTAACTTGTTTGCAACGATGGTCCGCCTTCAAATGGTCTTCACTGAACGATGTTTCTTGCTTTACAGAAATGAAGGTTCGCCTTCAAGTTCTCTCTCTGAGCGAATAATTCAAGGTATGAATGTTGTGTTTGTTCACAAAAGTTAAACATATACCATGTAATATCAGCCATGCCACATATACAAACATTTTGCACACTCACTAACGGATACAGACGGAAGGATAAACGTGCTCCGTTTTTAAGACTTAAGGAATTATTTTACACTTTTTAAAAGATAAGAGTCCAAAATGGACCCCGAAACAAAATTAAGGGACGAAAAAATATATTTTCCTTTTTAGTCATTTTTGTATTGGGCTTCTAAGCTTTAAGTTAGTTTGACCCATAGTATAGATAGAGGCATTACATTTACACTCAAATCTTTAAGAAATTAAATATATAAGATATTTTTCTTATACGTCCAACTTTTAGCCATTCATAATCGCTATGAGATTTAACCATTCACATTTAAACCTAACAATTTCTTCCACAATGAGGAATTTTCCATATCCTTTTACAATATCCAGCATATATTCAAGCACTCGCTCCCACTCTTGTATCAACTCAACTCTAATATCAATTGTTTAAAAAGTCAAGAGCATAAGGAGCAACAATAATAAAATAGTCACAATCCACAGCCAAGCATCTCATTTTCACTTAAAAAAACCTTTAAAAAATTCAATATATTGATCATCTTTTTTATATAACTAATATTTTATTCACTCATAAATCATAGTCAATGTAAAATTCAATTACTCACATTTATACTCTATAGTTTGTATACACAGAACTTTCTTCTAAACAATGTGTGTGTATTGCCAATTATGTCTATTTAGACTTTGTTCTTAGAGTACTAATGCATCCTAGAATATTTCGAATAGAGACTACCTAGATACAAGTTGCTCAACATATTTCACTATGCTAAAAAGGTCTTTAGACAGCGTACCTTAGACACCGTTTTTATACAAAAGCGCTTCGATAAGTAAATTAAAAAATAAAACACAAAAACTGTATACGAAAATGAGTAAAATCGCTGCTAAAAGGGTTGCTTAGAGAACACTTCTGAAAAGCGCTGCTAAAAGGGTTGCTTTAGAAAGCGCTTAAAAAATGCGCCGGTAAAGGACCACATTAACCAGAGCTTCCCTGAAGCGCTGTCTAAAGTCATATAAATTTTAAAAAAAATCTTAAAAGCGCTACTAAAGGCCTATATTAGCCAGCGCTTCTCAAAAACGCTGTCTAAAGTCATATAATTAGAATTAAAAAATAGAATCCCTCCAGAACTCGTTTCTATTCACAGACCTCCAGAAACGTAATACTTTTCTCTTCGTCCTTCCGTAGTTCCTCCGATACCGCCCTCCTTCTGTCGTCCCTCCGACCTCCCTCCTTTTGCTGTTCCTCTGACCGCCCTTCTTCTGCCGTCCCTCAGTTGCCATCCTCCACTGTATCTCAAGGTAAGTTTCCCTTGTTCCTATCTCTACTACTTCTATGATTATTTGGGTATTTGGTTTATAACATTTGGTTTTTTAGACTCTCTTGTAGGACTTCTATCAACCATTTCACCAACATTTGGTTTTGTTAAGCTTGGTTCAACATTTCCTTCTACATTTCTAGGTATTCATTTCCTTCTACATTTCTAGATATTTCCTTCTACATTTCTGCAAAACCCGTGACATGTTTATAAGTTCGACTAGTTAGTGATATAAACTCTGTTAGGCTGCCCGATTTTATTTAGTTTCGATGAAGGTTGGATGTTGATGTCATGTTTATTCATGTATAAACTAACCGAGAAACTATTGGGGCTACCCGTTTTGTTTTATTTGTTAGAGTTTCGGGTTTGAATTTAATGTTGTGTCACTTTGTGTGAGAAAATTTGAAAGAGATTTTGATGCATATTGTTATGAATTCAAGGTTTAATTCGGTTACGGTGCCACTTTGTTGCGATAGTTTGATTTCATTTTGGTTTCGATGACAGCTTGATGTCTATGCCGCGTTATTCACATAAGATATAGTCGAGAACCATTCACGGGGAAGTAATTCATCTTTTACCGTTGCTTTGAGATTCAAACAACTTTATTGTGTAATTTGATTTAAATTTGAAAGTTCGCATGGTTGTGACATCAGGTGCTTTCCAAATTTGTTTCGAATCTTCTTGAGTTGAAACTATCGAGCATTCATAACTTGTTATAGTTGCTGCCCGATTTTTGTTTAATCGAATAAATCATGTGTTGAAATCAATTTTCCATGTTCCGATTCTTAAATTGTGTAACAAAATGAGTTCTTTGATTTTATTTTCATTTGAGGACCGGTATCGTGATTTTATTCTCAACTCTATGCATTTTCAATGTTAGTGTGCTTACTAAAAATTTGGTTAAGACTTTTTTGTATTGGTGTAGTTAGTCGAAGACCATCACCGGTTCGAAGAACATCAAAGCAGCATCATCTGCCGTCAGCACCAATAACCCCTCTTCTTTCTTTGGTAAGTCAAGTTCAAATTCAACATTACCGACTCACTTATTTATTTACTATCTGCTTCCTAAATTATAAAATATTCTATCTATATCAATGAAAAAGCACAATTAATTTTATATAGAAATAATTATTTTTAGTCTATATCGATCTAGAACTAATCCGATTAAATATTATGAAATATTTCTAAAAGTTTGTATTAATATTCTTTTTGTGTCGAGAAAGTGTTTTTATTTATGTTCTTTTGAAATAGTTGCATGAATAATTATAGTGTTTTTATTTACCTTAATTAGTAGTAATTCCATGGATAAAAAATGGATGAGTGCCGATCGATTGTCAAAAGAGTACGAGAATGGGGTATTGGAATTCGTTAAGTTTGCTGTTCAACACGTCAAAGACTCCAGTTGAATGAAATGTCCTTGCTTGGGTTATTATTATGTGGGTCAGGTTGACGCAGATGGATTGAAATTGCATTTACTGACGCGTGGGATTAATCGAAGTTATAAGTGCTGGATATATCATGGTGAGAAAATTAACGAGAATGTTGAACCGGGGGAGAAAAGTAATACGACGACCTATGCTTCATACGACAATGACACAGATACATACGATTGTGATCGAGTCAAAGAGATTGCAGAAGCACTTGAAGAAGATCTTAAGGATTGTTCCAAAATGTTTGAGAGGTTGGTAAGAGATACAGAGAAACTGTTGTATATAGGTTGCACTAAATTCACAAGACTGTCTGTGGTATTAAAGTTGAACAACTTAAAGGCGGGCAATGGATGGTCGGATAAAAGTTTCACAGAGTTATTAGCCCTTATGAGAGATATGCTTCCGGAGGATAATGTTCTTCCTAATCGAACCTATGAGGTCAAAAAAATGTTGTTCTCTATTGGCATGAGCTATGATAAGATACATGCTTGTCCAAACAATTGTGTTTTGTTTTTGTTGTACCCCAAAATTTTCCCTCCCATATTTCTCAATACATGTCAAGTGAGGTCCTCAGATTGCTCAAGAAAGTCCAAGGGTTGACCAGACAAACTCTCTCCTAAGGCAGTCTACCTAAAATTAGGATTTCAGTTTGCATCAAGATGTTTGAATCCAAAGGGTCCCAAATTCTCACCATTGTCCTAATATGTTCTCAAGATCATCCATGTCAAGTTTCAAACCTTGCAGAGGAAGTTTGCTCAGTCAATTGCTCAAAGGCCTGAAAATCGACAGTGTTAGGGCAAAAGTCAACTGTGTCCTACATACAGTCAAACTTCAAGATTTCTGGTCAAAATTCTCATTTTGAAGTATTATTCATCATTTAATCAAGGGTTGATCATGATTCCTCAAGGATTGCTCACAATTCATCAAAACCCAAAAGTTTCTAAATTAGGGTTTTGTAGGAAAAGTCAACTCAACTTTGACCAATCATAACTTTCTCATACTTTATAAAAAATGACCCATACAAAACTAATTTTGAAGAGGATGCAATTCCCTTCAATTTATCTTCAGCTCCCAAGTTCAAAATATGCACCCACAAGAAGATATAAATTTGGACATTATAGGTCATTTTGGAAAGTCAACAAAAACACATTTTTTATCAAAGCTTCAAAAACGAAAATGGAAGACTCAATTGAGATGATACCAAAAGGGTTGCTTATAGGACATCTTAAGCTTTCTAAAAAGTCCAAGAACAAATCTCTAGGGTCAAAATTGAAGGAGTTATACATTGGTAAAGTTTACCTTTTTTGCAAAATTGCCAAAAGTCAAATGTGCCCAAAATTGCAATTTTTATCAAATGGGCCCAACTTTTTATGCTTGCATTGAGTGTGTAACATGACCCACGACCCATGATCCTTTCCATTTGTCACTCTTTTATTTTTATCATTTATTTTGATTTTATTTCAATTAAATCAAATAAAATCATGAAAATATCAAAAACTAATCAAAGCTTGAGATTTTGTGCATGTTTAGGTCTATTATACAGTTGGATATGGAATCAAATCGTGCAAGCTTATTTGGACACAAAAAGATTGTATTTTATCAATTTAGAAATATTTGCACTAAGAATCAAATCATGAATCAATGATCATTATTGGAGAAGATTTGAAACCAAATTGCAACCCTAATTCATTCTTAGGTACATAAGGAAGATGTTCAGATCAAAATCAAGGGGATTGGAAGCGTGTAAACAAGAGAGAAAGTTTCAAAAAATTGGAAAAAAGTGGCACACTGATTTCTAAGTTGCAGACCAATTTAAAGCGTTCTAGTCATCTCAATCGCTTCCTGGACGTCCTAGGATCCTATTCCAATCACTAGCAAGCCTCATAACATCTAAAAAACGCACTGTAAGAGTCCCACGACTTCCATGTTTTTTGAATTCGTATATCATGATTCTAGCATAGTTAGCATGTTTTATTGACATATCCTTAATCCATGAGTCATTTGCAAACTAATGGTGGTACTTAATTGCTTTTGCATTAACTATAGATCAAGATGCCATAATTAGGGTTCTTGGTTCGTTTTTGGGGTTTTTCTTTACAGGTACAATTGGCCATGGATAAGGGTACCATGATGCCCGTGAGGTTGTCACGAGTTGATTGGTGCCATCGTTTTGCATTTATCACGCTTGTATAGGATTTTGGAAAGGTACAGGGCTGTACCTACGCCCCTTGTCCGTAGGTAAAATTCCTGGATCTAAAACGACGGAGATGGTGAGGAAGATGATAACGTGGCGCCCCATGGATGGTCCATTCAAATCTGCACATGTTTTAAGATTATGCTTTTTGTTTTACCATATTATATTTCTTTGTCATTAACCATACAATTAAGCAAGCTAGCTCAGATGGTCATCATGCAGGGTAAAATGCCAAAGGGCCTGGGTTCGATCCCCAGGTCCCCATATTATTGTAAAATCAAGCTTCACAAATGAGCTTCTGTTTTTATGAAGACAAACCATGACTAACAAAGAAGGCAAAGACTTTTGATCAAGCTCAAAGCATCAAAGGATAGTATCTTCATTCAAAGCTCTCAACAACTTTAAAGGTATAATAATATTATCTGCTTTGATCTTAAGATATAGATGCTCAAAAATGAAAAAGAAATGCTTAAAAAATCATTACTCAAGTTTTTCAAAGTTAAAATTTCATTTACTCTTGCATGCAATCGATTTACATTTTAGTGCAATCGATTGCACTCTTCAAAATTTCAGATCTTTTGCTTCTGTTTATCTGTGCAATCGATTTACATTGCTTGTGCAATCGATTGCATACTTAAACTTTCAGATCGTTTGCTTCTGTTTCTCAGTGCAATCGATTTACATTGCTAGTGCAATCGATTGCACTCACTTACTTTTTTCTACTAACTTTGCATGCAATCGATTTGCATTGATAGTGAAATCGATTGCACTCTTAAATTTTTTGAAAAAATAGCTGTTAAAACCTTGTGCAATCGATTTACACAAAGGTTTCAATCGATTGCATGCTGCACGATTTTGAAAAACATCAGCTTTGTACATACCTGTTCATCATGCCTTTTCATTAAAACTTTTCACTCAAACTTGGCATTTGTTCATGATACATTTTCAGAATTTCATGTTGTTTCAAAAGGGTGTTATGAACATATAAATATTCAATTTCAAAGTCTATTTCATCACCTCTTCCATAAATATTTTCTTAAATTTCAAAATACAAACTCAAGCATTCCTTCACTTTCATGCATAAGTTTTCTGCATATTTTCATACATTAACAAACAAAAAACTTTGAGCAAATATATCTTGAGTCATTGTACAATAATATTATTGGAAGAGAAGATCATACATTGTTAAATCACTCTAAGTGATCAATATTACTCTACTCACTCAAACTCAAAAGTTGATAGTTACTTACTTATTTTTCCAGGATTGTTGGAAATAAGTTTAAGTGTTTTTTTGAAATCTTGTCTTTCCAAAGTTGTTGGATACAAGTGTAGTTACATTGAGAGGATTTTTCTCATAGATAACTTAGTGAAAATCCAAGAGGATTGTTCTTGGTCCAAGAGGATTGTTCTTGGTTGTTTGGTAGTTCTTGTTTAAGTTTGCCACAATAAGGAAATCTCTTTCATGTTGAAAGGGGACTGAAGTACTCTCGGACTGTGAGGGGAACCAGGATATATCGCCCAAGTCTCTTTATTTTTCTGCATTTTTAAGCTTTCCTAAACTCACTTTTAACCATAAAAATAAGAACCATCATCACTAAAAACCAGAATTTTTAAAGTACCTAATTCACCCCCCCTTCTTAGGCGCACTTCGTACTTACAATTGGTATCAGAGCAGGTTATAGGTAACCTGCTCCTAAAAGATCCAGAATGGCTTCCGTAAATCAAAATCCCGTTTTTAGAGATGGTGGTAGTAACAACAAGCCTCCTCTATTTTGTGGTGAATATTTTGACTTCTGGAAAATACGCATGAAGGCACATCTAGAAGCACAAGGAGAAGAAATATGGGATGTCGTCGAAAATGGTCCATTTATCCCTATAACTGTAATCAATGGTGTTGGTTCATCAAAGCCTAAAACTGCATGGGACGATGATGATAAGAAGAAAGTTCTCTATGACAAAAAGGCAATAAACCTTCTTCAAGGTGCACTTAGCATGGACGAATTCTTCCGTGTCTCGGCATGCAAAACAACAAAAGAAATATGGGATACCTTGGTACAAACTCATGAAGGAACGGTTGAAGTAAAAAGATCAAGACTAAATACCCTAAGTCAAGAATAAAAATTATTTCGAATGTAGCCTGGAGAAACCATTCTTGACTTACAAAAGAGATTTGTGCACTTGACAAATCATCTAAGTGCTCTTGGTAAAACTTTGACGAATGATGAACTAAATCTGAAAGTACTTAGGTCCTTAACTAGGGAATGGCAACCAAAGGTAACAGCAATTTCAGAAAAGAAAAGTCTCTCCAACATGACATCCGCAACATTATTTGGAAAACTTAAAGAATACGAAACAGAACTCGGAAGACTTGAAAAGCATGAAAATCAAGAGAAGAAATCCAAGAATATTGCTTTGAAGATAGATTCCAAGGAAGTTGAAAAGGAAGACAATCCGGAAGAAGATGAAAACTTCATGCTTCTTGTTAAAAGGCTTGGTAAGTTCTTCGGTAGAAATGACAAACCTTTTTCTCATTCAAAAGGAAAGAAACAATTTAAGAAAAAGGAAGTCTCCACATCAACATAAGAAATCACATGTTATGAATGTGGTAAGCAAGGTCATATCAAGCTGGATTGTCCAAAACTCTCCAAGAAAGGTGGATTCAAAAGAAAGAAGGGATTCAAGAACAAAAAGGCTTATGTCGCATGGGAGGACAATGAAATAAGTTCCTCATCCGATTCTGATAGTGATGAAAGTGAAAATCTAGCATTGATGGCCTCACACCATTCCGATGATGAAGACAATGAGGTTAGTAATGAATTTTCTCTTTTTGATAGTGATGCACAAGGTGCTATAGATGAACTATTGAATGAATGCAAAATTCTGTATAAAACCATTTCATCACAAAAGAAACAAATTTCATCCTTAGAAGAAAAATATGTTTCAATGGAAAAATATTTCAAAGAAGAAAAACAAAAATCAAGTGATGAACAAAAACAAAATTTTGTATGCAAAAATTGTGATTCACTCTATTTCCAAATTGTCCAATTAAAAAGAGTCATTGAAAGATATGAAAAAGGCCAAATTGGATTGGAAGGTGTTCTTAGCAAACAAAGATACTCCAATGATAAAAGTGGACTTGGATATTCAAAGTTTTCAAAACCAAGTTCTAACAAAACTATCTTTGTTAAGGCTAGTGATCAATCATCCAAAGAGAAAGTGAACAAACCTTAAATAGTTCGTCACTATCCTAAAAAGAAAACATTTTCTAAGAAGAAATCTTATCCTTCTAGATATAGAAGTAACTTTGAACCTACTTGTTTTTATTGTGGTATTAAAGGGCATACACTTAATGCTTGCTATGTCAGAAACATCAGTGTGGGAAGTGGGCATTATGTATGGGTAAAGAAAGGCACTAATTATGAAGGACCCAAATCAACTTGGGTACCTAACAAAACCTAATTTATTTTGCAGGTATGCTTGAAGACCACATGCAATCTTTGGTATCTTGATAGTGGTTGTTCAAAGCATATGACAGGAGATATAAACCAATTTTCACATCTAGCGCTAAAGGCCAAGGGTTTTGTCACTTATGGAGACAATAATAATGGAAGAATCCTAGGCAAAGGAAAAATTGGTGCTCCACCTTTCACATCCATTGAAGATGTTCTTTATGTTGAAGGACTAAAGCACAATCTTCTAAGTATTAGCAAACTTTGTGACAAAGGCTTCAAAATCAAGTTCACCAAGGATGAATGTTTGATAGAAGATGAAGTCACTCATGAGGTTATACTTAAAGGTAAAAGAATCAATAATATATTCATAATTTCCCTTGATGATCCATCTTTAAAGGTTAAATGTCTCATGGCGAACAATGATGATTCATGGCTTTGGCACAAAAGAATTTCTCATATTCATATGGAACACTTTAATAAATTAATCAAGCATGATCTTGTAATTGGTTTACCTAAGAGAAATTTCTTCAAAGATAGACTATGTGATGCTTGTCAAAAAGGGAAATAAACTAGATCAACTTTCAAATCTAAGAATGTGGTGTCCACTACAAGGTCACTACAATTGTTACACATGGACTTATTTGGTCCATCGAGAACAAGGAGTTTCGGAGGTAATGTATATGCTTTGGTTATTGTTGAAGATTTCTCTAGATATACTTGGACATTCTTTTTAGTGCAGAAAAGTGACGCATTCAAGGCGTTCAAGAAGTATGCTAAACAAATTCAGAATGAGAAGTCTCTAACAATTGCCTCAATAAGGAGTGACCATGGCGGAGAATTCCAAAATTCTCTATTTGAAGAATTATGTGGAGAACATGGAATATCTAACAACTTCTAGGCACCAAGGACTCCCCAACAAAATGGAGTGGTTTAAAGAAAGAATAGGTCTCTTGTGGAACTTGCTAGAACAATGCTTAGCGACTCAAATCTTCCAAAATACTTTTGGGCGGACGCGGTGAGCACAACATGTTTTGTTAGAAATAGAATTAACATTAGACCAATCTTAAAGAAAACTCCATATGAACTATTTTCTTGGACTTCAAATCAAACAACTAAAAGATGGCATCTTCATCAACCAATCCAAATATTGCAAGGAACTCTTGAAAAGGTTTGACATGGATAATTGTAAAGCAATGTCTACACCAATGGGTTATGGTTCTTATGTTGATCAAGATGAATTAGGTGTTTCCATCGACATCACTAAATATCGAGGTATGATTGGCTCCTTATTGTATTTGACGGCAAGCCGTCCTGACATAACGTTTAGTGTTTGTCTCTGTGCATGCTTTCAAGCTAACCCAAAGGAATATCATCTCATGGCGGTAAAGAGGATCATGAAGTATCTCAAAGGGACAACAAATGTCGGATTGTGGTATCCTAAAGGTAGTGTCTGCAACTTAATTGGTTATTCTAACGCAGATTATGCAGGATGTAAAACGGATAGAAAGAGCACAAGTGGTACTTGTCACATTCTTGGTAATGCATTAGTATCATGGGCCTGCAAGAAACAAGCATGTGTTGCTCTAAGCACGGCCGAAGCTGAATATATAGCAGCGAGTAGTAGTTGCGCTCAAATTTTGTGGCTAAAACAACAACTTCGTGACTACGGACTCGATCTAGGGTGCATTCCTCTAAGATGCGACAACACCAATGCAATTAACATTACAAAGAATCCCGTCATGAATTCAAGAACTAAACACATAGACATTCAACATCATTTCCTCCGTGATCATGTTCTTCAAGGAGATATCAAGGTAACCTTTGTAGATACTCATAATCAGCTTGCCGATATCTTCACCAAACCTTTGGCAAAAGAACCTTTCTATAAAATTCATCGAGAGCTTAACATACTTGACGAACGCGACTTATAAGGTGCATTCTACCCTTGATATAACTCTTATATATGTTTTATACATGCTATATGATAATCTATGCTATATGGTATTTAATTTTTTTAAGAAAAATTTGGTTTTGGACTTTTTTTTGTTGATGCAAATCGATTGCACAAAGAGTGTCAATCGATTGCTTACTGAGTATTTTCAATTCTGTCCATTTTATGTATGTGCAAATCGATTGCACTATCAATGCCAATCGATTGCACTCTGTGCGTTTATGTTATATTTTGATTCTGTTTGTATGCAAATTGATTGCACCTGGTATGCCAATTGATTGCACGTACTGCAACTTGCTTTTATGACAGAAAATTTATGTTGGTCAGAATTCCTCTCTCATATTCCCAAGCCAAATATACTTTATTTCAAATCACTCATTCCCTACCTATCCAAATCATTTCCAAATCTCAGCTCACAAACACCTTTCTCTCTCACAAAACCTAAAAACCCCAAAACCCTAAAAACTCCATATCCATGGCTTCAAGACAAAAGAGAAAGGCTTCAGTTTCAGAAAAAGGGAAGAAGAAGGTTGATTCAACACCAAATCCATTGCTTTCAACTCTCACCAAAGAGCAAGAAGCCAGATTTATCCAAGACTTTCAAAGGAAAATAGTATCCAACCCTAAATATGGTATACTATCCTCCTTTCCTAAAGAATTTTTTTCCTTTCAAAATGATCTAGCTGCTTATGCTCTAGAACCCTTAATTTCTTCGTTTGGTCCATATTACCCGGATTTGGTAAGAATGTTTTTCAGCAATCTAACACCCGACAAAGGCAAATTGGTCACATATGTGCTGGGCACTCGTATCTCTCTAACTCCTCAGGTTGTTGGTGAGATCATTCATATTCCTTTCACTGGAAGTTCCCTATATGATCCTGAAAATGAGATATGGGATGACTACCAGAAAAAGGAGTTATTTTACAAAATTGTGCGGTTAAGTGAAGCTGAATTTCGCGCCAAACAGATTCGTGGTCTTGGCGGATTAATTCCATCCAGAGACTCCTGGAGTGCAGGTAACCTCCATATAGACGATCACTTATATCATTATTTTCTGGTCTATATTATGTTTCCAAGAGCTGGAAACCACTGCACAGTTACTGACTTGGAAATGCAGCTAATTTATGCAAGAAAGAAAGGGGTAAGTGTAAACTGGGCAAGGCTTATCATGGTGCATATGATGAGAGTGGATGCAAAATCTAAATTTCTTCCATATGCTTATTTTGTCACTTTGATTATGGAGGAATTTGGTGTGGATTTTGCTGGGTTTGAAAAGGTGAATATGGATCCTAATCTAAACAAAATTTCCATTAAGAATGTTGACTCCAGAATGGGCGTGCATTACAATCATGAGACAAAGACCATCACCTACATTGGTGAAGATGTTGTTGGCGATGAAGGAAATGACCAAGAAGTCGAAGGCGGTGAAGCTGTGCCTCCTCCTCCTACTGCTCCCTATGGTCCAAGCAATCAAGAGCATATGGATTACATGACTCAACAGTTTGCTTCCATGAACACCAACATCAACAATCAATGGAGTGCGATCAATGATTCCACTACAACCCGGATTAATGACTTCCGAATGGATGTGAATCAACAATTCTCATACCTATACTCTCATCTTCATATTCCACCATACGATCCAAATAATCCAGCTGCACCTCATCAACACTATATAGAACCCCCAATTCAACAACAATTCCCGAATCAAGGCTCAAGATCTTATAACCATCCAGACATGCATCACCCTTAATGTTCTGACTAACTGTTTTTTATTTTATTTTCCTGTCTTGCTATTCAATGTCTTGTTTGTTCAAATTTCTGTATAATCCTTAAACAATTTGTGTTACTGTTTTAAATTCTAAATTTTCTCAATATATTGCTCTATTATTATTTGCTTTAGGCATCTTTCCCTTCGTTTTGATAATGCCAAAGGGGGAGAAAGATGTGTGGTACTTTATGCTTGTATTTTCACTGTCTTAAGTTTTTAAGGTACTCTCCAATCAAGATGAAGAAACACATAGAATTCCAACCCTCTCCTACATAGGGGGAGTTTTGCATCTTAGAGGGAGAAGCTCTTCCGGAAAGTACATCGCATAAAGCAAGATTGTTTGTCATCATCAAAAAGGGGGAGAATGTAAAATCAAGCTTCACAAATGAGCTTTTGTTTTGATGAAGACAAACCATGACTAACAAAGAAGGCAAAGACTTTTGATCAAGCTCAAAGCATCAAAGGATAATATCTTCATTCAAAGCTCTCAACAACTTTAAAGGTATAATAATATTATCTACTTTGATCTTAAGATATAGATGCTCAAAAATGAAAAAGAAATGTTTAAAAAATCATTACTCAAGTTTTTCAAAGTTAAAATTTCATTTTTCTCTTGCACGCAATCGATTTACATTTTAGTGCAATCGATTTCACTCTTCAAACTTTCAGATCTTTTGCTTCTGTTTCTCTGTGCAATCGATTTACATTGCTTGTGCAATCGATTGCATACTTAAACTTTCAGCTCATTTGCTTCTGTTTCTCAGTGTAATCAATTTACATTGCTAGTGAAATCGATTGCACTCACTTACTTTTTGCTACTGACTTTGCATGCAATCGATTTGCATTGATAGTGAAATCGATTACACTCTTAAATTTTTTGAAAAAATAGTTGTTAAAACCCTATGCAATCGATTTACACAAACGGTGCAATCGATTGCATGCTGCACGATTTTGAAAAACAATAGCTTTGTACATACCTGTTCATCATGCCTTTTCATTAAAGCTTTTCACTCAAACTTGGCATTTGTTCATGATACATTTTCAGAACTTCATGTTGTTTCAAAAGGGTGTTATGAACATATAAATATTCAATTTCAAAATCTATTTCATCACCTCTTCCATAAATATTTTCTGAAATTTGAAAATACAAACTCAAGCATTCCTTCACTTTCATGCATAAGTTTTTTGCACATTTTCATACATTAACAAACAGAAAAATTTGAGCAAATATATCTTGAGTCATTGTACAATAATATTATTGGAAGAGAAGATCATACATTGTTAAATCACTCTAAGTAATCAATATTACTCTACTCACTCAAACTCAAAAGTTGATAGTTACTTACTTATTTTTCCAGGATTGTTGGAAATAAGTTTAAGTGTTTTTTTGAAATCTTGTCTTTCCAAAGTTGTTGGATACAAGTGTAGTTACATTGAGAGGATTTCTCTCATAGATAACTTAGTGAAAATCCAAGAGGATTGTTCTTGGTTGTTTGGTAGTTCTTGTTTAAGTTTGCCACAATAAGGAAATCTCTTTCATGTTGAAAGGGGACTGGAGTACTCTCGGACTGTGAGGGGAACCAGGATATATCGCCCGTGTCTCTTTATTTTTCTGCATTTTTAAGCTTTCCTAAACTCACTTTTAACCAGAAAAATAAGAACCATCATCACTAAAAACCAGAATTTTTAAAGTACATAATTCACCCTCCCTCTTAGGCGCACTTCGTACTTACAATTATTCCATATTATTTTGCATTACCTAATCAGGTGTACAGGCATCCCACAAAGTCCACCATACGTCATTAGCTTTCAGTCATCAGATCCCAAGCAAGCCAAATCCAAGGTCTCTCCATGAGGATCCACAATACACCCCAGTTAAGGTAGCAACATGGGATATGGAAAAGTCAAATGGGCTAGGCGCTATTGGGCTCAGAAAGTGCAATTAGCACCCCCTTCTTTGCTATAACACCAGACCCATTCTAATTTCTTCTCTATTTTTTCTTTTATTTAATTTATTTTGTTTAATTATTTTCTAACACAAATTAATTATTTTTTTTATAAAAAAATCATAAAATTAATTTTTCACACATTTAGAATTTAGGTTTTATTTTATTTTACCAAATTTAATTATATGTTAGTTAAATTTAATTTTAGGGTAATTCTAAATTTTTGTAAATAATTAAAATCAAATTAGAAAAATAGGTTTGCTTTTGATTTAATTTTTATTTCTTTTCTCAATAAAATAAAAATACAAAAGAGGTTGATTTAATTATTTTTCTTAAGCTTAAATTAATTAGTAATTAGATTTCTTTATTTATTCGATTAAACTCTATTTTTCTAAAAATAACACAAAAACCAAAAAATGATTTTTCTTTCAATTAGGTTTAGATGGGGTCAAAACCCTAATGCTCTCATTTCAATTCATCGCACGCGCTTATTATTTTTTTTGCAAATATTAATGTAACTGCTCACAGTATGTAATAGTTTAATTAGGATTCTCTTTATTTGTCGTTTTACGGGTTTTTGGCTATGTAATTAATCCCCCACCCCGAAGCCTTGTAATAGCGTAGTTTTTATTTCTCGCATTTTAATTCTCGCAAATATTAACTGTTAGATGTATGATAATAGGATTGTATGACAAGATTGCCTGTTAATTTAAAATGGTTAGAAAAGCCTAATGTGCAAAGATAATAACTCGAAATTAAATCACTCGCACATGCGCACTCTTAGGGTATACTCTCACTTCGGTTGCCTTCGGTAAACGGTCATTAAGTATAGGGTATTTTAGTGATCGCCCTTCTGTCTAAACAAAGATCAAATGTCCCGTTCGGAAATGTTGCCTCAGAAATGTTGCCTCGAATATGATCTTAAGACATTAGGGTTACTACTAAGACGTCCTAACATTGCTTTAGTGATCGTACGTCCCTTTCGAATTGACCCTTACAACTCCAACGATGGTGCTACCTACTTCTCAATAGTAGGATAGCGTTGTCTAAAGGAAACAAGAACATAAACATTCTTTTTTCGAGTAAGTAGATGCTAGTAGGTACTTGCTCAAAATCAAACTTTTCACACGTACACTTTTCAAACAAAGTTTTCAAAAACACTTCGTAACACTCTTGAAGACAGAAGCAAGGGTTAAAACGAAGTAAAACAAAAACTTTTCAAAACAAACACACACAAGCAATTTTCAAAAGATGAGCTAGTACCTAAGATCCCATGGAAAACCATGGATAGAAAGGGTGATAACACCTTCCCTTTCTATAATCTACCCCCCATACTCAAAATCTCGAAAAAGGAATTTTTCTGTGCTTTTTTCCTTTCCAATTGGATAAAATAAAAGTCGGTGGCGACTCTTGCTTACCGCGACATTTTGCAAACACAAACGCAAATCACAAACCAGCATTTTCCAAAATAGTCGGTTCTGCCACCGTATCACAGAACTAGCGACTCTGTTGGGGATTAAATAAGTGAGGTATACCTTAGGATTAGTTCATCATGTTTGCTTCTCTTGTTTGTTTTGGTTGCTTTACTTTTAAGGGTTGTTTGGGAGTTACTATAGATCCTAACCCGGATCTAGGGACACCTTTTAGGTAAGTAACAATAAACTGTGAGGGAACTGTACGACATAGACCGATATGGTTGAAGAAGTAGCTACATTGATATGGCACATTGGTTGGTACAGGTACCCCTTGTGGAGAAACTAGGAGAATACGGGGCCGCTATGTGTGTCGTTAAGCATCAACTGACCTTAGAACCCTTAATAGACCAACTTGGACAATAGGAAGTAGTGAGATAGCCGGTCTCGGTGGAAAGATGAGAAATGGTTGATACTCGATGCTACACTCATTGAGACCATACTCTCGAGATAGTTCCGGCTGCAAGAAAAGATTGCATAAGCTGAAACCATGACCGATGGAGGATGGTCAGTGATATTGAGATCCCCTAGAACCCGGTTACTTTTATTAGGACAGGTTGAAACCAACGGAACTTCAAGAGGGTAATTCCTTAGACCCCATGCAAGCCTTAAACTTAAGGGCTTTTGTGTGACTTGTTTGCCTTTTCCATGTCTGTTATCTGCTATACCTGTTGTTTGTTTTATCATGACATCATGCATCATGACATAGCATGCATACTTCATTATACTAACCGTTTCAAAGACCGAGGGGATTTATCTTTGTTCTGTTTTGCAGGTTATGGCTTCCATGCGCAGAAATACCATCCGAGTTAACTTTGTGCAAATACCTGCTCAACTCAAAGAGTTAGCCTCGAGAGTTTCTGAGACTTCTTCCTTCATTAAGAGACATGGTCAGCTTCTTAGCTTGGTTACCTCAAAGTTTGATGAGCAGATGATGAGTGTGCTTTTCCAGTTCTTCGATCCTGTGCATCATTGTTTCACTTTTCCAGACTACCAGTTGGTTCCCACTTTGGAAGAGTTCTCACACTTATTGGGCATATCCATACTTGAGCAGATGCCCTTTCCAAGTTTGGAAGAGACTCCAAGACCAAAAGACATTGCTTCAGCTCTACATTTGAAACGGGATGATGTAGTATCTAATTGGGAAACACGAAGCAGGGTTAAAGGTTTCTTAGCCAAGTTTCTGATGGATCAAGCTCAGTTATTCTGGGATAATTTGGATTTCCAGGCTTTTGAAGACATCTTGGCTCTCCTTATCTACAGTTTGGTTCTCTTCCCGAATCCAGATTCCTTTATAGATATGAATACGATTAAGATCTTCCTGTCTCGCAATCCAGTGCCTACTCTATTGGGTGATATCTTGCATGCCCTCTACACTCGCACTGTGCGTAGAAGAGGGACTCTCGTGTGTTGCATTCCGCTGCTAGAAAGGTGGTTTATTTCGCACCTCCCCAAGTCTGTGTTGAAGAATGAGGAAGGTTTGGGATGGTCTTACAGGTTAATGTCACTTGCCCATACAGACATTCTTTGGAGTTACAAGGCTATGGAAAGCACTGCTGTCATTGATCGTTGTGGGGGATACCCTAATGTCCCGTTGCTTGGAATCAGAGGGGGAATAACCTATAATCCTTGTCTAGCTTTGCGACAGTTTGGTCGTGCTCGGAGAGACGGTCCACATGAGTTAATTTTTACAGATATTGCATTTGACTACAAGGAGGACATCGACGAGCATCGCCGGAGGTTTGTACGAGCTTGGGGCATGGTGAACAGATCGTATCCCCAAGAGCTAGGACCAAGGACTTCTCTCCCTATGCAGCCTTATCTCCAGTGGGTCCGAGCTCGAGCCCAGAAGCTTGAGATGCCCTATGAAGCTGTATTACCAGTGATTGTGGAGCCTACCAATGAAGAGGACGTTCCTTACACAGTCCTTTATCCTTACATGCCCACTGATCTTGGGGCATTGAAGAGGTCTTGGATTCAGCTGAAAGAGGAGAGGGATACCTACCGAGAAAAGTACCATGAGCAAGAAAGGAAGATCTTGAAGCTCACCAGGAAACTCGAAAATGAAAGAACGATCAATGACTACGTCATCACAAAGGGGAAGCGTCCATGGGATTTCTGATTTTGCTTTTTTAGATTTGTTTTCTGTTTATTTCTTTGTAACACCTCAAAGGCATTGTTGAACATTTTTACAAGTTAATCTAATAAAGTTTGTTTATTTTCTAGTTTGAAAATTTAAATCTCCCAAAGTCTTTGAAATCATTACATACGCATCCCATTATCATGCACGCCATTACAGGTACCATTACAGGTTTCTCATCTTCTTCGCTGTTTATTTCAGCAGTTATGTCTTCCGATCAAGCTATCAAAGATCTTCAGGAATAAAATGCCCAGTTCCAAGAGATGTTCTTGAGCTTGGCTAAAGGGCAAGAGGATTTGAAAGCTCTCATTCTGAAAGAGAAAGAGAAGAAGAAGAAGAAGAAGAAGAAGAAAGTCGTTCTTCTGAGTATGGGCAAAAGGTTTGGGGATAGGTTGAAACAACAAGCTGATCTGTCCTTTTCATTCAAGGAAGGGGAGACCCAAGAAGAAGAAAAGGGCCCCAGTCCTGCCATCTCTGATAATGATACTGATTATGATGAGGAGAAATACCCTCCTACCGAGGATAGGTACAAGAAACTTGAAGACCGTCTGAGTGCTATGGAGATTTAGAAAATCCCTGGTTTGGATTTTGGAGAGCTGGGACTGGTATCGGAAGTGGTGATCCCTCATAAGTTCAAAGCTCTGGTTTTTTCTAAGTATGATGGAGTGTCCTGTCCAAAACTTCATATTCACTCGTATGTTAGGAAAATCCAACCCCACACTGCTGATAGAAATTTATGGGTGCATTTCTTTCAAGATAGTCTATCAGGGACTCAGCTTGAATGGTTTTATCAGTTGGAAGGAGCCAATGTCCGAAACTGGGAAGACTTTACTGCTGCTTTTTACAGGCAGTATCAGTATAACACCGACCTTGCTCTCACTCGTACTCAACTTCAGGGTATGTCAATGGGTGCAAGTGAAGGTTTTAAGGACTATGCTCAAAAGTGCAGAGATTTGGCTGGAAGAGTCCAACCCCCTTTGTCGGACAGGGAGTTGGTTAACATGTTTCTAGGGACGCTATCGGGTCCGTTTTTCAATCATATGATCGGCAGTTCATCATCTGGGTTTATTGAGTTAATTTTGACTGGGGAGAGAGTAGAAGCTGGTATCTGAAGTGGCAAGATATAGACTGATACTTCATCAAGTGCAGTAAAGAAGCTTTTCACTGGTAAGAAAGAAGCTAGTGCAGTCTACGGCTCGAGGAGCCAAAGCAGACCTGAACACCGTCAAGCGGTAAATGCGATAGTGATATCAAGACCCATATTTGCTCCACAACGCCATAATCAACAAAGGGTGGAAAGACCATATAGGCAGTACACTCGGCTCAATATGACCTTGTCTCAAATTCTACCACAATTATTGAAGACCAATCTGGTAACTCTGAGGGAAGCCTCGAAGAATCCCAACACCACTTCTCCTCAATATAATCCGAATGCCCGCTGCGCCTATCATTCCGATGGTCCAGGTCATAATACAAACAACTGTTGGGCCTTGAAAAACAAAGTGAAAGATTTGATCGAAGCCCAAGAAATTGAGTTTGACACTCCGGAGAAGCCCAACGTCATAACTGCTCCCATGCCCAAACATTGTCATGGAGTGAATGCTGTGGACGATGATTTATTTGTGACCTCCGCGGAAGAAATTTCTACTCCTTTGATGACAGTTAAGAATAATCTATTATTGTCCGGTTTATTTCCGGGCTGTGGCGAAGGTTGCCACATGTGTTCAGTTCTGCCTACTGGTTGCCATTTATTGAAATCAGGTGTTCAACGCCTGATGGATAACAAAGAGATCTTGTTCGAAAAGACTATGATTCCGTTGGTTCCAATTGAAGATGTTTCCATAATAACCATTTCCTCCAATCCTTCCAAGGCTTCCGCGAGAAAACCTGTTAGGATTACACCCGTTCCAAGAATTGCTCCGTTAATAATTACTGTCCCTGGTCCTATCCCATACACTTCGGATAAGGCTGTCCCTTGGCACTATGGGGCCGATGTGTATTACCATTGAGTTAAGCAAGACTTAAAGAGTGAGTAAGCTGATATCAGTAATATTGTCGGAGCTAGCAAGGTCACCATAAGTGGAAGACTCTTTTCTCCCGAGATTTCCCCTCCGACTGTTCACAAACCTGCTGTCATTCCATCTGCTGGTACATCATCTACCATCCCAGTTCCTATTCTAGTTATCACCCCTGTCGCCGAGCCATCTGGGACTCGGGTCAAAGAAATCACAGGTGAGCCTGCCCGGACGGAGGCACCTAAGAAGATCCATGTAGAAACCTCTAAGTAGGAGATAGAGGAAATTCTGAAGATTATCAAGAAGAGCGACTACAACATAGTCGAGCAGCTGGGGCAGACCCCGTCGAAAATCTCCATGTTGTCCTTGTTATTGTGTTCAGAAGCCCATGCAAAGGCTTTAATTTCTTTCCTCAAAACTGCGCATGTGCCGCAGGAAACTTCAGCCGATCAATTCAAAGATTGCGTAGCTAGCTTGACTGCCGATAATGGGCTAGGTTTCTCAGACGCAGATCTGACTGCTAAAGGAAGAAATCACAATGATGCTCTACACGTCTCGATTGAGTGCAGGGGCACTACTATGGCCCATGTACTGGTGGATACCGGGTCCTCATTGAATGTTTTGCCAAAGAAAGCATTAGACCGTCTAGATTGTGAAGGTTTGATTCTGAAGCCGAGCAATATTGTGGTCAGGGCTTTCGACTGGTCAAAAAGGATGGTGCACGGGGAGGTGGACGTCCCTGTTAAAGTTGGCTCTCAGACTTTTGCATCTACCTTTTATGTGATGGATATCAGACCATCATATTCTTGCTTGCTGGGTCGTCCTTGGATTCATAAGGCTGGGGCAGTGACTTCCACGCTCCATCAAATGTTGAAATATCTGGTAAAGGGGAAGATTGTCATGGTACAAGGTGAAGAGGAGTATATGGTGAGTCATCTTAATTCTTTTTGCTACATGGAGATGGATGGGGAATTCATCGAAACCCCTTGTCAGAACTTTGAAGAGGTCCCCCAGACTTTGGCGTCAACTGAAGTTGCTACTGACAAACCTCCGATGAAGATGGCTTCCCTCAAGGATTCCAGGGCTGTAATTGAAGAAGGTGGGTGTGGAAATTGGGGTCAGCACCCTGATTTCATGCACAAAACTGACAAATTTGGTTTGGGCTTTACTGCAGAGGCTCAAAGGGCTGTTAGGCGCACACGGATTGGAAGACCTCCTTTGCATATCAGTAATCCGGGAGTTAATGCGATTGAAGATGGTGAAGGAGATTCGGACATTGACAGCTGGATCTACCCTACAACCAATGGAGGATTGAACAACTGGACGGCGAAAGAATTCATACCCGTTTCCTTTATTTCACAGTAATTGACTTTTGTTTTGAAGTTTGTAATAAACAGTTTGAAACTTTATGGACCGGTGCCTTGCCCGAGGCATCTTGGCTTTGTTTGTGAGGGCTTATTATTTGTCATTTTCATATATCATCAATAAAACATTGGATGTTTCTTGCATTACAAATTTTGCGCTCCTTGTTTTTCTTTTCTATCTTGCACTTTATCAAAACAGCTATTGTGTTACACACACTCACGTATCATAATGCAGATCCATATCCACTCTGGATCCCATTGCTAACAACTATGCTACTGCCAGTTATGACTTTGAAAATCCTATCAACCAAGCCGAGGACGAAGGTGATGATGATTGTGAGGTGCCCGGAGAACTTGCTAGACTATTACTGCAGGAAGAAAGGGCCATACAGGCTCATGAAGAGCCAGTTGAATCAATGAATTTGGGTAGAGAGGAAGACAGGAAAAAGGTCAAGATAGGTGCGAATCTGGAGCTTAGTGTCAAGAAATGGTTGATACAGATGCTACGCGACTATGTTGAGATCTTCGTTTGGTATTATGAAGATATGCCTGGTTTGGACACTGATATTGTGGTCCACCGCTTGCCAACCAAAGAAGACTGTCCTTCGGTAAAGCAGAAGGTTCGTCGTATGTGCCATGAGATGTCCGAGAAAATAAGAGCTGAGGTCATGAAACAGTTTGACACCGGATTTCTAGCTGTCACCTCTTACCCGCAGTGGGTTGCCAACGTGGTTCCGGTGCCCAAGAAGGATGGTAAGGTACAAATGTGTATGGACTATAGAGATCTAAACAAGGCAAGCCCCAAGGACGATTTCCCACTTCCTCATATCGATGTTCTGGTAGACAACACCGTGCACCATAAGATCTTCTCTTTCATGGATGGTTTTTCTGGTTACAATCAGATCAAGATGGCTGCCGAAGACATGGAGAAGACAACCTTCATTACACAGTGGGGCACCTTCTGTTACAAGGTAATTCCTTTCAGGTTAAAGAATGCAAGAGCAACTTATCAGCGCACCATGGTCGCTTTGTTCCATGACGTGATTCACCATGAGATTGAGGTTTATGTTGATGACATGATCGCAAGGTCCCAAACTGAGGAAGAACACCTCGACCATCTCCAGAAATTGTTCGACAGGTTGAAGATGTACAAGCTGAGGTTGAACCCGAACAAGTGCACCTTCGGGGTAAGGTCTGGTAAACTGCTGGGTTTCTTCGCTAGTGATAAAGGTATTCGGGTGGATCCTACAAAGGTGAAGGCCTTACAAGAGATGCCAGCTCCCCGTACAGAAAAGGAAGTCAGAGGATTTTTGGGACGTCTAAATTACATCGCCCGATTCATTTCACATATGACTGCTACTTGTGAGCCAATCCTCAAGCTACTGAAGAAAGATTAAGTGGTAAAATGGAACGATGAATGTCAGACCGCTTTCGAAAGGATCAAGGAATACCTCCAAGAACCGCCAATTCTGATGCCTCCAGTTGAAGGGATACCTTTGATCTTATACTTGACAGTACTGGATAATTCAATGGGGTGCGTGCTGGGGCAGCATGACGAGTCTGGCCGAAAAGAGCACGCTATTTACTACCTTAGTAAAAAGTTTACCGACTGCGAGACCCGATACTCGTTGCTCGAGAAAACTTTCTGCACTTTGGCATGGGCTGCTCGCCGACTGAGACAGTATATGCTGACTCACACCATATTATTGATATCAAAGATAGACCCAATCAAGTATATCTTCGAAAAGCCTGCCTTGTCTGGAAGAATAGCAAGATGGAAGATGATCTTAACTGAGTATGACATCCAATACACAATCCAAAAAGCAATCAAGGGGAGTGTGTTGGCGAATCATTTGGCGCATCAGGTCGTGGATGACTACCAGTCCATGAATTTCGAGTTCCCGGATGAGAACATCATGTTGGTGGCCGACTGTGAAGAACCCAGACCAGATGAAGGACCTGAGGAAGGATCCCGATGGTCTATGTACTTTGATGGAGCCTCTAACGCGTTAGGTAATGGCATCGGTGCCATGATTATATCTCCTAAGGGCTGTCATACTCCATTCACCGCCCGATTATGTTTTAACGGCACCAACAATATTGCGGAGTATGAAGCATGCATCCTGGGTCTTCGAGCCGCTATTTACCTAAGGATTAAGTTCTTGAGTGTATTCGAAGATTCTGCTCTAGTGATCAGTCAGATCAAATGTGAGTGGGATACGAAGCACCCAAATCTTATTCCTTACAAGGTGTATGTACTGACATTGCTTCCGCACTTTAAGGAGATAACCTTTGAACACTTCCCAAGAGAGGAGAATTAGCTGGAGGACGCGCTAGCTACCATGTCTTCTATGTTCAAAGTCGGGTGGGAAAATGAAGCTCCCCAGATTACCATCGATAAGTTGGACGAACCCGCACATTACTGTGACATTGAGACTGAAGAGGTGGCAAATAAACCCTGGTTTCACGTGGTAAAGAGGTATCTCGAGGCTCAAGAATACCCCGAGGGTGCATTTGTTAATGATAAGAAGTTTATGAGAAGGTTCGCTGCGAAATTCTTCATCAACAATGTGATCCTTTATAAGCGTAACCTTTATTCAACCTTACTGCGATGTATGGACAAAAGCGAGGCAGAAAGGATCGTTGTAGAGTTACATGAAGGTACCTTCGAAACTCATTCCAGTGGACATACCATGGCAAAGAAAATCCTACGGGCAGGATATTATTAGTCCACTATGGAAGCCGATTGTTATCAGCATTCTCGGGCCTGTCATAAGTGCCAAGTCTATGCTGATAAGGTACATGTACCTCCAGTTCCTCTGAATGTTTTGATAGCACCTTGGACTTTTGTAATGTGGGGCATCGACATGATCTGCGAGATCAGACCTATTGCGTCCAACGGGAATCGTTTCATTCTGGTAGCTATTGATTACTTTACGAAGTGGGTTGAGGCATCTTCCTTTGCTACAGTAACCAAGAATGTTGTAGCACGGTTTATCCGACACAATATGATCTGTCGATATGGTGTACCAGAGAAGATGATTACGGACAATGGTACAAATCTCAACAACACGATGATTACCGAGCTCTGCAAACAGTTTAAGATTCAGCATCATAACTCTTCTCCTTACCGGCCGAAGATGAATGTGGTTGTTGAAGCAGCTAATAAGAACATCAAGAAGATTGTGCAGAAGATGACGGTGACGTACAAAGACTGGCATGAGATGTTACCATTCACTCTTCATGGGTACCGTACCTCCGCACAGACGTCGACATGGGAGACACCCTACTCTTTGGTGTATGGCATGGAGGCAGTCTTTCCCATTGAAGTCCAGATACCCTCTCTTCGGATTATGAAGGATGCAGGTTTGAGCGAAGATGATTGGATTTAGACCCGACTCGATCAGCTGAACTTAATCAATGAAAAGAGACTTACTGCTATTTGTCATGGTCAGACGTATCAAAAGCGAATGATCAAGGCATTTAACAAGAAAGTTAGACGACAAGAGTATCAAGTCGGGAATCTGGTAATCAAACGCATCATACTGCCGCAAAGTGATCCCAGGGGAAAATGGACCCTGTTGTACCCCAAAATTTTCCCTCTCATTTATCAAGATTTTTCCTCACAAGACTTCTTGGACTCCATACAGGATTAGGGTTTGCTTAGCTCAAGACCTCCTCTTGCACTGATGACTTGAAATTAGGGTTTGAGTTTGCACAAGGATTTTTGGACCATAAATGCTTCATGTGACTTTCATACACCATCTTGGACCCCTAAGATTGCTCATACCAAGTTTCAAGCCTTGAATCACATTTTTGACTAGTCAATTGGACAGTTGACCTAAATATCAACTATATTGGGGAAAAAGTCAACCATGGCCAATTTACAGTCAAACTTCATAATTTTTGATCCAAAACAACATTCTAGGCTCCTATGTACCATTTGATCAAGTTTGGATCACAACTCCTCAAGAAATTTGATCAGATCATCAAAAGGGCAAAATGGTCAAAATTAGGGTTTTGACTGAGAAAGGGCAATTTCTGATTTTTAACCTAGCCAATGACCAATTGGGTTCAAGCATTATCTCAAGGACTCAATGGCATCATCTTTACATAATCACATGGTTCAAAAAATCTCAAATGCATAGGATTGACAGATGAATTTTGCAGTCAACAGATCAAAAGTCAACTGTACACTGAAAAGTCAAACTTTGACTTTTTGGTCAAAATCAAGTGCCAAGGGTCATAATTCATCAAGATATGTCAAAATGTGAAACTTGTTGATCAAGAAACCTAAAATTGCAAATTAGGGTTTTAATTTGAAATTTTTCATAACTTTGAAATTTTCTAAGTATGGAAAATTTCTTATTTTTTTCCAACTTTCCATAACTTTTTCACTATGATGAAATTGGATTCAAAGCAAACTTCCAACATGAAAATTGTAGTCCTCCATGAAATCTACAACTTTGATTCACAAAGTTTTCCCAAAATATGCTTGGATCTCAAGTTATAATTTTGTGAATAGGGGTCCATAAACTTTTTAACTTACTGAAAATTTGCCCTAATTTAGGCAGGTTTTTGACCTAACTTCATGGGCATTTTTAACCTAGTTCCAAGAGGTATCTCAAAATGAATTTCAAAGATGGATTGTAGAGCATGTTGCAAGATTTCTAAAATGTCCAAGAACTCTCCAAGATCATTTATGTTTAGGGAGAATCGAAGAAGAGAAAATGGAAATTTGTCACTTTTGTTCAAGCCATTTTCACAATGGTTCAACTTGAAAATCAGTTCCTAGCATGCTTGTACCTTGCATTACAGGTCCTAATCCCTTCTACACTCCATAATTAAATGCAAAATCAATGGATAATGGCTTTTTTTGACTTTTGAAGCATTGCACAATGAATTAATCCAAAAATGGCATAAAGTTCACAATACTAGTTTGATAAAGAAAGCCTTTTTGCAACTTTACATTTCTTGAGCCATGGACCTGATCTTTTGTTGCAAGAAATATCCACAAACATCAGGCAAAGTATACCAACCCTCTGCATTCCACAAGCTAGCCTGTGCAGGCCTTTGGCATTGTCACTTTCAACTTTCTTCAAAAGCAAGCAAATTAGCAAAAGTCAAGATAACTTGTCCATCTGATAAAGAGAAGACTTGGCTTCATTTCAAACAACTACACAAACTTGTCTCAAGCAAAAACACGAATCCATAGCATTTGAAACACTCCCAAACACAAAAACCACATTTCTGCCCAAAACAGGACAGCCTCTGCAAAATCTAAGCCATTTCAATATTGACTCGTGCGTTTCTTGATTCAACACTTGAAACACCTTACATACATCACATCTAAACTATCCAAGCCCTTGTCTTGCAACTGTAACCCCTATTTCAAATATCACCATTTTCATTTTGGAAGGTTGCAGGTTGACTTCTACAAGGAGTTTCAGCCATCTACAAGGCCAACTAAGCATTGGAAAAGCTTGAGGGAACTTCAAGGAAGCTCACACGATCTTCAGGCCTCACTCAAAGTCCCCACATTGCCATATCCAAACTCAGCTGAACAAGGTATTTTTCAAATCTCTATCTCCTTATTTAGGCATCTTTAGGTCACGATTTGTGAAGCAAAGATGTAGTCATTAACTTGCTGAAACTGTACATATGCATAGTTGTTATTTATATTAACTGAGTAGTGAGAATTTGAAGCTTGAAGTTCATGAAAAATTTAGGTCAGAAATTAGGGGTGATAAAATTCTCTTTGATCTTTGAGTGTTAGGTCACAAACTTTATATCACTGGAATCGTGAGACCATGAGCTACATTTTTCATGTTACAAGTTTTTGATTTTATGCAAAGAATAATAAGTTACAGGTTGAAGCAAAAAACGCGCGCTTGGAGAAGTTGGAGGACGGGGATGAAGTACTGGGCCTGGCGCGCCTTGGGCCTCCTGTTTCTACTTTTCACACCCCCTGTTTCCTATTTGCACCCCCTTTGCATATTTTTATATTTTTGCATATTTTTATGTTTATTGACTTTATTATTTTTTTCTGAACATTAAAAAATCCCAAAAATATTTTCTTAGTTTTTTGCATTTTTATTTCATTTTTTATCTTATTTTTTTTGCATAAAATATTGATTAATCAAATAAATAGAACTTTATTTTTTTAAAAATAAATAGTAAATATATTTAAAAATATCATAAATTTTTATTTTATTATTCATACACGTAAAGTATTATTTCCACACATATTTTAATTTTTAATATTTATTAATAATATTATTTATTATTTCTTGTATATAAATAGATAAAATAAATAAGAAACATTTATTTTCTTTTAAATCAAAAAATTAGGGTTTCCCCTTTCAAAAATAATAATATTATTTTTTCTTATTTTTAGGACTTCAATAATATTATTCTCTCATACATAAAACAATTACAAAAAACATTTTGCATTCATACATTTTATTGCATATTTAAAATAATTGTTTATTTATTTATTGTACAAAATTCAATTGGGTTGTAATAATTTTTAGGGTTTTATTTTAAGCAATGTCCCCCATTCAAAACTTGTATCCCCCCTCCCATAATATTTTTGTAATAGCTTAGATTTACTTTACGCAATTTATCGCATTATATACATGTTTAGTAAACTAGGGTTTGTATGATAAGACAAAAATATCAAACAAATAACATGACCTAATACAAGACAAAAAAGCATGTAAAATAACAACACATTGCACACAACACCCCTAGGGTTTCACCCACTTTGTAGCCTAAAAAATGGCCATGGTATGCATGCTAGGTATCTTGGCAAAAATCAATCAAAACAAAAAGATCATAGTCCATCGATGACGCTATCAAAAAGGTTGCCTAAAAATGATCTTAGTCCCTCAAACTTGCTAAGATACTTGGCAACATTGCTATCATGGTCATACGATGACCCACGCCCGTCCCGTTTAACATCCAAAGATAGGGTTGTCTACTAAAATAATAGTAGGTCAACAATGTCAAAAGGAATAAAAATATACAAGAAAGACTTTTGAGTAGGTAGATATGCTTCTAGTTACTTGATCATTTCAAAAAGAATCCTTTCTATTTTCAAAAACACACACACATTTCCAAAACATTTCCAAACAACTTTCAAAACATTGAAATATTTTTCAAAAGACAAACATCTTTGTATACATTCTTACGAACGAGAATCATTACAAAGATTGCCTAAAAAAAGGCCTCTTTTCAAAATACTTTCAAAACCACACAAAGCACCATTTCAAACAATTGCAAAAGCAGAGCAAGTGATCTAAACAAGTAACTAAGAGCCCATGGATAACCATGGATGAAAATGGTGCTAGCACCTTCCCTTTTCATAATCTACCACCCGAACTCAAGAAAACATCTCAAAGGTCTTTCCTGTGCTTTTTTACCTTTCCTTTTGGATAAAAGAAAAGTCGGTGGAGACTCTTTCTAAACGCAACATTTGCAAACACAAATGCAAAACCTCAAGTGAGTTCTCCCACCGCATCACAGACCCCCACATACGAAGGGCCATTTATGGTTAAGAACATTTTCTCAGGAGGAGCTATGATTCTAACCACCATGGATGGTGACGACCTTCCTCACCCCGTCAATATAAACATAGTGAAAAAATACTACGTATAATCAAAGGCCCGCTAGGTTGACTGGCCTAGGCAAAAATAAGGGCTTCCCGGCGAACCAAAAGGGTTCGGGAAAAAGTAAGGGATGAAAATAAAAAACTGTACACCCGGCAAGTCGAAAACCTGAAAAGGCGGCTTGGACAAAAAAGGGTATCCCGGTGGATTGAAAACACGAGAGGGCGGTCCAGGCAAAAATTAGGGATCAAAGCGTAACACTATGTCTCATTGGATCACCTTGCGACCAGACTTCAGTATCAACTATCAAGCTCGGACGACACCAATCAATCTGATCTATCTTCGACCAAGTAGAAAAGTGATGAGACGCTCAAAGATATAAAGGCAATAGCATAGTTAGAACCCAGTGGGATTGTTTCACATAGCTATTTTTCTTTCTTTTACACAAATTGTATAAATTCTGTTTGTTCGGCGGCGTTCTCTTACTAGGACGTCAGCCCCTTGTACAAAATGCCTATTACAGGAAAACTTCAAAATCAATACAATTCATTTTCACAAAGAAATTTCAACTTGTGTTTTCTTTTTCTGTTTTGTTTTGTAAGAACGTCCAATGGTTCATTTTTTATATATGCATTTGACAATAATTGCTGCTCTTAAATATTTACATGCGAAACAAAAGACAATTACTCGTAATTCCAGGAACAGGGGCAAACAAGAAATGTCCAAACCTTACAGTTGCTCTATCCACCAGGTACAGGGATAAAACCAGCTTGAGAATCTAACTGAAAATTCATACACTCCCCGTAGAGTTGGAGGTATTCCAAAGAAAGCGGTGTCAGCTCTCTCCAGCCGAGGTTCACAATCGCGAATGAGTCGGCAAAATGCTCCCCAAGCAGAGTTTATCTATCACCAGCAATAGAAGTTCACCATCAACTGAGTTTATTTCTTCCACAAGCAGAAACTCAATCCCCAGCAGGTTCATTATCACTAGCAATGGTAATTCATCCCCAGCGAAGTTATTTCTCCAAATCAGCAGATCATCCAACAGAGTATCTCTCTTCTCCACAGAGTCATTCTCTCGCCAATTTATTCTCCAACAGAGTCTCTCCCGGCGGAATATTCTCAAACAAGATGGATGTAAGTCTCCGGCTAATCATCTTCGGTCATTATCCCCAACGAGCGCGAAGAACTTAACTCCTTGAACTCTTTAACAGCAGTCCGAGAATTATTCTCCCCGGCTAGAGAATATCACAAAAAAACATTGCATATCCATACATCATAGCATGCACATATGCATCATACAACACAATCTCATTTATTTTGAGAACATCATTTCTCAATACATTTCATACATCATGACATTATATACGACTAACTCTTTACCTTTCAGGGAAAGATACAATCAAATTCTCACAAGTTTTCTCTGGTTCAGTCAAATCAACGCTAAGATTTATGTTCTAGTTCAAGTTATGAAGCCCGGATTCGACCGGATAATATCTTGATTTCTCCAAAATACTACGAAGCCTGGAATCGACCGGATAGTGGTATATCCCAAATTCAAAGCTATGAAGCCCAGGAATCGACCGGAAAGTAGTTGAATCCCCGATAAGTTACTATGAAGCCTGGAAATCGACCAGATAGTAGTACAAGACACCATGAAGCCTGGAATCAACCAGATAGTGGTATATCATAAACACAAGCTGTGAAGCTTGAAGATCAACCAGAAAATAGCTTAACCCCTTAACAAGTTATTGTGAAGCCTTGAAATCGACCAGATAGCAATACAAAATACCATGAAGCCTAGAATCGACCAGATAATGGTATAAGACACCGCGAAGCTTGGATTACGACCAGATAGCGGCAAAGGATACTTAAGCCTGGGACACAACCAAATAACAATATAAGACACTGCAAAGCTTGGAATTCGACCAAATAGCAGTTTACTCGGCCAATTACGATGAAGCCGAGAAATCGACCGAATATTAGTATGCCTTAAAATCAAGTTGAAGCCCAGATGCGACCGGATAACAACTTAATTCCTTCTGAAGCCTGGAGCACGACCAGATAAGAAGTGATAAATTGTGAAGCCTAGATAACGACCAGATAGCAAGTTTAATCCCATCCCCCCAGTAAGTCGCTGTAAATCCTGGAGCACGACCATATAGCAGTCAATCTTATATTCCTCAGTGAATCATTATAAAGCCTGGAACACGAACAAATGGCAGTTAATTTTCACCTCCTCGACAAAGAGATGATTCCCCATTAGAGTAACGGACAACTGAAGCTCCTAAAACTCTATCTCTCTCTCTCAAGACAGAGACCAACATTCCCCAGCATAATCCTCCTCAACAACAGGTATACGGGCTCTCGCAAAGGAATCTCTTATGCGATCGACGCCTCCTCTGATGGCATCTTTAAGCCCATCTTCTGACATCAACCTCCAAATGGAATCTATAAGCCTATTTCCTACATCGCAAGACGAGTACCACTTCACGCGAGTGCAAATTTCTAGGTACTCTAGTGTTCAATCATCTTCCACCTTCGGATCACGAACGACAGACAAACCAATCTACATCCTCAGGTTTAAGAAGATTGAACAGGGGCAGCTGTTTTACCCCAAAACTTGCCCTCCCATATTTCTCAATACATGTCAAGTGAGGTCCTCAAATTGCTCAAGGAAGTCCAAGGGTTGACCAGACAAACTCTCTCCTAAGGCAGTCTACCTAAAATTAGGATTTCAGTTTTCATCAAGATGTTTGAATCCAAAGGGTCCCAAATTCTCACCATTGTCCTCATATGTTCTCAAGATCATCCATGTCAAGTTTCATACCTTGCAAAGGAAGTTTGCTCATTCAATTGCTCAAAGGCCTGAAAATCGATTGTGCTAGGGCAAAAGTCAACTGTGTCCTACATACAGTCAAACTTCAAGATTTTTGGTCAACATTCTCATTTTGAAGTATTATTCATCATTTTATCAAGGGTTGATCATGATTCCTCAAGGATTGCTCACAATTCATCAAAACCAAAAAGTTGCTAAATTAGGGTTTTGTAGGAAAAGTCAACTCAACTTTGACCAAGCATAACTTTCTCATACTTTATCAAAGATGACCCATCCAAAGATCATTTTTAAGAGGATGCAATTCCCTACAATTCATATTCATCTCCCAAGTTCAAAATATGCACTCACAAGAAGATATAAATTTGGACATTATAGGTCATTTTGGAAAGTCAACAAAAACACCTTTTTTGTCAAAGCTTCATACATTAACATGGAAGACTCAATTGAGATGAGAATAAAAGGGTTGCTTATAGGACATCTTAAGCTTTCTAAAAAGTCTAAGAACACATATCTAGGGTCAAAATTGAAGGAGTTATGCATTGGTGAAGTTGACCCCTTTTTGCAAAATTGCCAAAAGTCAAATGTGCCCAAAATTGCAATTTTTGTCAAATGGGTCCAACTTTTTATGGTTGCATTGAGTGTGTAACATGACCCACGACCCATGATTCTTTCCATTTGTCATTCTTTTATTTTTATCATTTATTTTGATTTTATTTCAATTAAAACAAATAAAATCAAAATAAAATCATGAAAATATCAAAAACTAATCAAAGCTTGAGATTTTGTGCATGTTTAGGTCTATTATACAGTTGAAGATGGAATCAAATCGTGCAAGCTTCATTTGGACACAAAAAGATTGGATTTTCGCAATTTAGAAAGATTTGCACTAAGAATCAAATCATTAATCAATGATCATTATTGGAGAAGATTTGAAACAAAATTGCAACCCTAATTCATTCTTGGGTACATAAGGAAGATGTTCAGATCAAAAACAAGGGGATTGGAGGCGTGTAAACAAGAGAGCAAGTTTCAAAAAATTGGGAAAAAGTGGCACACTGATTTATAAGTTTCAGACCAATTCAAAGCGTTCTAGTCATCTCAATCGCTTCCTGGACGTTCTAGGATCCTATTCCAATCACTAGCAAGCCTCATAACATCCAAAAACACACTATAAGAGTCCCACGACTTCCATGTTTTTGGAATTCGTATATCATGATTCTAGCATAGTTAGCATGTTTTATTGACATATCCTTAATCCATGAGTCATTTGCAAGCTAATGGTGGTACTTAATTGCATTTTCATTAACTGTAGAGCAAGATGCCATAGTTAGGGTTCTTGGTTCGTTTTTGAGGTTTTTCTTTACAGGTACAATTGGCCATGGATAAGGGTACCATGATGCTCGTGAGGTTGTCATGAGTTGATTGTGCCATCGTTTTGCATTTATCACGCTTGTACAGGATTTTGGAAAGGTACAAGGCTGTACCTACGCCCCTTGTCCGTAGGTAAAAGTCCTGGATCTAAAACGACAGAGATGGTGAGGAAGATGATAACGTGGCGCCCCATGGATGGTCCATTGAAATCTGCGCACGTTTTAAGATTATGCTTTTGGTTTTACCATATTATATTTCTTTGTCATTAACCATACAAATAAGCAAGCTAGATCAGATAGCCATCATGCAGGGTAAAATGCCAAAGGGCCTGAGTTCGATCCCCAGGTCCCCATATTATTCCATATTATTTTGCATTACCTAATCAAGTGTAAAGGCGTCCCACAAAGTCCACCATACGTCATCAGCTTTCAGTCATCAGATCCCAAGCAAGCCAAATCCAAGGTCTCTCCATGAGGATCCACAATACACCCCAGTCAAGCTAGCAACATGGGATCTGGAAAAGTCAAATGGGCTAGGCGCTATTGGGCTCAGAAAGGGCAATTAACACCCCCTCCTTTGCTATAACACCAGGCCCATTCTAATTTCTTCTCTATTTTTTTCTTTTATTTAATTTATTTTGTTTAATTATTTTCTAAAACAAATTAATTCCTTTTTTTATAAAAAAATCATAACATTAATTTTTCACACATTTAGAATTTAGGTTTTATTTTATTTTACCAAATTTAATTTTATATTAGTTAAATTTAATTTTAGGGTAATTCCAACTTTTTGTAAATAATTAAAATCAAATTAGAAAATTAGGTTTGCTTTTGATTTAATTTTTATTTCTTTTCTCAATAAAATAAAAATACAAAAGAGGTTGATTTAATTATTTTTCTTAAGCTTAAATTAATTAGTAATTAGGTTTCTTTACTTATTTGATTAAACTCTATTTTTCTCAAAATAACACAAAAACCAAAACAATGATTTTTCCTTTTAAGTTGTAATTAGGTTTAGAAGGGGTCAAAACCCTAATTCTCTCCTTTCGATTCATCGCGCGCATTTATTTATTTTTACCATATTAATGTAACTGCTTACGGTATGTAATAGTTTAATTAGGATTTTCTTTTATTTATCTTTTTACGGGGTTTTGGCTATGTAATTAATCCCCCTCCCCGAAGCCTTGTAATAGCGTAGTTTTATTTCTTGCATTTTAATTTTCGCAAATATTAACTGTTAGATGTATGTTAATAAGATTGTATGACAAGATTACATGAAAATTTAAAATGGCTAGCAAACTTGTGATGCAGTGGGAGAACTGACTTGAGGTTTTGCGTTTGTGTTCGCAAATGTTTCGGTTTAGCAAGGAAAGACCTTTGAGATGTTTTCTTGGGTTCGGGGGGTAGATTATGAAAAGGGAAGGTGCTAGCACCCTTTTCATCCATGGTTTTTCATGGACTCTTAGTTACTTGTTTTAGATCAATTACTTTTGCTTTTCAATTGTTTGAAATGGTGCTCTTGTGTGTGGTTTTGAAAGTATTTTGAAAAAAGGCTTTTGTCTAGGCAACCTTTGTAATGATTCTTGTTTGAATGTATACAAAGGTGTTTGTCTTTTCAAAAATATTTCAATGTTTGAAAGTTGGTTTTGGGAAATGTTTTGAAATTGTGTTGTGTGTTTTTGAAAATAGCAAGGATGGTTTTCAAGTTTGATCAAGTAATTAGGAGCATCTACCTACCTACTCAAAAGTCTTTCCTACACATTTTTAACCCTTTGACATTGTTGTTTTACCATTGCATTTGGTAAACAACCTTGAATTTGGATGTTAAACGGGACAGGCGCGGGTCATCGTATGACCATGATAACAATATTGCCAAGTATCTTAGCAAATTTTTGAGGGACTAGATCGTTTTTGTATAGGCAACCAAGATAGCGTCATCGAGGGACTATGATATTTTGTTTTTTGATTGATTTTGCCAAGATACCTAGCATGCATACCATGGCCATTTTTAAGGCAACAAGTGGATGAAACCCTAGGGGTGCTTGTGTGCATTGTGTTGTCATTTTTCATGCATTTTTGTCTTGTATTAGTCATGCTATATATTTTGATTTTTGGTTATCATACAAACCCTAGTTTTGCTATCATGGCATATTTGAAAGCTATAAAGTGCGTAAAAGTAAATCTACGACTATTACAATATTATTATGGGAGGGGGGTACAAGTTTGAATAGGAGGATATTTGCAAGAAAATAAAACCCTAATTTCAACTATTACAACCAAATTGAATTTATTGTACAAATAATAAATTGACAATATTTAAATATGCAATTAAATATAAACATGCAAAAATGTTTTTGTATTTATTTTATGTATGTAAAATAAATTATTTAATGTCTAAAAATAAGAAAAATATTTAATGATTATTTTTGAAAAGGGTGGAAAACCCTAGTTTTTGGTTTAAGAAAAATATATATATTATATTATTTATTTATGTACAAGAATATAAAATAAAAATATATACAAGAGTGTTAAAAAATTAAATGTGTGAGAAAAATATTATTTAAGTATATAAATAATAAAAATAAAAATATATAATATTTTTTGTATTATTTATGAATTTATTTTAAGAAAATAAAAGTATATATTATTTAATAACTATTCTTATGCCAAAAAAAATAATAAAAACAATAAAGTAAAATGTGAAAATTTAAGAAAATATTTTTGGGAATTTTTAGTATCTAGAAAAAATAATAAAAGTCAGAAATGAAAATAGAAATGGAAAATATAAAAAAAATAAAATCAATGGGCCAAGGGGGTGTAGGAAGTAAACAGGGGGTGTCAAAAGCAAGGCAAAATCAAGCCCAACCCACATTCCTCATCATCACTGTCCTCCAGAACAAGAAAAACGTGCGCCAATGGTTCAAATCTGTATCTCCCGCATTTTTGCTTAAAAACAAAAACTTGCAACATGAAAGTTATAGCTCTTGATCACACAATTCTAATCATATAAAAAATTTAATCTAACTCTCAAAGACCAGAGAGAATTTCTTTGGCCCTAAATCTTGACCTAGTTTTTTCAGAAAGTTCAAACATCAAATACTCCTAGCTCAGTTAACATAAATGAATTTTATCCATAGGTACAACTCAAGGGCAATGAGGACTACATTTTTTATTCATAAACCTAAGCCTAATGATTCCTAAATAGAGAGATAGAAGTTTGAAATTTACCTGTTTCAGTCAAGCTCGAGTATGGCAATGCAGCAACTTTCAGTGAGGCCTGAGGTTCTTTTGAGCTTGCTTGATGTTCCCTTGATCTTTCCCAATGCTTGGCTTGCTTTGAAATGGCTTAAATCTTCCTATAGAACTCAACCTGCAAACTCAGAATTTGAAAATGGTGAAGTGTGTAAATGGAGTTACAGTGACTTGTGAATGGTTGGGATAACTTAGGTATGTTGTATGGAGTGTGTTGGAACTGGTTGCAAGCAAAACGCACGAGTGGATTTTGTTTTGGAAGTCAATCTGCAGAACCTGCCCTGTTTTGACAAGAACTTGGTGTTTTGATGTTAGAGGGTGTTTGAGAGGCGTAGGGCTCGTGTTTCTGACCTTAGGAAATGTGTAAAACTTGTTTGAAATGTTACCAAGACTTGGTTATATCAGATTACAAAGTTGTGGTGATTTTGCATAATGACTTGTTTTTGAAGTAAAAAGTGAGAAGTGACCATGCCAAGGTTGTACAGGCCTGTATTCTAGCTGCACAAAGTTGGTAAACTTTTCCTGATATTAGGGAGCTTTGTTTGCAGCAAAAGGCTTGATGTATGGCTCAAGATAATCAATTCGACATAAAGCATGCTTCATGTAAATGGCATTGTTATCTTTTTGCCAAAAATGGATTAATCCTTTGTATAATGATTCATAGATCAGAACAATGCTTCTAACCAATTGGTTTGCATTTAATTTATGAGTGTGGAAGGGTTTAAGGACCTGTAAATTAAGTACAAGCATGGCTGGACATAATTTGCAACTTGTAGCATGGTGTAAAATGCCTTGGCCAAAAGTGATAATTTCTCATTTTCAAACCTTCGATTCTCCCTAACCACAAATGATTTTGGAGAGTTCTTTGACATTTTGCAAAGCTTGTAACATTCTCTACAATCCATATTTGAAATGAATTTTTAGATTCCACTTGGAACTATATGAAAAATTGCCATGAAGATAGGTCAAAATCCTGCCTAAACTAGGGCAAAATTTCACTAAGTTAAAAGTTTCATGGACCCTTGTTCACAAAATCATAACTTGAGATCCAAGCATATTTTGGGAAAACTATGTGAATCAAAGATGTAGATTTTGTGGAGGAATACAACTTTCATGTTGGAAGTTTTGTTTGAATCCAATTGCATCATGGTGAAAATGTTGGGCAAAGTTTGGAAAAAATAAGAAATTTTCATAACTTAAAAAATTTCTAAGTTATGAATATTTTCCATTTTAAACCCTAATTTTCAAAATTAGGTTTCTTGGTGAAAAAGTTTCATGTTTTGACACATCTTGATGAAAAATGACCCTTAGCACTTGATTTTGACCAAAAAGTCAAAGTTTGACTTTTCAGTGTACAGTTGATTTTTGATCAGTTGACTGGAAAATTCTGTCAATCCAATGCAATTGAGATCTTTTGAACCTTGTGATTAGGTCAAGATGATGCCATTGAGTCCTTGAGTCCATGCTTGAACCAAATTTGTCATTGGCTAGGTTAAAAATCATAAATTGCCCTTCTGTAGTCAAAACCCTAAAAATGACCATTTTGCCCTTTTGATGATCGAATCAAATTTCTTGAGGAGTTGTGGTCCAAACTTGAACAAATGGTTCATATGAGTTTATAATGTTGTTATGGATAAAAAATTATGAGGTTTGACTGTAAATTGGCCACAATTGACTCTTTCCCCAATACAACTGATTTTTAGGTCAACTGTCCAACTGACTGGGCAAAAATTTGATTCAACGCTTGAAACTTAGTATGGGCAATCTTATAAGTCCAACATGAAGTATGAAAGTCACATTTAGCATTGGAAGTCCAAAAATCCTTGTGCAAACTCAAACCCTAATTTCAGGTCAACAGTGCAAGGAGATGTCTTGAGCTGAGCAAACCCTAATCCTGTCTGGAGTTCAAAGAGTCCTGTGAGGGGAAATCTTGATAAAATGAGAGGGAAAATTTTGGGGTACAACAGCTGCCCCTGTTCAATATTTTTGAACATGAAGAGTTAGATTGACGAGTTTGTCGTTCGTGACTCGAAGGTAAAAGATGATTGGACACTAGAGTGCCCGTAAGTTTGCACTCGTCAAAATGGGATTGAGGGAATGGGCTTAAAGATGCCATTTGGAGGTGACAGAATCTTGTCGGAGATGGGCTTAAATATGCCATCCAAGAGTTTTTGTTAAAAATCAGGAGAATGAATATCAGAATGGTATCCGTATCTGAAGCGTATCCGAGCTGTAACTGTATTTGATCTGAATGAATAACAGAATGACTGTCGTGTCTGGAGTGTATCTGTATTGTATCTGAATATGAAGTAGGCGAAAAAATGACGTCCGTGTCTGGGTCATCTCTGGGCTAGGGAAAAAGTCTGAATGAGTGACATAATGGCTTCCGTGTCTGGAGCGTATCTAGACTGTATCTGAAGTTGAGATCTGTATGAGTAGCAGAATGACTTCCGTGTCTGGAGTGTATCTGAACTGTAACTGGGATCTGGATAAGTGACATAATGACTTTCATGTCTGGAGTGTATCTGAACTTGAAATTGATAGTTGAATCTGAACGAGAAATAGAATGGCTTCCGTGTCTAGAGCGTATCTAATTTGTATTTGATTGTTGAAGTCTGAATGAGTAGCAGAATGGCATCCGTGTCTGGAGCGTATCTGTACTGTATCTTGACTTGAAATCCTAAATGAGTAATAGAATGACCTCTGTGTCTGGGGTGTATCCATACTATATCTGAATAAGAGATCTGAATGAGTAACATAATAACTTCCATGTCTGGAGTGTATCCGTACTATATCTGAAATCTTTGAAAATTTGTTAAAGATAACTTTCAATCTTATCCTGAAAAGGGTAAAATGTTAGCTGAAACACAAGGTTATGTTGCATGAAATGTATGATGCAATAAGATGTGTTTTATGATATATGCATGTAATGTATGCGTATGTAAGCTGATTAGCCATCTTGCTGAGGAAAATAAATCCTTGATAGCTAGCTATAATGAAATCTTTGACTGCTGTCGAGGGAAATAAATCCTTGACTGCTGCCGGAGATTCAAAATCTTTGATTGCTGAGGATGAGAAATCCTTGGACCACTGTTGGGGATAGAAAATCCTTGGCAACTCGCGGGGATTATCAAAAACTTTGACAACTTCTGTGGGGATGTGAGAATCCTTCACGACTTTCCTAGGGATATATGGATCCTTCAAGTCTGCTCGAGAAACCTGCTTGGGGAATCCAGAGAACTTTTGATGACTATGGCTGGAGATTACACAATGGGAATCCTTACTCGGCTGAGGAATAAGGAAACTTCTGATGATCTCACTGGGGATTAAACAAAAGAGAATATTGATCTGCCGGAGAATAAGGAAGATTCTGATGGCTTCTGCGGAGACTTAAGAATGAGAAACTTCGATCTCCTGGGGAAAATGAACCCTTGGGTACTTCACTGGAGAAGTGAGAATGAGAATCTTCGATCTGCAGGAGATTTAAAAATTCTGACAAATTCATGCTGGGAGTAATGAAGGCTCTGACAACTTCACTGGGGAATCCAAACTGAGAGTTTTCAATATGCTAGGGGAATTTGAATCCTTGGGGACTTCAAACTGGGAAGTTAAGAATGAGAATCTTCATTCTGTTGGGGAGTAAAAACTCTGTGAGGAATAGCTGTACTGCTGGGGAGTAGCAATCCTGCTGGAAAGTAAGTTCAAGACTCTATGGGGAAAAAGCTTATTCTTGTTTGGAAAAAGTTCAGGAGTTTGGGTTGTATGCCAATCTACTGGGGAATTATCCTAGGTTGGGGATAAAACAAAAGTTAACTGTTATCTGGTTGATTTCCAGGTTTTAAGACAACTTGCTGGGGAATCAGGAGAAACTGGATGGTTTCCACTGTAGATTGGTAGTTGGAAATTTGACTTTGTTGGGGAAGAAGGTTTCATCTTTGCTGGGGATTTATGACCCAAAGTGTTTACTCCGCGGGGAATTGGGAGTTTGAAGACTTAACTCTGATGGTGGATTAAGGGTTTGAAAATATAACTCCGCAGGGGATTGGGAGTTTGAAGCTTTACTCTGGCGAGGATTTTGAAATTTAATTCCGTTGGGGATATGTATTTCAAGGTTTTAGCTCCGCTAGGGATCTGGATGATGTACTGTAGGGGATTTCTCTTCGAATAGCCTAAAGACGTTTTCCTATACTTTCAACCTGTCAGTAATTGTTCTTTCACATTTCGTTTATTTGTAAACAGTGATTATATTCAAATGCATATGCTCATTTAATAAACCATTGAACGTTTTCAAATAAAACACAAGTGTAAAGAAAAGAAAAGGCAAATAGTTTTATGCACTTTGAAGTATCTTTGTATTAACTTTGTGTAAGTATTTTGTACAAAGGAGACAGACATCCTAGTAAGAGAATGTTGTCATAAAAATTGAGAAAAATTTATACAAAGAAAGATGGATATGTGTAAAAATTCCATGGGGTTCCCATTCTGCTATAGCCTTCGTAACTCTGGATATCTTGCCCATTCGTTGCTTCATCCGAAGATGATTGGGTTGATCAGAAGCCTGGAGCTTATCTAGTGAAGAGATTGTCCTTAAAGTGATCCGACGAGACATAGTCATACGCTTTAATTCCCTAACTTTTGCCTGGACCGCCCTTTCGGGTTTTGGGTCCACCGGGAAACCCTTTTTTGTCCAAGTCGCCCTTTCGGGTTTTCAACTTGCCGGGTGTATAGATTTTTTTATTTATCCCTAATTTTTGCCTGAACCGCCCTTTCGGGTTTTCGATTCACCGGGATGCCCATTTTTGCCCAAGTCGCCCTTTTGGGTTTTCAACTTGTCGGGTCATTTATGCGTAGTATCTTTTGACTATGTTTGTGTTCGCAGGGTGCGGCAGGTCGTCGTCGTCCATGGTGGTTGAGATCATTGCCCCACCATAAAAGATATTTTTGATCACAAATGGTCCTTCGTAAGTAGGAGTCCATTTGCCCCTGGGATCACTTTGCGGCAAGATGATCCGCTTGATTACAAGGTCCCCGACTTGATATACCTGGCGCCTGACTCTCTTGTTGAATGCCTTGATCATCCTTTTTTGATACGCCTGACCATAGCAAACAACAGTAAGTCGCTTCTCATCAATCAAGTTAAGTTGATCAAGTCGGGTCTGAATCCAATCTTCTTCACTCAAACCAGCATCCTTCATGATTCTCAAGGAGGGAATCTGAACCTCGATAGGTAAAACAGCTTCCATGCCGTATACCAAAGAATAGGGCGTTGCCCTAGTTGAAGTGCGTACCGTGGTATGGTACCCGTGCAGAGCAAACGATAGCATTTCATGCCAGTCCTTGTAGGTGACTGTCATCTTTTGTATGATCTTCTTGATATTTTTGTTCGCAGCTTCGACAACACCGTTCATCTTTGGCCGATAGGGAGATGAATTGTGATGTTGAATCTGGAACTGCTCACACAGAGCGGTGATCATAGTGTTGTTCAGGTTTGTACCGTTGTCAGTGATAATACTTTCGGGGATACCATACCGGAAAATGAGATTCTGCTTGATGAAGCGGGCAACAACATTCTTTGTAACAGATGCGGAGGAAGTTGCTTCGACCCATTTGGTAAAGTAGTCAATGGCCACCAGGATGAAACGGTGTCCATTGGATGTTGTAGGCCTGATCTCTCCAATCATGTCGATTCCCCACATAGCGAATGGCCAAGGAGCTGATAAGACATTGAGAGGTACTGGAGGTATATGTACCTTATCCGCATATATTTGACATTTATGGCATGTTCGAGAATGTTGATGGCAGTCAGCTTCCATCGTAGACCAGTAATAGCCTGCCCGTAGAATCTTCTTAGCCATCGTATGTCCGCTAGAGTGAGTTCCAAAGGTACCATTGTGCAGTTCAGCCATGATCTGCTCTGCTTCAACCTTGTCCACACAACGGAGCAGAATGAAATCATGATTGCGCTTGTATAGGATACCATTGCTCAAAAAGAACTTAGCTGAGAATCTCCTCAAGAACTTTTTGTCGTTGACTGAAGCTCCTTCAGGGTATTCTTGTGCTTCGAGATACCTTTTGACGTCATGAAACCAAGGTCGATCCACTATTTCTTTGGTATTAATCTCGTGACAATGTGCAGGTTCGTCCATCCGTTCAATGGTGATTTGGGGAGCCTCATTATCCCTGTTAAGTTTAAACATGGATGGCATTGTAGGTAGAGCATCTGCTAGCTGATTTTCTTCTCGCGGGAAGTGCTCGAAGGTAATCTGCTCGAAATGTGGTAACAATGTCAAGACATGTTCTTTGTAAGGGATGAGGTTTGGATGTTTAATATCCCACTCTCCTTTGATCTGACTGATGACCAAAGCCGAGTCCCCAAATACAATTAAAGATTTGATTCCCAAGTCAATGGAAGCCTTGAGACCAAAGATACAAGCTTCATACTCGGCCATGTTGTTGGTGCAGCTGAAGCAGAGTCTGGAGGTGAAAGGTGTATGGCAACCTTCTGGAGAAATAAGTACCACGCCGATACCGTTGCGAAGTGCATTAGAAGCACCATCAAAGTACAGGGTCCATCGGGATCCTTGTTCAGGTCCGTCATACGGTCTGTAATCTTTAATGCTATCCAAAGTCATGATATCCTCGTCGGGGAAGTCGAACCTCATGGATTGGTAATCTTCGACAGCTTGATGGGCCAGATGATCGGCTAGCACACTTCCCTTTATAGATTTTTGGGTTGTGTACTGTATATCGTACTCTGTTAGGATCATTTGCCACCTAGCTATTCTTCCAGATAAAGCAGGCTTCTCGAAGATGTACTTAATCATATCCATCTTAGAGATCAACAAAGTGGTATGAGTCAACATATACTTCCTTAGCCGGCGAGCAGCCCATACCAAAGCGCAACAAGTTTTCTCGAGAAGTGAGTATCGGGTCTCACACTCGGTAAACTTTTTTCTAAGGTAATAAATGGCATGCTCTTTTCGGCCAGACTCGTCATGTTGGCCCAATACGCACCCCATTGAATTCTCTAGGACGGTCAGATACATGATTAAGGGCCTTCCTTCGACGGGTGGCATCAATATAGGAGGTTCTAGCAAATACTCCTTGATTTTATCGAAAGCAAATTGACAGTCATCATTCCATTTAACCACCTGATCTTTCTTCAACAACTTGAAGATTGGTTCATAGGTAGATGTTAGGTGAGAAATGAACCTTGCAATTTAGTTTAGGCGTCCCAAGAAACCTCTGACCTCCTTCTCAGTGCGAGGGGAAGGCATTTCTTGTATAGCTTTGACTTTGGCAGGATCAACCTCGATGCCTTTGTTGCTGACTATGAAACCCAAGAGTTTACCGGATCTGACTCCGAAAGTGCACTTGTTAGGGTTCAGTCTGAGCTTGTACTCTTTCAACCTGGCAAACAGCTTTTGCAGATGGTCGAGGTGTTCTTCTTTAGTTTGTGAACGGGCTATCATGTCATCTACGTAAACCTCTATCTCATGATGTATCATATCATGAAACAAAGCTACCATGGCGCGTTGATAGGTTGCCCCGACATTCTTTAGTCCGAATGGCATCACTTTATAGCAGAACGTACCCCACTGTGTAACAAAAGTAGTTTTCTCCATGTCTTCAGGTGCCATTTTGATCTGGTTGTAACCTGAAAATCCATCCATGAAAGAAAATACCTTGTGTTGAGCTGTATTGTCAACCAAGATGTCAATGCGCGGTAGTGGAAAGTCATCTTTAGGGCTGGCCCTATTTAAGTCTCTGTAATCCACGCACATTCTGACATTGTCGTCCTTCTTAGGTGCATGCACAATGTTAGCAACCCATTGTGGATAGGATGTAACAGCAAGAAAACCAACATTGAACTGCTTCATCACTTCAGCTTTGATCTTTTCAGACATATCGAGCCTCATTCGACAAACTTTCTGTTTAACTGGTGGACAGTCTTCTCTCGTAGGGAGACGGTGAACCACAATATATGTATCAAGTCTCGGCATGTCTTCATAAGACCAGGAGAAGATCTCAACATGTTCATTCAACAACTAAACTAAGCGCTCCTTGACACTTGGCTCTAGGTTGGCACCCACTCTGATTTCTTTTCTGTCTTCCTTTATTCCCAAGTTGATTGTCTCTAACAACTCCTCATGAGGCAGAATAGCCATTTCTTCCTGTTGTAGTAGTCTAGCCAATTCTCCAGGCACTTCACAGTCTTCATCACCTTCGTATTCAGCATGGTAGACCAGATCTTAAGAGTCACTGAAGGTCATAGCAGAATTGTTACCCATGGAATCCGAAATGGAAGGGTACCTGCATTTATGAGTATGGGTGTGTGTAAGGGATAGCCACCTTTAAACAAATAAAATGTAAAAAGAAAGAAAATGAACATAAAAGTTTATATGTGAAAATGTCCATGATTCATTAAAATGGCATATGAAGATGAAAAATCAAACCCTTACAAATGGAGCTATATGCCTCGGGTAAGGCACAAGGTTAAAAGTGTACGAATTGTTTAAGAATTATTAGAAACCAACAGAAATGTTTGAAAGATAAATTACTGATTGATGAAAGTAATGGGAACAAAGTCCTTTGCCTCCCAATTGCTCAATCCTCCTTCAACGGTAGGGAAAATCCAGTCTTCCAGATTGCTCTCCTCTTCACCATCCTCCAAAGCATTGACTCCATGATGGGTGATCTTCACTGGTGGCTCTCCAACCCGGGAGCGACGAACAACCTTTTGAGCAGAAGCAGTGAAACCCAAGCCGAATTTATCACATTTAAAGGGAAAGTCTGGAAGTTGCCCCCAGATTGTGCTTCCTCCTTCTTCAATCACAGCCTTAGCATCCTTCAAAGAAGACATCCGAGGTGGAGGTCTGGTAATCATGGGTACAGAAGCCACTATCTTGGTTGCTGCAATCTCTTCAGAAACTTGTTCGAAGTGTTGAAAGGGGGTTTCGATGAATTCACCATCCAATTCCACATAGCAGAAAGAATTTAGATGGCTTATCATGTATTCCTTTTCGCCGTGAACAATTACAATTTTCCCCTGGACAGGGTACTTGAGCTTTTGATGCAGAGTTGAAGTGACGGCTCCAACATGATGAATCCAGGGTCTTCCCAACAAGCAAGAATAAGAGGGACGGATGTCCATGACACAGAATGTGGAGTTGAAGGTTTAAGTTCCCACTTTAATCGGGATGTCCACCTCCCCGTGGACCATCCTTTTAGAACCATCAAAGACTCTGACAATGATGTTGCTGGGTGTTGTACCCCAAAATTTGCCCTCCCACTTCCTCAATATTTTCTCATCACAAGATCCTTGAAGATCAGATCCAGTTAGGGTTCCCTCTGCTCAAGACTCCTCCTTGCACTTTTAACCCAAATTAGGGTTTGTATTTGCACAAAGATGTTTTGACCTAAAAAAGACTAAGATGACTTTCATGCTTCATGTTGGACTCCCAAGTTTATTTATACAAAGTTTCAAGTCTTGACTCCAAGTTTTGCCCAGTCAATTGGACAGTTGACCTAGAAATCAACTGTATTGGAAAAAAAGTCAACTGTGGCCAATTGACAGTCAAATCTCATGAAAATTGACCCACATCAACATTATGAACTCATATGGAGCATTTGATCAAGTTGGGATCACAATTCCACAAGAAATTTGATCAGATCACCAAAAGGGCAAAATGGTCATTTTAAGGGTTTTGACTGCACAAGGGTAATTTTTGACTGTTTGACCTAGACAATGGCAAACCAAGCTCACATATGGACTCAAGGACCCCATGGAATTATCTTGACATGCTCAACAAGTTCAAAAGATCCCAAATACACAAGATTTATAGTTGAATTTCTCAGTCAATTGATCAATTTTAACTGTATACTGAAAAGTCAAACTTTGACTTTTTGGTCAAAATCAAGAGTCAAGATTCATTTTTCATCAAAACATGCCAAATCATGAAACTTGTTCACCAAGAAATCAAGAAATGCAAATTAGGGTTTGAAATGGGAATTTTTCATAACTTAGAATTTTTCCAAGTTATGGAAAACCCTAATTTTTCCCCAACTTTGCCCCACTTTCTCATCAAGATCAATTTGGATTCAAACAAAAGTCAAAACATGAAAGTTGTAGCTTGTTGCATAATCTACAACTTTGATTCACAAAGTTTTCCCAAATGAGGCTTGTATCTCAAGCTACAAATTTTTGAATAAGGGCACTAAACCATTCTTAACTTAGTGAAATTTTGACCTTTTTGACAAGGTTTTCTACCCAACTTCAAGGCCATTTTCCATACACTTCCACTTGGAATTTCAATTTGCATTTCAAATATGGATTGTATTACACATTCCAAGCTTTCCAAAATGTCCAAGAACTTCTCAAACAACCTCATAACTTGAGAGAATCGAATTTCACAATATGGCAAAAACTCACTTTTGAATTGATCATGAACATGTTCATAACTTAGGCCATTTTCAAGTCAGCATAGTTTGTGCTACATTACAGGTCCTAAAACCCTTTGACACTCAATAATTTAATGCCAAACCTTTGTGCCAAGACCATGTTTTGTGTGTTCAAGCATTGCCTAGAAGATTAATCCATTTATAGATAAAGCATTATTTCCATTTTGAAAAAGTAGAACTTTATGTCCATTTTGCAAATCCAAGTGGTACAGCCAAAATCTTCTAGGCACAAGTTATGAGACACATTGCACTGATCAAGGCAAAGGGTTGCAGCATGTTATGGGGGCCTGCATCAGTCTAGAACATCAACTTGCCTTTTGTTGCTTAAGAAAGAAGAAATATAGCATAACTTGTACCAACTCTCATATCAGCTTACAAACACTTAAGCAAACTTGTGAAACACATTCAAGAGATACCAACTGAGCTAGTACACGACCCTAACACCCCTCATACACTCCCATTCTCAGAATCACCTTCAAACTGCAAGAACAGGGCAGGGCCTGCAGTTTGAGTGCCATCTCTCATTCCTCTCAAGCTTCCTTGCCCAAACCAGTTCACACACCTTCCATACCATCTATGCAAGCTAACCAAAGCCTAAAACACGACCTGTAATCCCTCTAACTGGTTCCACCATTTTCACTTTTCTGATTTGCATGTGAAGTACTTTAGCACGATTCAAAAGCTTTCGAGACAAAGTAAACATTGGAATAGCATCCCTAGACCTCAAGGAAGCTATACCAATCATCATCTTGCACGGAAAGCTTCTCCATTGCCAGATAGAACTTCAACTGAACAGGTAAGTTTTTGAATTCGTATCTCTCTTATTAGGCATTATTAGCTTTAGGTTTGTGAAGAGAATATGTCACAATCATTGCCCTGAACATGCCCATATAATTAGATTTTATTTATATTATGTGTGTTGCAAGAATTTTGAGTCTGAACATGGAGGAAAATCTAGGTTAGGATTTGGGGGAGAAGAAATTCTCCCTCATCTTAGAGAGTTAAGACAAGTTCTGCATATGGTTGGATTCGTCTTCTCATGCTCTACACTTTTCATGTTATGAGTTTTGCTTGAAAGTCCAGGAATCAAGAGATGGAAAACGCGTGCTTGCTTGAACAATGTTGTTCAGAGGTTGAAGATGACTGGTTCTGGGCTGGGCCTGGAATATTTTTCTTATTTGCACCATACAATTGCTTCTGGACCCCCTGAGCCCATTTGGTTTATTTTTAATGTTTTTTGACTTTTTCTTTTTTAGATTGACTTATTTATTTTTCCTCATCATATAAAAAATATAAAAATAATTTTTTGTACCATTTTCCTATTTATTAGATATTTATTTGGTTAGACTAGTGATTTGAACATAAATAAGTAAATAAATATACTTTTATTTAAAAAAATGTTAGAATGGTTTAAATACATTTTTATTTTTATTTTATTTCATTTTATATTCTGAAAATATTTTATGTGAAATATATTTTTTTATAAAAATTAAATATTATTATTTTTGTGCATATTTAAAATAATTTGCAAATAATACAAATAAATACATATATATTAGTATACTTAGAATAAAATACCAAAAATATACATATTTTTATTTTATTAATATTTAATACTAAAAATACATTTTTTACAAATATACTTCATTTTTATTTTATTTTTGTATACAAATAATAAATATTGTATATATTGAATAAATAATACATTTATTTAATGGAATTAGGGTTTTGCCCTAAACATGAAAAACTCCAAAAAAAAAAAATACTTTCCTTTTCTTTATTTTGACATGTAAAAATACCTTTTTTTTCATACATACAAAAACCATTTTTTGGCATCTTGCACATTTGTTCTATTTTATTTAATTTATGCAAATTAATCACTTTGTAAATAATTCAATATTGATGTAATAGTTTTAGGTTTAAATTCCTTGTCAAAATCCCCATTTGAACATTTGTACCCCCCTTCCCATATATTATGTTGTAATAGCTTAGTAAATTTATTTTTCGCACTTTATTGCTTTCTAATTATACCATGTTAGAATTAGGGTTTGTATGCGAAAAAACAACGAAAATAGTTTGACCTAATTTCAAGATAAACAAGCATGAAAATGGACACACAAATCACACTTGCACCCCTTAGGGTTACTCCACTTGTTGCCTTCAATAATGGGCCATATTGCATGTTAGGTCTCTTTGGGCAAAACAAACAAATCAAATGATCATAGTCCCTCGATGACGCTTTCAAAATGTTGCCTAAACAAATGATCAAGTCCCTTAAGAAAAATTGCCCAAAGATACTTAGCACCATTGCAATTATGGTCTAAACGATGACCCGCGCCCGTCCCTTTCACATCCTAATATGAGATTGTCCACCAAATACAATGGTGGAACAAACTTATTAAAAGGGTTAAAACATAGCAATAAACTTTGAGAAATTTAGGAGTAGATAACCTCTTAGTTACTTGAATCAAACTTGCAAAAAAACAAAACACTTGCCTATTTTTCTAAAACCACACCTCACAACACTTTCAAAACAACTTTCAAAAACAAATAAAGAACTTTTTCAAAAGACATACACCTTTGTACACATCCCAACATGGATCATTACAAAGGTTGCCACCACATTGGCATCTTTTCAAAACATTTTTAAACCCACACACACAAGCACCATTTCAAACAATTGAAAACAAAAGGCAAGTGATCTAAGCAAGTAACTAAGAGCCCATGGATAACCATGGATAGAAAGGGTGCTAATACCTTCCCTTTCTATAATCTACTCCCCGAACCCAAGAAAAATCTCAAAGGTTTTTGCTGTGCTTTTTAAACCTTTCCTTAGGATAAAATAAAAAGCCGGTGGCGACTCTTGCTCAACCGAAACATTTGCGAAAACAAACGCAAAACCACAGTCAGTTCTCCCACCGTATCATGCTGGGCTTCAAGGTTAAACCTTCACAATCTAGCCTATCCAATGCCTTCTTTGGTAAGACATTCAGCGAAGAACCAGTGTCTACCAGAACGTGTGCTAGAGTAGTCCCTCTGTATTCCACCGAAACATGCAAAGCGTCATTATGTTTTCTCCCTTTAATTGTTAGATCAGCATCGGAGAATCCTAGACCATTGTCAGCTGTTAGGCTAGCTACACATTCCTGGAACTGATCCGCGGAGGTTTCCTGGGGCACATGGGCCGTCTTCAAGAATCTGATCAAAGCTTTGGCATGAGCTTCTGAACAAAGTAGTAGGGCCAATATTGAGATCTTTGAGGGGGTTTGCCCCAGTTGCTCCACAACATTATAATCGCTTTTCTTGATTATTTTAAAAATATCTTCCATTTCTTTGAGTAGTTTCAGGGATGATCAACGATTGAGCCCTCATCCTGACAGGCTCTTCTTGGATCCCTTTCCCTCTATCATCAGCAACAACAGAGGGGACAACCACAGGAGTCACAACTTCTTCAATAACTGGAGTTCTCGCAGATATGTTGACGGGTACAAGGGTGACCTTAGGAGCAGCTGAGGGTCCGAAGATTGCCTTTGGAGGCGCAATCTCCGGAGACAAAATTATTCCACTGCGGGTTATTTTACTCGTTCCAGCAATGTTTCTAATGTAGGAAGTCTCTTCATCAGAACTTTCTTCAGTTGATTCAATTTGTTTAACACCATGGTAAAAGATCTCTCCCCCATAGTTCCACGGTATTGATTTGTTGGACTTGTACGGGATAGGCCCCGGCATGGTTATCTTCAGAGGTACAATCTTCGGATCGGATGTAATCTTAACAGGTCTTTTGGAGACCTTGGAAAGATTGGCGGATATGGTAATTATCGAAACATCATTGACAAGAGTCGGTGTAACAGGAGTCTTCTCAAAAAGGATCTCTTGGTTATCCATTAGGCTCTGGATGCCTAACTTCAACAATGGACAATCGGTTTGTAAGGATGAACAAAGGTAGCAATCTTCTTCACAACCTGGGAGAATCCCAGCCTTCAAGAAATTTAGCTTGATTATCGGTAGTGGAGTCATCAAATCATCAACAGCAACAACAAAAAGATCCTCTTCAACAGCATGAGCATTGTGACCATGTTTTGGCATTGGAGCAGAGATCACATTAGGCTTTTCAGGGGCGTCGAATTAAACTTCTTTAGCATCTATCAAATCCTGAATCTTATTTTTGAGGGCCCAACAATTGTTGGCGTCGTGCCCCAGGCTGTCTGAATGATAAGCACACTTTGCATTTGAATGGTAGTAAGGAGAAGATGTATTCGGATTCTTTGGTGCCTCTTTCAAACTTGCAAGGTTTAACTTCAAAAGATGAGGGAGAACCTGAGCAGGTGTCATGTTTATCCGGGTGAATTGCCGTGCAGGCCTTTCCACCCTTGCTTGATTGGTTCTGGGTTGATTGTTTCTAGGCTGATCAGCTGCAGTCTTCTGAATCATGACAGCCCCCACCGCTGGCCGGCGCTCAACTCTTCCTTGACTTCTTTGGGAGTAGACAGCTGAGACCTATTTCTTGGCTGGAAAAGTCTTTTTGATGGCAGCGGAAGCAGATGCATCCTTTTGAATTTTTCCGCTCTTGATTTCGGCTTCAACTCTCTCGCCAGTCAGAATCAACTCGGTGAACCCCGCAGATGAACTTCCAATCAGGTGATTGAAAAAGGGGCCCGACAGTGTACCCAAGAACATATCTACCAGCTCCCTCTCAGATAGAGGTGGTTGCACTCGTCCCGCCAAGTCTCTCCATTTCTGGGCATATTCTTTGAAACCTTCATTTGAGACCATGCCCATACTATGTAATTGAGTACGGGTTGGTGCTAAATCCGCATTACATTGATACTGTCTGTAGAAGGAAGCAGCCAAATCCTCCCAATTATGCACATCAGACCTCTCTAGCTGGTAGAACCAATCTAACTGCGTCCCCGAAAGACTGTCCTGGAAGAAATGAACCCACAAGTCTTTGTCAGAAGAATGCAGTTGAATTTTTCTAACGTAAGATCGCAGATGCATCTTTGGACAAGAAAAACCATCGTACTTAGCAAATATAGGCACCTTGAATTTAGGGGGAATGACAATCCCAGCAACCAACCCTAGCTCCTCAAAGTCCATCCCAGGAACTCTTTGTACCTCCATGGAAGCCAGACGCTCTTCCAGATTCTTATATTTGTCGTCTGCAGGAGGGTACTGCTGCTCAGAATAGTCTTCATCCTCTTCTTCTTCTTCTTCCTCGGACTCAGATTGCATTGCAATTCCTTTACCTTTTCCTACCCCTTCATCAGATGTTGAGGGGAAATCCAGGACCCTTCTAGCTTGACCTTCAAATCTTCTACCCAAAGTAGCCACACCAACCCTCTTCTTTTTCTTTTTCTCCTTTTCCTTTTCCAGTAGAGTTTTGAGCTCCTCCTGACCTTTGCCAAGGTCATGAGTAGCTGTTGGAACTGTGAATTCTGCGCTTGTAAGTCTTTGACCGTCTGCTCTATATCCATCTTGCTGAAATAAACAACAGAGAGATAAGGAAACCTGGTGTGAAGACCTGCTTATGCATATGATGAATGAGATGTATTCATGTAATGCATTCAAGGATTCAGAAATTCAAATTTGTTATAAACAAAAAGAACACACGTCATATTAATAATATAGAATTTGTTAGTACATAAATTCCCCATGGGAAAAATAATACAAAATTCTAATGTAAAAAGACGTTGCGCATCCTCTTTGGTGCAATGTAGGTGTTGAGAGTCTGCTCTTCGTGAAGTTGACGAGTAAGTTCCAAAATCTTCTTCTCACTGGCGTAGAATTGGGCTTCAAAAGTATCGCGCTCTCCCTTGAGCTGTATCCAACTCCTTTGTAAATCTTCAAGTGATGTTGGCATGTCAGGATGTAGGAGGGTGTATGGAACCTCTCCTTCCAGAACAAGCTCTTTGATCACAGGTAGAATGTAGGGGTAAGGCATCATAAGACTTTGGGCGCGGGTTCGTACCCACTTGAGATAAGGCTCAAGGGGGATGGAATTCTTGTGTCCCAAGGTCTTACTGTCCACCTTGTTGGGCATTCTCCAAGCTCGGATAAACCTTTGTCAAAGTCCTTGATCATCGTTGTCGAAGTCAAAAACTAAGTCTGGAATCAGCATGTCATGTGGGCCATCCCTTCGGGCATACCCAAACTGTCTCAGAGCCAAGAACACCAATGAACATCTGAATGTGTAAGAGTCATCAACCTTTGTGACCACCTCAGGCCTTTCTTATTCTTCAGGACTGATTGGGGAAGGTGAGAAATAAACCACCTTGCTAGAAGAGGAGTACAGCACATGAGAACACCTCTTTTCCTCATTGTTCGAGTGTGAAATGAGTGGAGGATATCCCCAAGCAAAGTAGTCACAGGATTCCGGGACATGAAAATCTTGACAGCATTCACATCTATAAGTTGGTCAGGGTTTGGGAACAAGACCAACCCATAGATGAGAAGATCTACAATCTCCTCAAAAGCTTGTAAGTGAAATGAATTCCAGCATTCTTGAGCTTTCTCAAAGAGAAACTTTTCCAAGAAACCCTTGACACCACTTCTGGTTTCCCAATGACCTTTGACATCAGATGGTTGCAAGTGTAGGGCTTGAGCAATATCTTCAGTCTTTGGATCTCTTTCCGTACCGTTGTAGGGTAGTTGATGGAGAATAAGAATCCTCAAGAGTTGAGAAAATTCCTCCAAAGTAGGCACAAGCTGGTAATCAGGAAATGTGAAGCAGTGGTGTAGGGGGTCAAAGAACTGGAAGAGAACTTTCACCATGTCTTCCTCAGTGTTGGTGTTGACTAAGTTGAGAAGACGTCCATGCCTCTCGGTGAATGGAGAATTCTCAGGAATCCTTGAAGTTATCTCCTTGAGTTGAGGAGGAATTTTCACAAGGTTGACTTGGATTGTTTTCCTGCGAAGTGATTCCATTACCTACAAAACAGGAACAAAGATGAAGATCCAAATCCTTGAAATGGTTAGTGGATGCATATGATGCTTCATGATGTTATGATGTCATGCATAAGTATATATGTACAAATAAGTCACACAAGATCCTAGTTTCAGGCTTGCATGGGGTTTCATAGGTAAGTACCCTCTTCAAGTTTAGTTGGCTCAACCTGTCCTATAAATAGTAATCGGGTTATAAGGAGCTCAATATCACTGGATTATTTTCTGTGTTCATTGTTTCAGTTTAGCCACTTTACTGGCGACCGAAATATTCCAAGAAAACAACCCTCAATGAGTGTAGTATCGAGTATCTACCAACTTCGAACTGCACCAAAGCCGGTCATCTCACTACCCCTAAAAAGGCCAAGTTGGTCAAGTAAAGGTTCTAAAAGTCCATTAGTGCTTCATGACATCACTCAGCGGCCCCGTATTCTCTTTGATTGACTCAATGGCTACTGGTACCCACAAATATGTCGCACTAATATAGATATTGCTTCAACCATGTCGGTATACCCCGCACAGTTTCCATAACGTATTGCTATTTACCTATGAATGTTTCCTAAATCCGGATAGAGGATTCAAACCCAAACAATAGAACCAAATGTAAAACAATCAAGTCAAGCAAGATAAGCATGTAAAGGTGATCTAAAACCCTAAGGTAACCCCACTTTTATATTATTTTCCCCAGCAGAGTCTCCAGTTCTGTGATGCGGTGGGAGAACTGACTTAATGTTTTGCGTTTGTGTTTGCAAATGTTTCGGTTTAGCAAGAGTCGCCACCGACTTTTTATTTATCCAAAGGAAAGGTCAAAAAGCCCATGAAAGACCTTTGAGATGTTTTCTTGGGTTCGGGGGGTAGATTATGAAAAGGGAAGGTGCTAGCACCCTTTTCATCCATGGTTTTCCATGGGCTCTTAGTTACTTGTTTTAGATCACTTGCTTTTGCTTTTCAATTGTTTGAAATGGTGCTCTTGTGTGTGGTTTTGAAAGTATTTTGAAAAGAGGCCTTTGTCTAGGCAACCTTTGTAATGATTCTTGTTTGAATGTATACAAAGGTGTTTGTCTTTTGAAAAATGTTTCAATGTTTGAAAGTTTGTTTTGGGAAATTGTTTTGAAATTGTGTTGTGTGTTTTTGAAAATAGCAAGGATGGTTTGCAAGTTTGATCAAGTAACTAGGAGCATCTAACTACCTACTCAAAAGTCTTTCCTACACATTTTTAACCCTTTGACATTGTTGTTTTACCATTGCATTTGGTAAACAACCTTGTATTTGGATGTTAAACGGGACAGGCGCGGGTCATCGTATGACCATGATAACAATGTTGTGAAGTATCTTAGCAAATTTTTGAGGGACAAGATCATTTTTATATAGGCAACCAAGATAGCATCATCGAGGGACTATGATCTTTTGTTTTTTGATTGATTTTGCCAAGATACCTAGCATGCATACCATGGCCATTTTTAAGGCAACAAGTGGATGAAACCCTAGGGGTGCTTGTGTGCATTGTGTTGTCATTTTTCATGCATTTTTGTCTTGTATTAGTCATGCTATTTGTTTTGATTTTTGGTTATCATATAAACCCTAGTTTTGATATCATGGCATAAAGTGCGTAAAAGTAAATCTACGACTATTACAACATTATTATGGGAGGGGGGTACAAGTTTGAATAGGAGGATATTTGCAAGAAAATAAAACCCTAATTTCAACTATTACAACCAAATTGAATTTATTGTACAAATAATAAATTGACAATATTTAAATATGCAATTAGATATAAACATGCAAAAATGTTTTTGTATTTATTTTATGTATGTAAAATAAATTATTTAATGTCTAAAAATAAGAAAAATATTTAATGATTATTTTTGAAAAGGGTGGAAAACCCTAATTTTTGGTTTAAGAAAAATATATATATTATATTATTTATTTATGTACAAGAATATAAAATAAAAATATATACAAGAGTGTTAAAAAATTAAATGTGTGAGAAAAATATTATTAAAGTATATAAATAATAAAAATAAAAATATATAATATTTTTTGTATTATTTATGAATTTATTTTAAGAAAATAAAAGTATATATTATTTAATAACTATTCTTATGCCAAAAAAAATAATAAAAACAATAAAGTAAAATGTGAAAATTTAAGAAAATATTTTTGGGGATTTTTAATATTTAGAAAAAATAATAAAAGTCAGAAATGAAAATAGAAATGGAAAATATAAAAAAATAAAATCAATGGGCCAAGGGGGTGTAGGAAGTAAACAGGGGGTGTCAAAAGCAAGGCAAAATCAAGCCCAGCCCACATTCCTCTTGATCCCTGTCCTCCAGAACAAGAAAAACACGCGCCAATGATTCAAATCTGTATCTCCTACATTTGTGCTTAAAAACAAAAACTTGCAACATGAAAGTTATAGCTCTTGATCACACGATTCTAATCATATAAAAAACTTAATCTAACTCTCAAAGACCAGAGAGAATTTCTTTGGCCCTAAATCTTGACCTAGTTTTTTCAGAAAGTTCAAACATCAAATACTCCTAGCTCAGTTAACATAAATGAATTCTATGCATAGGTACAGCTCAAGGGCAATGAGGACTACATTTTTTATTCACAAACCTAAGCCTAATGATTCCTAAATAGAGAGATAGAAGTTTGAAATTTACCTGTTTCAGTCAAGCTCGAGTATGGCAATGCAGCAACTTTCAGTGAGGCCTGAGGTTCTTTTGAGCTTGCTTGATGTTCCCTTGATCTTTCCCAATGCTTGGCTTGCTTTGAAATGGCTTGAATCTTCCTATAGAACTCAACCTGCAAACTCAGAATTTGAAAATGGTGAAGTGTGTAAATGGAGTTACAGTGACTTGTGAATAGTTGGGATAGCTTAGGTATGTTGTATGGAGTGTGTTGGAACTGGTTGCAAGCAAAACGCACAAATGGATTTTGTTTTGGAAGTCAATCTGCAGAACCTGCCCTGTTTTGACAAGAACTTGGTGTTTTGATGTTAGAGGGTGTTTGAGAGGCTTAGGGCTCGTGTTTCTGACCTTAGGAAATGTGTAAAACTTGTTTGAAATGTTACCAAGACTTGGTTATATCAGATTACAAAGTTGTGGTGATTTTGCATAATGACTTGTTTTTGAAGTAAAAAGTGAGAAGTGAGAAGTGACCATGCCAAGGTTGTACAGGCCTGTATTCTAGCTGCACAAAGTTGGTGAACTTTTCCTAATATTAGGGAGCTTTGTTTGCAACAAAAGGCTTGATGTATGGCTCAAGATAATCAATTTGACATAAAGCATGCTTCATGTAAATGGCATTGTTATCTTTTTGCCAAAAATGGATTAATCCTTTGTATATTGCTTCATAGATCAGAACAATGCCTCTAAACAATGTGTTTGCATTTAATTTATGAATGTGGAAGGGTTTAAGGACCTGTAAATTAAGTACAAGCATGGTTGGACATAATTTGCAACTTGTAGCATGGTGTAAAATGCCTTAGCCAAAAGTGATAATTTCCCATTTTCAAACCTTCGATTCTCCCTAACCACAAATGATTTTGGAGAGTTCTTTGACATTTTGCAAAGCTTGTAACATTCTCTACAATACATATTTGAAATGAATTTTGAGATTCCACTTGGAACTATATGAAAAATTGCCATGAAGATAGGTCAAAATCCTGCCCAAACTAGGGCAAAATTTCACTAAGTTAAAAGTTTCATGGACCCTTGTTCACAAAATCATAACTTGAGATCCAAGCATATTTTGGGAAAACTTTGTGAATCAAAGATGTAGATTTTGTGGAGGAATACAACTTTCATGTTGGAAGTTTTGTTTGAATCCAAATGCATCATGGTGAAAATGTTGGGCAAAGTTGGGAAAAAATAAGAAATTTTCATAACTTAGAAAATTTCTAAGTTATGAAAATTTTCCATTTTAAACCCTAATTTTCAAAATTAGGTTTCTTGGTGAACAAGTTTCATGTTTTGACACATCTTGATGAAAAATGACCCTTAGCACTTGATTTTGACCAAAAAGTCAAAGTTTGACTTTTCAGTGTATAGTTGATTTTTGATTAGTTGACTGGAAAATTCATTTGTCAATCCAATGCAATTGAGATCTTTTGAACCTTGTGATTAGGTCAAGATGATGCCATTGAGTCCTTGAATCCATGCTTGAACCCAATTTGTCATTGGCTAGGTTAAAAATCAGAAATTGCCCTTATGCAATCAAAACCCTAAAAATGACTATTTTTCCCTTTTGATGATCTGATCAAATTTCTTGAGGAGTTGTGGTCCAAAATTGATAAAATGGGTCATATGAGTTTATAATGTTGTTATGGATCAAAAATTATGAGGTTTGACTGTAAATTGGCCACAATTGACTCTTTCCCCAATACAATTGATTTTTAGGTCAACTGTCCAACTGACTGGGCAAAAATTTAATTCAAGGCTTGAAACTTGGTATGGGCAATCTTATAAGTCCAAAATGAAGTATGAAAGTCACATTGAGCATTGGAAGTCCAAAGATCCTTGTGCAAACTTAAACCCTAATTTCAGGTCAACAGTGTAAGGAGATGTCTTGAGCTGAGCAAACCCCAATCCTGTCTGGAGTTTAAAGAGTCTTGTGAGGGGAAATCTTGATAAAATGAGAGGGCAAATTTTGGGGTACAACAAAACTCTAATGTGCAAAGATAATAACTTGAAATCAAATCACTCACACATGCGCACTCCTAGGGTATACTCTCACTTCGGCTTCCTTCGGTAAACGATCATTAGGTATAGGGTATTTTAGTGGTCGTCCTCCTGTCTAAACAAAGGTCAAAATTCCCGTTCAGAAATATTGCCTCGGAAAGGTTGCCTCGAATATGATCTTAAGACATTAGGGCTACTACTAAGACGTCCTAACATTGCTTTAGTGATCATACGTCCCTTTCAAATTGACCCTTACAACTCCAACGACGGTGCTACCTACTTCTCAATAGTAGGATAGAGTTGTCTAAAGGAAACAAGAACATAAACATTCTTTTTTCGAGTAAGTAGATGCTAGTAGGTACTTGCTCAAAATCAAACTTTTCACACGTACACTTTTCAAACAAAGTTTTCAAAAACACTTCGTAACACTCTTGAAGACAGAAGCAAGGGTTAAAACGAAGTAAAACAAAAACTTTTCAAAACAAACACACACAAGCAATTTTCAAAAGATGAGCTAGTACCTAAGAGCCCATGAAAAACCATGGATAGAAAGAGTGCTAACACCTTCCCTTTCTATAATCTACCCCCCGTACTTAAAATCTTGAAAAAGGAATTTTTTTGTGCTTTTTTCCTTTCCAGTTGGATAAAATAAAAGTCGATGGCGACTCTTGCTTACCGCGACATTTTGCGAACACAAACGCAAATCGCAAACCAGCATTTTCCAAAACAGTCGGTTCTGCCACCGTATCACAGTTTCGAAACGAATATGCATCATTAAATGAGTGCCCTAAATGCAGTTTATCTCGATATAAGAAAAAATTGTCTCCAGCAAAAGTCTTATGGTATTTTCCTATAATTCCAAGATTTAGGCGCATGTTTCATAGTGAAACCGGTGAAAGACACTTGACTTGGCATGCAGATGAAAGAATTATTGATGAAAAGTATCAATATCCAGCAGATTCACTACAGTGGTCGAAAATTGATTAAGATTATCTTGATTTTGGAGAAGAAGCAAGAAACCTTCGCTTTACATTATCTACTGATGGAATGAACAGACGTGGTCTTCAAAGTATCTCACATATAACATGGCATGTGATTCTTATGATTTATAACCTACCTCCATGGCTATGTATAAAGCGTAAGTACATGATGTTATCTATGTTAATTTTTGTACCTAAACAACCAGGGAATGACATAGACGTATACTTGACACCTTTGATCGAAGATTTAAAGATTTTATGGGAGAACGGTCTGGAGGTTTATGATTGATATAAGAAAGAAAGTTTCAATTTGAGGGCGATGTTATTTGGAACAATTAATGATTTTCCAGCATACTGGAATCTATCTGGGTATAGTATTAAAGCTCAACGTGTGTCCTGTTTGTGAAGATGGAACCGATACGACGCGATTTGAACTTTGTCAGAAGAATTTGTTTCTCGGTCATCGTAGATTCTTACATTCTAAACATCACTATCGTGGGTGGAGAAAAGCATTCAATGGAGATATCGAACAACGTAAAGCTCCACCTACATTGTCAGGTGACCAATTTTTGAAAAGGTGAAATATGTGTGTACTCAGTTTGGCAAGCCTTTTGCACATAAGGTTGTCAAAGGTGGGTGGAAGAAGAGGTCGATTTTTTTTGAATTTCCATATTGGAAGTCTTTGTATGTGAGACATTTTCTCGATGTTATGTATATTGAAAAAATGTATTCGAAAGTGTTATTGGTACGTTACTCAATATAAAAGGAAAGTCTAAGGATACCCTTAAAGCAAGGGATGGCATGTTAAAGATGAGAATAAGAACTGAAGTAGGACCCGTGAAGAAAGGAAGACGAACATATCTACCACCTGCTGCTTTTACTCTATCTAGAAAGGAGAAAAAATGTTGTGCAAGTTTCTAAGTGAAGTTAAAGTTCCAGAAGGATACTCTTCAGATATTAAAAGACTTGTGTCTATGAAAGACCTCAAGTTGAAGAGTTTAAAGACACGTGATTGTCATGTTATAATTGAGCATTTTCTACCAATAGGTATATGTTCTATTTTGCCAGAAAAAGTAAGAAGTGCCATAACTAAATTGTGTTTTTTCTTTAGGTCAATTTGTAGTAAGGTGATAGATCATGAGGTCTTACCAACACTGCAAAAATAAATAGGTATTACCTTGTGTGAGCTTGAGATATATTTTCCTCCCTCTTTTTTTGACATAATGGTACATCTAGTTGTTCATCTTGTGAAAGAGACACAGTTGTGTTGACCAGCTTATATGTGATGGATGTACCTTGCTGAACGTTATATGAAAATATTAAAAGGGTATGTGAAAAACCGAAATCGCCCAGAGGGTTGTATTATTGAATTATACATTATTGAAGAATCAGTTGAGTTTTGTACTGAATATTTGTCCAATGTTCAATCTGTTGGGCTCCCCAAAACTCATATTTTTGAAAAAAAGGATGGTAAAAAATTAATTGGAAATAAAATTATGACAGTATCAAGGGATGAACGGGAGCAAGTGCATTTGTATGTTCTGCACAATGACAGTAAGGTTGATCCATATGTTGAAATGCACAAGGCTGTACTCCGAGGGTTAAATCAGAACAAAAATGAAAATAGGATAGTACGAGAGCATAATCAAAGTTTTATACAATGGTTTAAGGATCATATTTATTCAAAGCTCTTCAGATCCCACTTCAATAACATAAAGGTTGAGATGTTTGGCATATGGTCTAAGTTTGCATGTGTTTTCTCATAGCGCATACACAATAAATGGATACACATTTTATACCAAAGAACCAGATGATAAAAGTACTATGCAAAATAGTGGTGTCACCGTGCTAGCTGAAGAAATGCTCATATCAAGTATGAAGGAATTAAACCCCAAATATGCAAATCTGTCATATTTTGAGGTTATTGAGCACATTTGGGTGTTTGATTACGAGAAGTTTCAGATTCCTATCTTTGATTGTAAGTGGGTAAATAGTAGTGGCATACAAATGGATAAGTCAGGATTTCTGCAAGTTGATCTTAATAGGATGGGGTACAAAGACGAGCCTTTTATTCTAGCATCTCAAGCTAAACAAGTGATCTATGTCACTGACCCGACGATTACGAAATGGTCTATAGTGATTTTATCTAACAAAGTGATTGATGATACTGGTGTAGATCAAGGTGATATTGATGTTGAGAATCAATCATGTATTAGACGGAATGATCAAGATGAAAATATTATAACGGATGAATCATATATTAGAAACGATCATAACGGGGGAATTTGGATCAATTTTGATGTCCGCATTGCTAAGAAACAAGTAATTCATATTCCAACCAAGAAAATAAAGAGATGTTAGTGAAAGAGGTAATATAGTAAAATGTTATATATTATATAATTTTCAATAAATTATATGCTCTTATTTATTTGTCATTTGTTATATATTCAATTGATTATAGATTTTTATATTGGGTTTATGTTTTTCTTTATTACAGGTTAGATGGCTAGTAACGAGGATCACCCACATGATGATGTTATTGATGATGGAGATCATGAGACCGTTATTGATCATGAAGCGGAAATTAGACGGGGAATAACATTTATGAAGAAAGTCATTCCTGACAGAGACTGAGGCATAAAATTAGATGCGCGTTGGAGCCAAAGTGGCCAACTAATTGAGCCTAACGATTAAACGGTGACAAGTTTTATTGGTGCACTTGTAAGGAATGAAGTTCCAATTACTTGTGATGATTGGAGAAAATGAGAGTTGAAAGAAGCTAAAGAAAAAATTTGGAGTGAGATACAAGTACCATATTTAATGAAGTTCCAATTTGTTTTTAATGATGATTATGTCTTTAAATTATTTGTACAAATGTACTTTGTGTATATTTTTTGTAGAGGTCTTTCAACAACATTGATGATACTAGAAGAACTTTTTGTCTCCGATTGGCCGGAAAACTACTAAGAGGGTTTATGACTTTTTTAAATATCAAATTTCTTAGGGACACTGATAAAATTTTTGTTGATGCAGAGCTTCCATCTAAATATGCAAGTTTGGTTTAACCTAAATAATGTGAAACGTTTAAAGCCAAACGAAAAACCCAAGAATTTCATAGTGTAAATGAAACAAATCGGCAAAGAGCGTCAAGTCTCGCTTATCCATACAGAAAAGGGCATATTGGATATGGACGCTTAGAACAGTCTATCATAAGTATCTATAAACTGTAATGATATACTTGTTCATCATGAATTATATTTGATCATATTATTTGGATTAATGTGTAGTTCACAAAGGAGAATAATTCTGAAACATCTCTTCCGACACATGTTTTGTGGAAGGAAGCCCGTGTGGGTAAGGATGGAGTTGTCAAAGAAGATGTTCAAAAATTTTCTTGAGAAATTTGTAAGTATATAATTATTTCTTTTTTTAAATCAAAAGTTTAGTAACATATAATTAAGACAAATTTTCAATATTCATATGAATTTCATGAGACTCTATCTCAGTTTATATGTCCAGATGAAGATAATGATTGCAGGAGCATACTTAGTCGAGCATTAGATGTTCGTGAGTATTCAGATCGGGTGAGGGATAAGGGATTTGGAATCACTCCAAAATCCTTGAAGATGAAAACAAAAAAGACTCCTAGAAAAAAGAACTACATGAAACCTTGGAAGCACTACAAACTAAAGTCCGTGAATTGAGAAGGGAAAAAGAATTAAGAGAGCAAGCTTCAGATTTTAAAGCTACTAGTGACAAAGGTAGTATCAGTTGTAATTTTCAACGGAATCTTCCAGAGGTAATTATATATATATATATATATATATATATATATATATATATATATATATATATATATATATATATATATATATATATCATTATGAAATTAAAGTAGCTTAATTTATTTAATTGAAATATATACACAATAACAATTTGAAATTTATTATTGGTTTTAGGGCATTTTACCTTATCAACTCTACTTATCGCCACCGACTTATCAGATGGTTGGCAAGGGAAAAGTGCATAATACTTTGGGAGAATTACTTCACACTGAACCGCTCCCTACTGGCTGTTTGAAAGTATCGGTTGACATTTCTTTAGAGAAGGATGCATTATTACCATATCCTAACGATGTTTCGGATGCCACACTGGTGGGAGATGCAACGGGTTCGTTTGTTGCATGGCCATCAACCCTCATTAGTGTAGATGATGAGGTATGCTTAAAACCATATATATGAACCTTTGAGTATTCAAAGTTTTTGTGCCCATTTTACATACATTTGTTTTTACATGGTTATGTTAATTAGACTCCAACAAAATCCAAAGCAAAAGACAAGGGGATTCCGCGGCAAACCAAGTCAGTTGCATCAATAAAAGTGGTACATCACAATTATATGATATTTATGCATGAAAAATGTTAATTCGTGATCTTATACTTCACATAAATAATTTTATGATCTTTAGATTCATGCTAAAGAGAATGAAGATGTCGGTAGGGGTAAGAATCCTGAAATTAGCAACATTTCCATACAAAAAAAGGTTGTTGCTAAGAAGACCGCGGCTAAAAAAAACCTACTTCCAAGTTTAGGTTGTGCCTTGGGACATTTTTAGAAATGTCTGATATTCCGGAAGGAAATACTCGTCTTCTACTTATAGAGTTTGGTATTTTTGGTTTTGAATATTCTGAAACAATTGGTATGGAGGATTTTGATCAAGTTTTACAACATACGCAATTAGGCCTCAGTGTTGTTAATATATACATAAGGTATATCTGATCTACTTTGTCTAATTAATTGATCAATTCATTTACTCATTTCAAATGTTAATGAGGTCTTTTATTTATGGTTTTTGTATGAAAAATTGACGCGCCCAAGTGGATTGGAGCAAAGATTCGCTTTCTTATCTCCTTATAATACCAACTTAGGGTTAATCATGCATAAACCAGATGAAGTCATGGCTTATGTACTTGAGTGCTTTATGGTCGACAAAGATACCGAAAACTTATTCTTTTTACCGCTTAATACCGACAACGAGTTAGATTTTCATTCTAAATTCATCTATTATAATTTTTCATATTTTGACATTGTGTAGAAAGTTTTCATCTCACATTTGTTTAATCTTACAGTGGATATTAGTTGTTGGTCGCGATTAATCTTATCATAGAAGTTGTATATTATCTGGATTCTTTACGCAATGATCCAAGTACATACCAAGATATGAAGAATATGGTTGGTACGTAAGTGAGATTGTTCTAAATATTCGTGTGTATATTTATTTGTTTATTTATGTGAATTGTTCTAAATATGCGTTTATATTTTATTAGCATTATACAAGTTTTTAGAGCACAAAGAGGTATTCAAGTACCAAACAGTAAAGTGAACAACATTACATGGATTATAGTGGAGGTATATTAATTAATTATCACAATTTTGATTATATTAATAGTGATGGTACTTGATAAAACTTAGACCTTATCCATATTTTCTTTTCATGTGTAGTGTCCTCGGAAGCGTAATGAAGTAGATTGCGGTTTTTACATGTTGAGGTTTATGAGAGAAATTCTTCTTTTGGATCGAATAGAGATTCCATCTAAGGTATGGATTTCTAACTTAGGAGTTATTTTAATATTTAACACATATTTCTCATATAATTAAATAGTTTGAACTTAAACATACTATGTTATATTATTATGTAGTACTTTGATGAATTCAAGTGTGCTTATTACTCAAGTTCTCAGTTGGATGAACTTAAGGAGGATTGGTGTCAATACATTATTGAGACGAAAGTTATATAAGGTATATTGTAATCTTACTTTAATTGATGAGAATTTTGAGTATATTCAAGTGTTGCAATTTTGTTGTAGTTTGTCATGTGGTAAATTATATATATTTTGTTTGTAGCATGGTATGAATTACGATATTTTGGTGTTGTTTCAGGTTATATGTGCATGTGTAGAAGACAGAGATGAATAGATTTTGTAATGATATATAATGGTGTTATTTTGGTATTGTTTTTTTGTAAAAGTATATATGTACAAGAGTAATAGTATATATAAGTACGTTGGTGCAAATGTATAGTATCTTTTGGTATTATTTTTTATTGGATTGAAGCTCCAATATTAGTGAAAGTCTGGTAATATTTGTAATGGTATATACAAGTGCAAAATATGGTGAAAACCTGGTGCAAATATGGTTAAAATCTGTGCATATAAAATTGTATATATCAAACAACGTTTTTTTCAAAAAAATTATATAAAAAATTTCGTGGACATTAGACAATACTTTAAAAAACGCGTTTAAAATCCCCTATAGACAGCTCTTTTACTGTAATAGCGCTGCCTAAAGGGGCTCTTTTACTGTAAAAGCGCTGCCTAAAGGGGCTCTTTTTTATTTTTATTTATTTTCTGTTTCAAAAAAAGCACTGGCTAAAGGGGGCCTTTAGCAGCGCTTTGAAATAAAGCGCTGCCTAAAGGGGGCTTTAGACAACGCTTTAACATTAAAATCATTGTATAAAGGGGTTTTTTATTTTTTATTTTTTTTTGTTTCAGAAAAACCGTTGGCTAAGTAAAAGCGCTAGTTAAAGGAGGTCTTTAGCAGCGTTTTAAAAGTAAAAGTGATGGCTAAAGGGGGCCTTTAGCAGCGCTTTCAAAGTAAAAGGACTGCCTAAAAGGGAGATTTAGGAGCGCTTTTAATTTTAACAAAGCGCTATCTTTGCTACAGCAGTGCTGGAATAGACAGCGCTTTAAAGCGATGTCTAAAACAAAACAAAACGTTATCTAAAATCTTGTTTGACTTAGTGTTTAGTGTAACTAACACTCAAATAAATAAATAAAATTCAAAAACAATTTTCTTGCATAATTTGTTAAGGGAGTGTATAAAAAATATGAATACTACCGTGTTTGGAGGAATTAAATTTGACAATACTACACGCATATAGGATCTAAGACTTCTTCAAGTCACAACTTCTTAATCATATATGTCTTCTAATATAGCCACATATTAACGCGTAAGGCTACTTTCACACTCATAAACTTTGAAAATTAAAGTTGTTCACAACTCAATTAACATAGGTTACTTAATCAGTAGTTGATTTCCATTGCATTATTACAAAGTACCACGTTGAGTCATTCCCCACACGTCTTGCCAAATACAACTAGGTCACGAGAATATATATACAAGATGATTAAGATTCCTAGAAAGAGTGCCTAAATTGCACTCATCATTCCTTCATACGTTAAAAAGGAGCCACTCTGGCAAAACTAATTAATTAAGTAATCTGTATTTGAAATAATTCATTTTCAACTCATTAGTTCATAATAGTATTATCTTATAGTAGTGTTATTCATTATATGTATTGGTCTAATTGGGATAATCTTAATAAAATGCCAATAAACTTTTTTATTGCGTAGTCTATTCGAAATGAAATATGAACAAGATTAACTAAGTTAACAAAGTTTATACAATTTTAATATTAAAAAATAGTTAGTTATTTAAATTACCCTTAAAGGGTAATAATAAGTTGCATGGCAATCAAAACCAAACTGGATTGAACGGTTCAAACGGTCGGATCGGATCAGAGTCTTAGTGAGTTTGTTTGCACCTAAAAACCAATGTGTAGAAGAACTTTAAATTGAAATACCAATTGAAAAAACTGATCAAATGGGACAAGAGGAGGTTTAAATGATTTTTAAAATTAGACCAGATGTTACTTTTTATGTATATCTATTCAGAAGTCCTGTTTTAATTTTAATAGTTGGTCATAATAAAAAGGATATAAAGAATTAAAAGAGACTCGTGTTTTTTATTTCTATTTTTCACCATACATATTTTAGCCTCTGTAACTTACTTGGATGTTGAAGTATTAATCTTGTAAGTTTATTTTACGCCACCATATTAGAGATCAACATCACAATTTCAAAGTCATGCGGCAACAATCAATACCAATTCTAATTCTTGTACGAAATAGTAGTGACACATGTGGAATTCAAAACGAATTTTCACAAAATTTCACAATCAAACCTTATTTGATCCAAAGCCAAACCACAAAGAAATCACATCTAAAGTTCATTACATCTCTTACATTACGATTAATTAAATCTTCCTCTAACATTATTGATCTAACTATCAATTCTAATAAAAATAATTTAGAAAGTCCATAGGAAAACCTTAGAACAAAAATGATCCCTTCGTTATCACTAGATCTAACCTCATTTGAAAGGGAAGGCGAAAGAAGTCGCTGATTAGCGCCATCGCGGTCGAAGAGATAAGTATCCACCCTGAATTCAAAATCCTTGAACGGTTAGCATCTATTGTGATTTTAAGATCCTGATTTATCATAGAGATGTGTCATATCATTTTAAGAAGCTCGATATGATCGATAAGATCTGAATGAAGACCGAGATGAACATGAAAGCATATCTCCCACGCATTGACCATAATACATAGAGAAAGGAAACCTCCTAGATTAGGTGGATCCATCGAACAACGATAAAGGAGAAAGTCTGGTCAAATTAGCTCCTACCATCCGGGCAGATGAACCGATGCCCGAAATGGCTTTCTAGCATCGTACTAGATAAGAAAGTTTTGGGAAATGATGTTGTAAGTGTGTTGATCGTATTGACCTCAACCAAGTATATCCGATCAAACATAAACAAACAGGTAATCCCCTCGTTCAGGCCCAAGTTACTACCATTCATGAGCGTTTACCCCGAGCTTGGTCGAATACTCAAGTTCAGACCCTATAGCAATGAAACAATTTTCATGATAAGAGAAGCCATCTACACATACGATGGGATGCCTTTTTGGTTGGAGGAAGCAGATGCAACATGCCAAATGTAACGCCCCGTTTTATTTAAATATTATATTATATTAATATTTTTGAGTTACCGTTTGACGTTTATTTTTGCGACGAGAATATTTAAATTAACTGTTATATCTGTTAATATATTCGGCGACGTTTTATTCGGACCGGTAATTATTTTATTCGGTCCGGTATTTGTTTTGAGGGACCGGTAATTATTTTATTCGGTCTGGTATTTGTTTTGAGGGACCGATAATTATTTTATTCGGTCCGGTATTTGTTTTGAGGGACCGATAATTATTTTATTCGGTCCGGTATTTGTTTTGAGGGACCAGTAATTATTTTATTCGGTCCGGTATTTGTTTTGAGGGATCGGTAATTATTTTATTCGGTCCGGTATTTGTTATGAGGGACCGGTAATTATTTTATATGGTCCGGTATTTGTTTTGAGAGACCGGTAACTATTTTATTCGGCCCGGTATTTATTTTGAGGGACCGGTAATTATTTTGTTCGGTCCAGTTTTTATTCCGTTCGGTTCGGTAAAATATTATTCGGACCGATATATAATTATTTGGAGTTATTTTAATTATTTAGGTTAATAATATTATTTGATATTATTTAGTGTTAATTAGTAGTATATTTTAAGAAGGGCTTTTTGGTATTTTGCCTAGCTTTTGTCTTGCATCTAAACAAATCAAATCCACCATTTCCTTTGTTTTATGTCATAACACTAAAACACACTTTGAGAGAGTTAGAGAGAGAGCTAGAGGTCTTGGAAGAGAAGAAGAGGAGCAAGAACAAAGCTTGGGTTTTGGGTTGGTTGGAACATCAAGAATCATTTCAAGTATCTAAGGTAAGGGGTTTGATTTTTCAATGCTTATAGTTAGGGTTTGATTTGGTATATTTTGATTTGGAATAAAATTGATGTTAGGGTTCTTGAGATTTGTTGAGATAAATTAGGAGAGTTAATTTAGGTGTTAGTGTTGTGGGATTATTGTTATGTTAATAGAAATTAAATTAAGAAAACTAAATTATATGAATTAAGTTTACTGAGAACTAACATATATTACTTGAATTAAGGAAAACTAAAAACTAGCAGTATAGTTTAGAAAAAACAAAAACTAGCATTATAGTTTAGAAAAAATTAAAACGTGCAGGATAGCTTATAAACTAAACTAACAGTATAGAAAACTAAAGTGCTAGCGGCATTAGCAGTATATTAATTGAATTGAAATTAAGTTTAGAAAATTAATTAATTTATGTTTTGTTTTTCTTTTCTTAATTTAATATATTAAATATTTATATTAATTAAATACAAATATGACATAAGTTATCCGATTTAATTTGGAACCCGATTATGTTTGATTTCCCGATTTCGGCAATTTCGGCGACGGAGCTAGTTGGTCCGAATTGAACGAAAATTGACGTGCTAGTTAATTTTGACGTGTAGAACGTTATGGTGAGGTTATTTTTTCGAGATTTAGAATTTTTATGAAGCGACCCGAAATAGACCAATTTGCGGTTAATTTGAAATGGGTTGCGTTTTAGTCGGTTTAATTCGTGTATGGACAATTCGATTGCGACGTTAATGATTATGATTGATGCCGATTATTATGAATGACTTTCGCGACGATTATTAATGTTTGACTATTTTTCCGTGTTTGAAATTTAGTGAATTATTTGATAATGATGTGGTGTGATTAAATATGATGTTTGCGACGGTTTATTTATAATGAATACTTGATGATATGTGATGCGATGATATGTTTATTTGATGTGGATGAATATGGCGACGTGGGTTTTATACCAATTTTGATGTGCGATGATGATGTTTTGTTGTGTCGTGTTTGTGATGTCGTGTTGTCGAGTCACATACATTGCATTGGCGAAGAGGGCTTTTATGCCAAGCGACGAGGGCTTTTATGCCAAAGCGACGATGGACTTTTATGCCGAATGTCCCTAATTATGGACAAAGCAACGGGTACCACATGCATAACATAGTCGTGTCTCATGGAGTCGGTTATGTTTATTTTTGAGTCTTTTGGCGTTGAGTTTTATTTCATGGCTTATGATGAATTGCGATGATATATGATACTTTGTTTTGTGATGATTTTTGTGTTGAACATAAAGTGAATATGATGCGATAATTTCATGATGAGTAAGCCATGAATATGCCATGACGGTAAAGCGACGATATGAGTTTATGGCGATGAAGTTTATGTCTTGTTTTGGTATGATTATGATGATTACATGACAAAATTAAAGTGTTGATTTTATACACTAAATGATGATTTAAAGTGTGTGAGATTTGGATATGTTCTGACATACTCTTATTAATCTTATATCATTTATGATTCCAAAACTATTTATATATTTTATCATGCATTTAATTATATGTTTTGGAGTATCTCACCCTTTACTTGTTTCGATGTTTCCTTTATATTGGTAACGTGCAGGTGATCCGCGAGGATGATGAGGATTAGCTCGAGTCTCTTTATTTTGAGTCGCTCTGCTTTGATAGTAGTAACACTCGGGATTTGGGCGACGTTATTATTTTGATAGGATAGTTTATGTATACTATCTTATGACCTTGTGTATTGATGATAACATGATGATCCGTACATTTTGTGAACACATCCGATGTGCTGTGATTAGTCATATATTTATATGATGATTTATGTTATGAATCGGTATATCCGACTTTTGATTTTATGATGTGCATTATAATGCAAAGTGATGAAAAACACAAATATGTGATACCTCAATTTATGTTTGGATGAAATTTTGAAACTCTGATTTTATTATTAATTACGAGGGGTATAATTGGGTTGTTACATTAGTGGTATCAGAGCATGTCGGTTTGTCCGGCCAAGTTGTTGAGTTTTTTGTCGTCTATCAATAAAGTATTGTTATTTGTTGATTCTAATCCTTGTTTTGTTTTGAGCAGAAGTTGTTATGGCTGGAAGGAACACTGGTAGGAATGATGAGGCTATTGCTGCTGCTATGCAGTCAATGGCTCAGGCTTTCCAAAACCCGCCGAATGCTGACGAGAACGCTCGGTCTCATAGTTTGGCAACCTTCCAGAGAGAGAATCCTCCTACTTTCCAAGGAAAGTATGATCCCGAAGGTGCTTTGGCGTGGCTGAAGGAGATTGAAAGAATCTCCCGTGTGATGGATTGCACTCCTGTTCAAAGGATCTATTATGGTACTCATAAACTAAGTGCTGAAGCGGATGGATGGTGGGTTGAAACTCGTCAGAGGCTTGAGGTTGCTGGTGAGGAAGTGACATGGGAAGTTTTCCGAAGGGAATTCATGAGGAAGTATTACCCGGAAGATGTTCGGGGAAAGAAGGAGATAGAGTTCCTTGAATTAAAGCAAGGAAGCATGTCTATCACTTATTATGCTGCAAGGTTCACTATGTTGGCCAAGTTCTATCCGCATTATGATGGGCCAAATGGCTAGTTCTCTAAATGCATCAAGTTTGAAAATGGTTTTTGTCCTGAGATTAAGAAAGCTGTTGGTTATCAGAAAATCCGTGTCTTTTCGGATTTGATTGATAGTTGTAGGATCTTTGAGGAGGACAGTAATGCTCATTATAAGATTATGTCTGATAAGAGAAACAAAGGTCAGCAAATCCGTGGAAAACCATATGATGCTCCAGCTGGTAAAGGGAAACAGAAAGCGTTTCAAGTGCGAAGAACTAGTGGGGGAGATGCTCCTGCTAGTATTGTTTGTTACAAGTGTGGGAAACCTGGCCACAAAAGTAATGTTTGTCGAAGTGATGTTAGAGCTAAGGAGAATGAGGTGAGATGTTTCCGATGTGGAGAAGTGGGCCATATGACTCATGATTGTAGACATAAGGATGTGGTCTGTTTTAATTGTGGCGAGGGAGGTCACATTAGTGCTCAATGTAAGAAGCCTAAGAGGACTCAAGGAGCAGGAAAGGTGTTTGCTTTGTCGGGTGCTCCGACGGCAAACGAGGATGGTCTTGTTTGAGGTACTAGTTTCATTAATAGCTTTCCTCTTATTACTATTATTGATACTGGTGCTACTCACTGTTTTATTATTGTTGATTGTGTAAAGAGATTGGGTCTCATTTTGTCGTCTCTGGATAGAGATATGGTGGTAGAAGTTCCGGCTAAGGGAACAATTACTACTTCTTTTGTGTGTGCAAGTTTCCCTTTATCAATCTTTGATAGAGACTTTATGGTGGATCTTGTTTGTTTACCGCTTGTCAGGTTGGACGTGGTTTTAGGTATGGACTGGTTAAAAGATAATTACATCCATATCAATTGTTATGACAACACTGTGAGGTTTTCTTCCTTAGTAGAAGAAGAACAATCTATGTTAGTGTAGACGAAGCAGTTGAATGAATTCATGAAGGATGAGGCATTGGTTTTCTTGTTGATGGTGACTCTTTTTGTGGAGAGTCAAGCTGTGATAGCAAACTTTCCGGTGGTGTGCGATTTTCCCGAAGTATTCCCTGATGAGATTCCTAGTGCACCTCCAGAAAGAGAAGTTGAATTTTCTGTGGATCTTGTCCCTGGTACCAGACCTATCTCTATGGCACCATACAGGATGTCCGCATCTGATTTAGCAGAATTGAAGAGCCAATTAGAAGATTTGCTCGAGAAGAAGTTTGTTAGACCTAGTGTGTCGCCGTGGGGAGCTCCTGTGTTATTGGTGAAGAAGAAAGATGGTAGCATGAGACTTTGTATTTATTATCGTCAGTTGAATAAAGTGACTATCAAGAATAGGTATCCACTTCCTAGAATTGATGATTTGATGGACCGACTGGTTGGAGCTCGCATGTTTAGTAAGATTGATTTGAGATCGGGTTACCATCAAATAAGGGTGAAAGAAGAAGATGTTCAGAAAACTGCTTTCAGGACGAGGTATGACCATTAAGAATATTCAGTGATGCCTTTCAGTGTCACTAATGCACCGGGAGTATTCATGGAGTACATGAATCGTATTTTCCATCCTTACTTGGATCGTTTTGTGGTTGTTTTCATTGATGATATTCTGGTTTATTCTAAATCGGAAGAAGAGCATGCAGAACATTTGCGCATCATGATGGAAGTTCTGAAAGAAAAGAAGCTTTATGCTAAGTTGTCAAAGTGTGAGTTCTGGTTAAGTGAAGTGAACTTTTTGGGGCATGTCATTTCTGGTGATGGCATTGCAGTTGATCCTTCTAAAGTTGATGTTGTGTTGAGATGGGAAACTCCTAAGTCTGTTACTGAGATTAGAAGTTTCTTAGGATTGGCTGGTTACTATAGAAGGTTCATTGAAGGTTTTTCTAAGTTGGCGCTTCCTTTGACAAAGTTGACTTGTAAATGAGTTGCGTTTGTGTGGGATGTCAAGTGTGAAGAAAGTTTTGCGGAATTGAAGAAAAGGTTAACAACAGCTCCGATCTTGATTCTACCTAATCCTGAAGAACCATTTGTTGTTTATTGTGATGCTTCTAAGATGGGTTTAGGTGGTGTACTTATGAAAAATGGCAAAGTGGTTGCTTATGCTTCTAGGCAATTGAAGATTCATGAGAAGAATTATCCTACGCATAATTTGGAGCTTGCAACGGTTGTTTTTGTGCTTAAGATTTGGAGGCATTATCTTTATGGTTCTAGATTTGAAGTATTTAGTGACCATAAAAGTTTGAAGTACTTGTTCGATCAGAAAGAGATTAATATGAGACAAAGACGGTGGCTTGAATTGTTGAAAGATTATGATTTTGGATTAAATTACCATCCTGGTAAAGCTAATGTGGTGGCTGATGCTTTAAGTCGAAAGACTTTGCATATGTCACTTTTGATGGTGAAAGACTTGGAAATGATTGATCAATTTATAGATATGAGTCTTGTGATAGAAGTGACGCTGAAGAGTGTTATCTTGGGAATGTTAAAGATCAATAATGATTTCCTTGATAGTGTTAGAGAAGCTCAGAAGCTTGATGTGAAACTTGTTGATTTGTTGGTTGGTATTGGACAAACTGAAAATGAAGATTTCAAGTTGGATGCTCAGGGTGTATTAAGGTTCCGAGATAGGATTTGTATTCCCGATGATGTGGATTTGAAGAGAATGATCTTGGAAGAATGTCATAGAAGCAATTTGAGTATTCATCCCGGAGCGACCAAAATGTATCAAGATTTAAAGAAACTATTTTGGTGGTCGGGCATGAAGAGAGAGGTGGCTCAGTTTGTTTATGCTTGTTTGACTTATCAGAAGTCTAAAGTGGAGCATCATAAACCTTCAGGGTTGATGCAACCGTTAGAGATTCCAGAATGGAAATAGGATAGCATTTCTATGGATTTCGTAACGGGGTTACCGAATACACCAAGAGGACACGATGCGATTTGGGTGATTATTGATAGTCTTATGAAGTCGACTCACTTTATTCCTATTAACATCACTTATCCCGTATCGAAGTTGGCGGAAATTTATACGCATGTGATTGTGAGATTACATGGTATTCCTTTGTGTATTGTTTCGGATAGAGATCCAAGGTTTACTTCTGAATTTTGGAAGAGCTTGCAAGAGGCTTTGGGTTCAAAGTTGAGGTTGAGTTTGACTTATCATCCTCAAACTGATGGTCAGACGGAAAGGACAATTCAATCGTTGGAAGACTTGTTACGTGCTTGTATTCTTGAACATGGTGGTTCATGGGATACATATCTTCCTTTGATTGAGTTTACTTATAACAATAGTTTTCATGCTAGTATTGGAATGGCACCGTTCGAGGCTTTGTATGGTTGGAGGTGTAAAACTCCTTTGTGTTGGCATGAGTCGGGTGAAAGTGTGGTGCTTGGACCAGAATTGGTTAGAGAGACTACTGAGACGGTGAAGATGATTAGAGAAAAGATGAGAATTTCTCAAAGTCGACAAAAGAGTTATCATGATAAAAGGAGAAAATACTTGGAATTTCAAGATGGTGATCGTGTATTTTTGTGAGTTACTCCTACAACCGGCGTTGGGCGAGCATTGAAGTCGAAGAAGCTAACTCCTCTCTTTATTGGTCCTTACCAAATTACTAGTAAAGTGGAAAAAGTGGCTTATAGAGTGGCGTTACCGCCAAATCTTTTGAACTTGCATGATGTATTCCATGTGTCGCAACTTCGGAAGTATGTTCCGGATCCTTCACATGTGATTGAGATGGATGATATTCAAGTGCGAGACAATCTTACGGTGGAGACGATGCCTTTAAGGACCGAAGATCGTGAGATAAAGTCTCTTCGTGGCAAAGATATCTCCTTGGCTAAAGTTGTTTGGATAGGAGCAGCTGGTGAAAGCACGACGTGGGAGTTGGAAAGTAAGATGCGGGATTCTTATCCCGAGCTTTTCAAGTCAGGTAATTTCGAGGACGAAACTTTTTTTAAGTGGGGGAGAGTTGTAACGCCCCATTTTATTTAAATATTATATTATATTAATATTTTTGAGTTACCGTTTGACTTTTATTTTTGCGACGAGAATATTTAAATTAACCGTTATATCTGTTAAATATATTCGGCGACATTTTATTCAGATCGGTAATTATTTTATTCGGTCTGATATTTGTTTTGAGGGACCGGTAATCATTTTATTCGGTCTGGTATTTGTTTTGAGGGACCAGTAATTATTTTATTCGGTCTGGTATTTGTTTTGAGGGACCAGTAATTATTTTATTCGGTCCAGTATTTGTTTTGAGGGACCGGTAATTATTTTATTTGGTCCAATATTTATTTTGAGGGACCGCTAATTATTTTGTTCGGTCCGGTTTTTATTCCGTTCGGTTCGGTAAAATATTATTCAGACCGATATATAATTATTTGGAGTTATTTTAATTATTTGGGTTAATAATATTATTTGATATTATTTAGTGTTAATTAGTAGTATATTTTAAGAAGGGCTTTTTGGTATTTTGCCTAGCTTTTGTCTTGCATCTAAACAAACCAAATCCACCATTTCCTTTGTTTTATGTCATAACACTAAAACGCACTTTGAGAGAGTTAGAGAGAGGGCTAGAGGTCTTGAAAGAGAAGAAGAGGAGCAAGAACAAAGCTTGGGTTTTGGGTTGGTTGGAACATCAAGAATTATTTCAAGTATTTAAGTTAAGGGGTTTGATTTTTCAATGCTTATAGTTAGAGTTTGATTTGGTATATTTTGATTTGGGATAAAATTGATGTTAGGGTTCTTGAGATTTGTTGGGATAAATTAGGAGAGTTAATTTAGGTGTTAGTGTTGTGGGATTATTGTTATGTTAATAGAAATTAAATTAGGAAAACTAAATTATATGAATTAAGTTTACTGAGAACTAGCATATATTACTTGAATTAAGGAAAACTAAAAACTAGCAGTATAGTTTAGAAAAAATAGAAACTAGCAGTATAGTTTAGAAAAAACTAAAACGTAATAGCAGTATAGCTTATAAACTAAACTAACAGTATAGAAAACTAAAGTGCTAGCGGCATTAGCAGTATATTAATTGAATTGAAATTAAGTTTAGAAAATTAATTAATTTATGTTTTGTTTTTCTTTTCTTAATTTAATATATTAAATATTTATATTAATTAAATACGAATATGATATAAGTCAGCCGATTTAATTTGAAACTCGATTATGTCCGATTTCCCGATTTCAACAATTTCAATGACGGAGCTAGTTGCTCCGAATTGAACGAAAATTGACGTGCCAGTTAATTTCGACGTGTAGAACGTCGTGGTTAGGTTAGTTTTTCTAGATTTCGAATTTTATGAAGCGACCCGAAATAGGCCAATTTACAGTTAATTTGAAATGGGTTGCGTTTTAGTCGGTTTAAGTCGCGTATGGACAATCCGATTGAGACGTTAATGATTATGATTGATATCGATTATTATGAATGACTTTTGTGAAGATTATTGATGTTTGACTATTTTTCCGTGTTTAAAATTTAGTGAATTATTTGATAATGATGTGGTGTGATTAAATATGATGTTTGCGACAGTTTATTTATAATGAATACTTGATGATATGCGATGCGACGATATGTTTATTTGATGTGGATGAATATGGCGACGTGGGTTTAATACCAATTTTGATATGCGATGATGATGTTTTGTTGTGTCGTGTTTGTGATGTCGTGTTGTCGAGTCACATACATTGCATTGGCGACAAGGGCTTTTATGCCAAGCGACGAGGGCTTTTATGCCAAAGCGACGATGGGGTTTTATGCCGAATGTCCCTAATTATGGACAAAGCGACAAGTACCACATGCATAACAAAGTCGTGTCTCATGGAGTCGGTTATGTTTATTTTTGAGTCTTTTGGTGTTGAGTTTTATTTCATGGCTTATGATGAATTGTGATGATATATGATACTTTGTTTTGTGATGATTTTTGTGTTGAACATAAAGTGAATATGATGCGATAATTTCATGATGAGTAAGCGATGAATATTACATGACGGTAAAGCGACAATATGAGTTTATGGCGATGAAGTTTATGTCTTGTTTTGGTATGATTATGATGATTACGTGACGAAATTAAAGTGTTGATTTTATACACTAAATGATGATTTAAAGTGTGTGAGATTTGGATATGTGCTGACATACTCTTATTAATCCTATATCATTTATGATTTCAAAACTATTTATATATTTTATCATGCCTTTAATTATATGTTTTGGAGTATCTCACCCTTTACTTGTTTCGCCGTTGCCTTTATATTGGTAACGTACAGGTGATCCACGAGGATGATGAGGATTAGCTCGAGTCTCTTTATTTTGAGTCGCTCTGCTCTGATACTAGTAACACTCGGGATTTAGGCGACGTTATTATTTTGATAGGATAGTTTATGTATACTATGTTATGACCTTATATACTGATGATAACATGATGATCCGTACATTTTATGAACACATCTGCTGTGCTGTGATTAGTTATATGTTTATATGATGATTTATGTTATGAATCAGAATATCCGACTTTTGATTTTGTGATGTGCATTATAATGCAAAGTGATGAAAAACACGAATATATGATACCTCAATTTATGTTTGGATTTAATTTTGAAACTTTGATTTTATTATTAATTACGAGGGGTAGAATTGGGGTGTTACACCAAAGGGCGGTGGATAAAACTTGTAGAGAAGAGATGGGTGAATCGCTAAGGGTAAGTTAGAACTCGTATTAGTTTAAATAGAAAATTGATCGCTAAATGTTTGTATGCAAACTTCCTAAGGTCGATTATCCAAGGAAATGTGTCAATGCCTCTGGCGCATAAAATAAGTATCTTTCAAAGTTTTTTAAAGCTAAATAAATAAATGTATTTCCCATAAGGAATGTTGTATGTACGAATACTATTATAATTTTTGACAATATGGCATAGAATATGTTTATGAAACATGATCCTATTAGGCGGAACACGCTTGAAATGCACCTGACGCACCCCCTCTTATAAATAAGTCACTTCAAGAGCGTAGGCATTGGAGCCCCTGGAGACATCTGTAATATCAAGCTTCTCAAATGGTTCTCAATGCATTTTGTTTTGATGAAGACAAACTATATTGGAAAGAAGGAAAAGATGTTGATCAAGCTAAAAGCATCAATGGATAAAATTCTTTGGTTCAAGCTCTCGGCAAATTTCATAAGGTATAATAACAATTCTTGCTATGAACTTAAGTCTTAGATGCTCAATGATCAAAAGAAGTGTTCTTATCTTGTCCAAACTTTTTCTCAAGTTATCTAAACAAAAATTCAATTTTTACTTGGGTGCAATCAATTTGCATGTTGGAGCAATCGATTGCATGCTTCACGTTTTCAAAATGTTAGCTACTGCTTCTAAGTGCAATCGATTTGCATGTTTGTGCAATCGATTGCTCTCTATCAAATTTTGCTACTGTTTTAAAGTGCAATCGATTTACACACATGTGCAATCGATTGCTCACTAAAAATATTTGAATCTTTTAGCTGTTAAAACCCGTGTGTTATACGGTGGGAGAACTGACTTGAGGTTTTGCGTTTGTGTTTGCAAATGTTTCGATTTAGCAAGAGTCGCCACCGACTTTTTATTTTATCCTAAGGAAAGGTTAAAAAGCACAGGAAAAACCTTTGAGATTGTTTCTTGGATTCGGATGAAAAGGGAAGGTGCAAGCACCCTTTTCATCCATGGTTATCCATGGGCTCTTAGTTACTTGTTTAGATCACTTGCTTTTTCTTTTCAATTGTTTGAAATGGTGCTTTGTGTGTGGTTTTGAAAGATGTTTTGAAAAGAGGCCATTGTTGTGGCAACCTTTGTAATGATTCTTGTTTGAATGTATACAAATGTGTATTTATCTTTTGAAAAGATTTCAATGTTTGAAAGTTTGATTTGAGAAATGTTTTGAAATTGTGTTGTGAAGTGTGTTTGAAAATAGCAAGGATGTTTTACAAGTTTTGATCAAGTAACTAAGAGTTGTCTACCCTATTTTACTCAAAGATCTTTCCTATATGTTTTTAACCCTTTTGACAGTGTTGTTTTACCATTGCATTTGGTAAACAACCTTGTATTAGGATGTTAAACGGGACAGGCGCAGGTCATCGTATAGACCATGATAGCAATTGTGTTAAGTATCTTTAGCAAATTTTTGAGGGACTAGATCATTTTTGTATAGGCAACCAAGATAGCGTCATCGAGGGACTGTGATCTTTTGTTTTGTTTTTGTTTTGCCAAAGTACTCAACATGCATAACATGGCCCATTTTAAGGCAACAAGTGGATGAAACCCTAGGGGTGCAAGTTGCATTGTGTTTGTCATTTTCATGCATTTTTGTCTTTGCATTAGTCAAACTACTTGTTGATTTTAGATTTTTGCATACAAACCCTAATCTCTAATCATGGCATAATTGAAAGCATAAATGCGTAAAATAAATCTACCACTATTACAACATGATTATGGGGAAGGGGATACAATTTATGAATGGGAATTATTTGAGAAGAAATTAAAACCCTAATTTTACTATTACATCCAAATTGAATCAAATGGCATAAATAACAAATGAACAGTATTTAAATAAACACATTAAATAAATATACCAAATAATATGAATATGCAAAAAAAGGTTTTTGTTTATGTATGTAAAAATATTTAATTTAAAAAGAAAGGAATAATAAAAAAGATTATTATTTTTTTTATTAAGGGTAAAACCCTAATTTTTTAGAATGTGAATATATTGACTATATTATTTATATACAATAAAATAAAATAATGTATATACAAAAAATAAAATATATTTAGAAAAAGTATTATTTAAGTATAAATAATAATAAAAATAAAAATATAATATTTTTATGTTTTTATTCTAAAGTATCTATTAAATAAAATAAAAGTATGTATATATATATATTAATTATATTAGTTATGTACAATAAAAATAAAATATATACAAGACAAAAATATATTTAGAACAAAGTATTATTTAAGTATAAATAATAATAATAAAAAAAAAATAAAAGTATAATTTTTAATGTTTTATTTCTAAGTTCTCATTAAAATAAAATAAAGATATATGTTCATTAAATTACTTTTATGTTTAGAAAAATAAAAATAAAATACAAAATAAATGTGGGAATTTATAGAAAAATATTTTTAGTATTTTTTATGTTTGGAAATAATAAAATAAAATCAGAAATGAAATTAAAATAACAAAACATAAAAATATGAAGAAATGGGCCAGAGGGTGTATTCAGTAAAAGGGGGGTGTCAATAGTAAGCCAGGACCAAGCCCAGCCCACCACACTTCATCTTCAACCTCTGTTCTTCAAAAATGCGCGCGCCCTGTACACAAAGCCAGATCATGCATACGTGCTCTAATGCAAAAACACATAACATCAAAGTTGTAGAGCTTTCCAAGACGAATTCAACCATATAAAAAACTTGTCCTAACTCTCAAAGACCAGAGAGAATTTCTCTGGCCCTAAAATCTAACCTAATTTTTTCAGGAAGTTCATGGATCACATTCTCTTAGCATGCTTAATTAAAATGAAAACTGAGCATATGTACATCTTCATGGCTATGAATACTACATTTCTTATTCATAAACCTAAGTCTAAATGTTCCTAAATAGAGAGATAGGAAGTTGATAAAAACCTGTTTCAGCTGACTTCGTGTATGGCAATGTGGAGCTTTTCAGCAAGGCCTGAGATGTTTGGGAGCTTGCTTGAACTTCCCTTGACCTTCTCCAATGCCTAGCTTGCCTTGAATGTTCTTAAACAAACCTACAGAACTCAACCTGCACAAGCTGAAATTAAAAATGGAAAACCTTGTAAATAGAGTTACAGTTGGTGTTTAAGGGTTGGGATAGCTTGGATAGGTTGTATGGAAGGTGTTTGAACAGGTTTGGGACAAAACGCACGAGCAAATTGTGAGATAGAACTCAAGATGCAGATGCTGCCCTGTTTTTCCAATGGAAGGTGATTTTGTGCTATGGGAGGTTTGAGGGCTCAAAGGGTCGTGTTTCTGGCTCAAGGGGATGTGAGAAAGATGTTTCAAAAGCTTGCGCAAGTTGGTTTTTGCTGATGTTCAAGTTCTAGTGTTTTGGACATGTTTCTTGTCTTTTAAGCCAAAAATGAACCATGATGTAATACAAGCCTGTACAGGCTATCTATCAGCCTGCTTCTTGTGATCTTGGCCCCTCAAGTTGGTGGATATGCTTTGCTGCACAAGATATGGCTCAATGCTCAAGGATTGTGGTTTTGACATAAAGCAAACTTTGGCAAAAATGGTAATGTACCTTTTACCATTTAGGGATTAATCTTGTGTGCAATGTTCTAATGACCAAAACAAAACCTTAGACCAATGGATTTTCATTAAATTATTGAGTGTGAAATGGTTTTGAGACCTTTAATCTAGTTCAAAGCAAGCTGATTTGAATTTGCAACTTGTATCAATATGAACATGCCATGGATGAAAAGTGAGTTTTTGCCAACTTCAAGCCTTCGATTCTCCCTAACCACAAATGATTTTGGAGAGTTCTTGGACATTTTGGAAATCTTGCAACATTCTCTACAATCCATCCTTGAAATGCAATTTGAGATTCCAAGTGGAACTATGTGAAAAATGGCCATGAAGATAGGTCAAAATCCTGCCTAAACTAGGGCAAAATTTCACTAAGTTACAAGTTTCATGGACCCTTGTTCCAAAAATTATAACTTGAGATCCAAGATTATTTTGATAAAACTTTGTGAATCAAAGTTGTAGATTTTGTGGAGTACTACAACTTTCATGTTGGAAGTTTTGTTTGAATCCAATTGCATCATGGTGAAAATGTTGGGCAAAGTTAGGAAAAATTAAGAAAATTTCATAACTTAGAAAAATTTTAAGTTATGAAATTTTTCAACTTTAAACCCTAATTTGCAAAAATGGGTTTCTTGATGAACAAGTTTCATGTTTTGACACATCTTGATGAAAAATGACCCTTGGCACTTGATTTTGACCAAAAAGTCAAAGTTTGACTTTTCAATGTACAGTCAAATTTTGATCAGTTTGACTGAAAAATTCATCTGTCAATCCAATGCAATTGAGATCTTTTAAACTTTGTGAATAGGTCAATATGATGCCATTGAGTACTTGAGTCCATGGTTGAACCCAATTTTCCATTGGCTTGGTCAAAAGTCAGATATTGCCCTTGTGCAGTCAAAACCCTAAAAATGAACATTTTGCCCTTTTGATGATCTGATCAAATTTCTTGAGGAGTTGTGGTCCAAACTTGATTAAATGGTTCATAGGAGCCTATAATGTTGATGTGGATCAAAAATCATGAGGTTTGACTGTAAATTGGCCATAGTTGACTTTTTCCCCAATACAGTTGATTTCTAGGTCAACTGTCTAATTGACTGGGCAAAAATTTGATTCAAGGCCTGAAACTTGGTATGGACAAACTTATGGGTCCAACATGAAGTATTAAAGTCACTTTGAGCATTATAATTCCAAAAATCCATGTGCAAACTCAAACCCTAGTTTAGGTCATCAGTGCAAGGAGATGTCTTGAGCAGTGCAAAACCTTAATCCTGTCTGGAGTTCAAGGAGTCTTGTGAGGGGAAATCTTGATAAAATGAGAGGGAAAATTTTGGGGTACAACAGCTTCCCCTGTTCAATCTTCTTGAACCTGAATATTTAGATTGACGAGTTTGCCTTTCGTGACTCGAAGGTAAAAGAGGATTGGACACTAGAGTGCCCATAAATTTGCACTCGTCAAAATGTAGCTGAGGGAATGAGCTTAAAGATGCCATTTGGAGATGGTAGAATCTTGCTGGAGATGGGCTTAAAGATGCCATCCAAGACTTGTTTGTTGAGAATTAGGAGAATGAATGTCAAAATGGTATCTGTATCTGGAATGTATCTGAGTTGTATCTGGAGATTGGATTTGTATGAGCAAAATAATGGCGTCTGTGTCTGGAGCGTATCCGAGCTGTAACTGTATTTGATTCTTGAATGAATATCAAAATGACTACCGTGTCTGGAGTGTATCTGTATTATATCTGAAATTTGAATAGGCAACAAAATAGCATCCGTGTTTGGAGCATCTATGGGCTGGGGAATAAGTTGGAATGAGTGACAGAATGGCTACCGTGTCTGGAGTGCATCTGAACTTGAAGTTGATAGTTGAATATGAATGAGAAATAGAATGGCTTCCGCGTCTGGAGCGTATCTAGTCTGTATCTGATTGCTGAAGTCTGAATGAGTAGTAGAATGACCGCCGTGTCTGGGGTGTATCTGTACTGTATCTGAAACAAGAGACCTGAATGAGTAGCAGAATGACTTCCATGTCTTGGAGCGTATCCGTACTGTATTTGAGATCTTTGAATATTTGTTAGAGGTAACTTTTAATCTTATCCTGAAAAAGGTAAAATGTTAGCTAAAACACACAAAGTTATGTTGCATGACATGTATGATGCAATAAAATGTGTTTTATCAATGTTTATGATATATGAATGTAATGGATGCGCATGTAAGTCGAGTAGTCGTCTTGCTGAGGAAAATAAATCCTTGATAGCTGGAGATAATGAAATCTTTGACTGCTTCTGGGGAAAATAAATCCTGGACCACTATTGAAGAGTATGCGTGTCTTCAAGTTTTTTGACAACCTCTGTGGGGAGAAGCTATACTGCTGGGGAAATCAGGAGTTTGGGTTGTATGCCAATCTACTGAGGATTCTTGTTTTGTTGTTTGAGGAGAACTCCGCTGGGGAATATTTGAAAACTCTGTGGGGAATTGAGAATGAGAATCTTCATTCTGCTAGAGGAATTTGTGCTGAGGAGTTAAGAACAAGAATCTTCGATCTGCAGGGGATTAAAAACTCTGACAAATTTATGCTGAGAGTAAAGAAGGTTCCGGCAACTTCACTGGAGAATCAAGGATGAGAATATTGATTTTGTTGGGGAGTAAAAACTCTGTGGGGAATAGCTATATTGTTAGGGAGTAAGCTCAGGACTCTGGGGAAATGTTTATTCTTGTTTGGAAGAAGTTCAGGAGTTTGGGTTGTATGCCACTTTGAGAATGAGAATCTTCATTCTATCGGGAATATCAGGAATTCAGGTTGTATGCCACTTTGAGAATGAGAATCTTCATTCTGTGGGGAATATCAGGAACTCAGGTTATATGTCAGTTTGAGAATGAGAATCTTCATTCTGTCGGGAATATCAGGAATTCAGGTTATATGCTGATCTACTGGGGAAGCAAGAATGAGAATCTTCATTCAGGCGTTTGGGTCAGGAGGTTGGGTGTATGCCAATCTACTGGGGAAGCAAGAATTAGAATCTTCATTCAGGAGTTTGGGTCAGGAGGTTGGGTGTATGCCAATCTACTGGGGAAGTAAGAATGAGAATCTTCATTCAGGCATTTTGGGTCAGGAGGTTGGGTGTATGTCAATCTACTGGGGAAGCAAGAATGAGAATCTTCATTCAGGCGTTTTGGGTCAGGAGGTTGGGAGTATTCCAATCTACTGAGATTTTAAGGATGATAATCTTCATTCTGTTAACGGTATCAGGAGGTTGGGAGTATGCCAATATTCTGAGGTTTTAAGGATGAGAATCTTCATTCTGTTAAGGGTATCAGGAGCTTGGGAGTATGCCAATCTCTGAGGTTTTAAGGATGAGAATCTTCATTCTGTTAAGGGTATCAGGAGCTTGGGAGTATGCCAATCTTCTGAGGTTTTAAGGATGATAATCTTCATTCTGTTAACGGTATCAGGAGCTTGGGAGTATGCCAATCTCTGAGGTTTTAAGAGTGAGAATCTTCATTCTATTAACGGTATCAGGAGCTTGGGAGTATGCCAATCTCTAAGGTTTTAAGAGGGGGATCTTTATTCTGTTAACAGTATCAGGAGGTTGGGAGTATACCAATCTTCGTAGGTTTTCAGAACGGGGATCTTTGGTCTTGAGAGAAATAGAATTTTAGGAGCTTCAGTTGTCCGTTATTCTGCTGGGCATCATCTCCATTGAATTTTGGGAACCTCGATCATCCGTTATTCTGTTGAGGAATCATCTCTGTTGAATTTTGAGAACCTCGATCGTCCGTTATTCTGTTGAGAAATCATCTCTGTTGAATTTTGGGAACCTCGATCGTCTGTTATTCTGTTGAGAAATCATCTCTGTTGAAGATGAAAGTCAGATGCACTAGTATCTGGTCGTGGTCCAGGCTTCATAGCTTGAATTTGATTGTATCTTTCCTGAAAGGTAAAGGTTAGTGGCATATATCAAACAATGACGTTCTCAAAATACATGAGATTGTGTTGTATGATGTCCTGATGTACGGATGTGTAATGTTTTTCTAGACGACCTTTCGCTGGGGAAAATAAATCCCGAACTGGTGATGGAGAAAAGAGTTGGATTCTTCGTCTCCGATAGTGAAAAATATAGAAGTGAATCAGAGTAAACCGTTGAGAGATTTATCTGAAACAGCAAAATCTGAAATATCTTCAACTGGAATAAGAATCAGGGAGATCTTAGTGTTGATCTGACTGAGCCAGAGAAGGTCTTGAATTAACTTTGACTCAACCGAATGATGAAGGAATCTTTGATGACTACTACTCCAAAAGGTGATGATAACCTTTACCTGCCGATCAATCTGCATATGTTATGAATGTAATGTAATTTTATTTTGGAGAATAAATCCTTGACAAGTGTTGGGGAAATAAACCCATGACCGCTGGTCTGCTAGAGAAGTGATGAACTTCTCGAGGATTCTTGAATTTCTTTTCAGAAGGATTTTGGAGAGATTCATCATTGCCCCTAGTATCAAATGTTTGTGGCACTGCCAGGAAATTTGGACTGTACGCAACCCTTTGATGAGATTGACGTTTAATGCCCCAAGTGATGGAGATGGAGACTTGCCCCAGGTTACTCTGCAATTGAGAGATTTCTTGAAATCTTGACTGGACTGCCCCAGGTTTATTGGACAATGAGAGATTTCTTGAAATCTTGACTGGACTACCCCAGGTTTATTGGACAAAGCCATACCAAGTCCCCTTTTGTTGATAGGAGATTTTTGCAACTGAAGTGTCATCCCACTTGAAGTGATTTTATTCACTGAGAGGGTTTTCGTTCATCGGAACTTTCACTGTATGAATTTCTTCGCTGTCAAACAAATAGCCATATGCAAACGATGATATTCAAATAATGCAAAGTTTATGCTTGTCTTGAAATTTTGAAAAATGCATTTTTTAGCAGAAAACTTTTATAAGACAAATTCAACACAAGATTTAGAGCAAAGCCTTACAGGAGTCAGGATACCTTTTATAACAGTATGCTTTCGAACTAACCCATGCTTCAGTTAGGACTTTTGAAGGGTTGTAACGTGGCTTGGTTCACGGTTTAAGAAACAAAGGATAAAGGCTCAAAGTATATTTGTACCCACCCGCTCTTCGTGATGTTCTTCAATCCTAAACTCAGTTAATTGTGCGTTTGAACTCCAAATGAGTCTGGAATGACGTTTTTGGTGATGGTTCACACGAGTTGAATTTGTTGGAAGGCAGTCATTTTTGCAACATTTTTCATGTTGTTGAGGATTTGTATTGACCTCTTTCTTTTGATTTGTTATCCCTAATTTTTGCCTGACTGTTCCAGTTTTCGAGATTTATAGTCAGCGAGATGCCCCAGCTTTCGCAAGTCTCCTTTGTAGGTTTTGGCTCAGTGGTCTTTTCTTTTTGAGAGATAATGACTTCCTATGAGATAAGGAACCATCACTGTCTTTTGGTTCCACAGGAAATTTTTATGTCATTCGTCGTATTACAAACTGAGAGTTTGTGACTAAACGCACATTTGAATTAACTGAGACACTACCCTACCCCAGGTTTGATTAAAGGTTTCAATTTGTGTTTAAACATAAAACTTCTACTTCTTTGGCTCGAAGGGGTTGACTAGGGATTATCTTCCTTATAACTCCAGTGTTTAGGATTTGAAAGAAACGCCTGTACATCGTCAGCAAGGTCTGTCCAAAAGCATATTGTATGAGATTATGGCATTGTTTTCGTCATCCTCCCTCTAAAAGCATGTAACTTTTAGCAAGAGTTAAATGTCATCAAGAAAGTAGAAATCATAGTTCAAATATAGTGAAAACGAATGGATGAATTCAAGACAAACATATGTAATGCTTTAATGAAACATAGTTTGACATCAACAGATAATTGTTTGAATAACAAAAGAAATTACAACTTGAAAATTCAAACGAAACAAAAGCCTCTTTGTCTGAACTTGTCATTTCAGGTGGAGAGCCTTCAACGGAAGATTTTCATTTGACCATCTTGTGTGAATTACAGCGTTGTTTCTTTAACCAGATCTTGAATTTTGTTTCTCAATGCCCAACAGCTATCGGTGTCATGTCCAGGACTGTTGGAGTGATACACACATCTCGCGTTTGGATTGTACCATGGGGAGGCTGTGTTGGGACGCCGAAGAGGGTCCCTTAGTACAATCAACTGGACTTCCAACAAGCGTTGCAGCACTTGGGATAATGGCATGTTAATCTCAGTGGAGTGCCTTTCAGGTGTATTTTGCTCCCGATTACCCTGTTGGTGCTGGTGAGATGGTTGTTGGGCTTGTGACCCTGAAGCAAACTGGGGAGACTTTCCCTTGACCTCTTGTCTCAAAGGAGGCTGAATGATAACTTGATCCTCAACCTTAGTTGTTTGCCCCAATTGGTTACATCCATCTTGATGCAGTTTGTTGATGAGGACCTTTAACTCCTCTTGTCCTTGAGCCAGGTTTTGAATAAGAGTCATCTGGCCTACCAGTTGTCCCATCATCTGAATTCTCATTGTCGCCATCTCAATCTGAAGCCCTTCCAACTGATCATTCCTGACGCTCCCTGGATTCCCTGTGACCATGCCCCTTGTGAGGAGAGCTTTCACTTCTTCCTGCCCCTTGGATAGGTTCAAGAACATTTCTTGAAGTTAAGCGTTTTGAGCCTGGATATCTTTGATAGTCTTCTCTAGAGCCATCTCTACTTAAATAAACAGCAGGATGGTAAGGAGACCTGAAAGGGGGAAACCTGTTTATGTATATGATGAATGATACGTATTCATGTAATGTATTCAAGGATTCAGAAATTCAAATTTGTTGCAAACAAAAAGAACACACGTCATATTAATAAGAAGAATTTGTTAGTACATAAATGCCCCATGGGAAAAATGAATACAAAACTCTAATGTAAAAAGACGTTGCGCATCCTCCTTGGCGCAATGTAAGTGTTGAGAGCCTGCACTTCGTGGAGTTGACGAGTAAGTTCTAAAACCTTCTTCTCGCTGGCGTAGAAGCTGGCTTCAAAAGTGTTTCGTTCTTCCTTGAGCTGTATCCAACTCTTTTACAAATCTTCCAATGATGTTGGCATGTCTGGATGTAGGAGGGTGTATGGAACCTCTCCTTCTGTAACAGGCTCTTTGATCATAGGCATAATGTAGGGGTAAGGCATCATAAGATTCTGGGTGCGGGTTCGTACCCACTTGAGGTAAGGCTCAAGGGGGATGGAATTCTTGTGCCCCAGTGTCTTACTGTCCACTTTGTTGGGCATCCTCCAAGCTCGGATAAACCTTTGTCGAAGTCCTTGAGCGTCGTTGTCGAAGTCAAAAACCAAGTCTGGAATCAGCATGTCATGAGGGCCATCTCTTCAGGCATACCCAAATTGTCTCAGAGCTAAGCATGGGTTGTAGGTAATGCCTCCCCTAATGCCAATTAGTGGGACATTAGGGAATTCCCCACAACGATCAATGATTATGACATTTTCTCTGGACCGAGAACACCAATGAACATCAGAATGTGTAAGAGTCATCAATCATTGTGACCACCTCAAGCCTTGTTCATTATTCAAGACTGACTGGGGAAGGTGAGAAATAAACCATCTTGCTAGAAGAGGAGTACAACACATGAGAACGCCTCTTTTCCTCATTGTTCGTGTGTGAAATGAGTGTAGGATGTCCCCAAGCAATGTGGGCACAGGATTCCGAGATATGAACATCTTGACAGCATTCACATCTATAAGCTGATCAGGGTTTGTGAACAAGACCAACCCATAGATGAGAAGTGCTACAATCTCCTCAAAAGCTTGCAGATCTAGAGAACTCCAGCAGTCTTGTGCCTTCTCAAACAGAAACTTCGCCAAGAAACCCTTGACACCACTTCTGGTTTCCCAATGACCTTTGATATCAGATGGTTGCAAGTGTAAGGCTTGAGCAACATCTTCAGGCTTTGTTTCTCTTTCCGTATCGTTGTAGGGTAGTTGGTGGAGAATAGGAATCCTCAGGAGTTGAGAAAATTCCTCCAAGGTAGGCACTAGTTGGTAATCAGGAATTGTGAAACAGTGGTGTAGGGGGTCAAAGAACTGGAAGAGAACTTTCACCATGTCTTCTTAAATGTTGGAGTTGACCAAGCTGAGAAGTCTACCATGTCTTTCACTGAAGAGAGAATTCTCTGGAATCTTGGAAGTGAGCTCCTTGAGTTGAGGAGGGACCCTCACAAGGTTGACCTGAATTGTTTTCCTGCGAAGAGATTCCATTACCTACAAAACAAGAACAAAGATGAAAATCCAAACCCTTGAAATGGTTAGTGGATGCATGTTTTCAAGGATCTCGCGGGGTAAACACAAGAAAATGTTAGAGGTTGAACTTCGATCAACATCTTTGATTGGAGAACTTTGTATCGGTGGACGTCTTTCCACGAGAATCAAGCTCACCATGTCCAGTGGGTCATAGCCCTTGACTCGAGTTGTTGTACTTGATTTTTAACGGCGTTTGTTTAGAGGAAAATGAATCCTCTTTCCCTTTGTTAGACGTCTGGTTCAACGTGACCCTGCATCAAAGACCCTCGAGGCCCTTGAAATGGTTATTGAAAATGCTATGGTATGATGTTATGATGTTATGTACAGATATGCAAAAGTAAGCAAGTGTATATACAGACAGTCACATTCACACAAAGCAGACAAGTCCTTAAGTTTAGGCTTGCATGGAGTTCGTATGTAAGTACCCTCTTGAAGTTAGTTGGCTCAACCTGTCCTATAAATAGTAACCGGGTTCTAAGGAGCTCAGTGTCACTGGATTATTTCCTGTGTTCATTGTTTCAGTTTAGCCACTTAACTGGCAACTGAAATATTCCAAGAAAACAACCCTCAATGAGTGTAGTATCGAGTATCTACCAACTTCGGACTTCACCAAAGCCGGTCATCTCACTACCCCTAAAAAAGGCCAAGATGGTCAAGTAAGGTTCTAAGAGTTCATTAGTGCTTCATGACATCACTCAGCGGCCCCTTATTCTCTTTGATTAACTCAAAGGCTACCGGTACCCACAAATATGTCGCACTAATATAGCTATTGCTTCAACCATGTCGGTATACCCCACATAGTCTCCACAACGTATTGCTATTTACCTATGAATGTTTCCCAAATCCGGGTAGAGGATTTCAAGCCCAAACAATATAACCAATTGTAAAGCAATCAAAGCAAACAAGATGAGCATGCAAAGGTGATCTAAACCCTAAGGTTACTCCACTTTTAAAATATCCCCAACAGAGTCGCCAGTTCTGTGATACAGTGGGAGAACTGACTTGAGGTTTTGCGTTTGTGTTCGCAAATGTTTCGGTTTAGCAAGAGTCGCCACCGACTTTTTATTTTATCCTAAGGAAAGGTTAAAAAGCACAGGAAAAAACTTTGAGATTGTTTCTTGTGTTCGGGGAGTAGATTATGAAAAGGGAAGGCGCAAGCACCCTTTTCATCCATGGTTATCCATGGGCTCTTAGTTACTTGTTTAGATCACTTGCTTTTGCTTTTCAATTGTTTGAAATGGTGCTTTGTGTATGGTTTTGAAAGATGTTTTGAAAAGAGGCCATCGTTGTGGTAACCTTTGTAATGATTCTTGTTTGAATGTATACAAATGTGTATTTGTCTTTTGAAAAGATTTCAATGTTTGAAAGTTTGATTTGAGAAATGTTTTGAAATTGTGTTGTGAAGTGTGTTTGAAAATAGCAAGGATGTTTTGCAAGTTTTGATCAAGTAACTAAGAGTTGTCTACCCTATTTTACTCAAAGATCTTTCCTATATGTTTTTAACCCTTTTGACAATGTTGTTTTACCATTGCATTTGGTAAACAACCTTGTATTAGGATGTTAAACGGGACAGGCACGGGTCATCGTATAGACCATGATAGCAATTGTGTTAAGTATCTTTAGCAAATTTTTGAGGGACTAGATCATTTTTGTATAGGCAACCAAGATAGCGTCATCGAGGGACTATGATCTTTTGTTTTGTTTTTGTTTTGCCAAAGTACTCAACATGCATAACATGGCCCATTTTAAGGCAACAAGTGGATGAAACCCTAGGGGTGCAAGTGTGCATTGTATTTGTCATTTTCATGCATTTTTGTCTTTGCATTAGTCAAACTACTTGTTGATTTTGAATTTTTGCATAAAAACCCTAATCTCTAATCATGGCATAATTGAAAGCATAAATGCGTAAAATAAATCTTCCACTATTACAACATGATTATGTGGAAGGGGATACAATTTTTGAATGGGGATTATTTGATAAGAAATTAAAATCCTAATTTTACTATTAGATCCAAATTGAATCAAATGGCATAAATAACAAATGAATAATATTTAAATAAATACATTAAATAAATATACCAAATAATATGAATATGCAAAAAAAGGTTTTTGTTTATGTATGTAAAATATTTAATGTAAAAAGAAAGGAATAATAAAAAAGATTATTATTTTTTTATTAAGGGTAAAACCCTAATTTTTTAGAATGTGAATATATTGACTATATTATTTATATACAATAAAATAAAATAATGTATATACAAAAAATAAAATGTATTTAGAAAAAGTATTATTTAAGTATAAATAATAATAAAAATAAAAGTATAATATTTTTATGTTTTTATTCTAAAGTATCTATTAAATAAAATATAAGTATATATTAATTATATTAGTTATGTTCAATAAAAATAAAATATATACAAGACAAAAATATATTTAGAACAAAGTATTATTTAAGTATAAATAATAATAATAAAAAAAATAAAAGTATAATTTTTATTGTTTTATTTCTAAGTTCTCATTAAAATAAAATAAAGATATATGTTCATTAAATTACTTTTATGTTTAGAAAAATAAAAATAAAATACAAAATAAATGTGGGAATTTATAGAAAAATATTTTTAGTATTTTTTATGTTTGGAAATAATAAAATAAAATCAGAAATGAAATTAAAATAACAAAACATAAAAATATGAAGAAATGGGCCAGGGGGTGTATTCAGTAAAAGGGGGGTGTCAATAGTGAGCTAGGACCAAGCCCAGCCCACCACACTTCATCTTCAACTTCTGTTCTTCAAAAATGCGCGCGCCCTGTACACAAAGCCAGATCCTGCATACGTGCTATAATGCAAAAACACATAACATCAAAGTTGTAGAGCTTTCCAAGACGAATTCAACCATATAAAAAACTTGTCCTAACTCTCAAAGACCAGAGAGAATTTCTCTGGCCTTAAAATCTAACCTAATTTTTTCAGAAGGTTCATGGATCAAATTCTCTTAGCATGCTTAATTAAAATGAAAACTGATCATATGTACAACTTCATGGCTATGAATACTATATTTCTTATTCACAAACCTAAGTCTAAATGTTCTTAAATAGAGAGATAGGAAGTTGATAAAAACCTGTTTCAGCTGACTTCGTGTATGGAAATGTGGAGTTTTTCAGCAAGGCCTGAGATGTTTGGGAGCTTGCTTGAACTTCCCTTGACCTTCTCCAATGCCTAGCTTGCCTTGAATGTGCTTGAACAAGCCTACAGAAATCAACCTGCACAAGCTGAAATTAAAAATGGCAAACCTTATAAATGGAATTACAGTTGGTGTTTAAGGGTTAGGATAGCTTGGATAGGTTGTATGGAAGGTGTTTGAACAGGTTTGGGACAAAACGCACGAGCAAATTGTGAGACAGAACTCAAGATGCAGATGCTGCCCTATTTTTCCAATGGAAGGTGATTTTGTGCTATGGGTGGTTTTAGGGCTCAAAGGGTCGTGTTTCTGGCTCAAGGGGATGTGAGAAAGATGTTTCAAAAGCTTGCACAAGTTGGTTTTTGCTGGTGTTCAAGTTCTAGTGTTTTGGACATGTTTCTTGTCTTTTAAGCCAAAAATGAACCATGATGTAATACAAGCCAGTACAGGCTATCTATCAGCCTGCTTCTTGTGATCTTGGCCCCTCAAGTTGGTGGATATGCTTTGCTGCACAAGATATGGCTCAATGCTCAAGGATTGTGGTTTTGACATAAAGCAAACTTTGGCAAAAATGGTAATGTACCTTTTACCATTTAGGGATTAATCTTGTGTGTAATGTTCTAATGACCAAAACAAAACCTTAAACCAATGGATTTGCATTAAATTATTGAGTGTGAAATGGTTTTGAGACCTGTAATCTAGTGCAAAGCAAGCTGATTTGAATTTGCAACTTGTATCAATATGAACATGCCATGGATCAAAAATGAGTTTTTGCCAACTTCAAGCCTTCGATTCTCCCTAACCACAAATGAGTTTGGAGAGTTCTTGGACATTTTGGAAAGCTTGCAACATGCTATACAATCCATATTTGAAATTAAATTTGAGATTCCAAGTGGAACTATGTGAAAAATGGCCATGAAGATAGGTCAAAATCCTGCCTAAACTAGGGCAAAATTTCACTAAGTTACAAGTTTCATGGACCCTTGTTCCAAATAACATAACTTGAGATCCAAGCTTCTTTTGAGAAAACTTTGTGAATAAAAGTTGTATATTTTGTGGATGACTACAACTTTTATGTTGGAAGTTTTGTTTGAATCCAATTGCATCATGGTGAAAATGTTGGGCAAAGTTAGGAAAAATTAAGAAAAATTCATAGAAAAATTCTAAGTTATGAAAATTTTCAACTTTAAACCCTAATTTGCAAAAATTGGTTTCTTGATGAACAAGTTTCATGTTTTTACACATCTTGATTAAAAATGACCCTTGGCACTTGATTTTGACCAAAAAGACAAAGTTTGACTATTGAGTGTATAGTCAAATTTTGATCAGTTTGACTGAAAAATTCATCTGTAAATCCAATGCAATTGAGATATTTTGAACTTTATGAATAGGTCAAGATGATGCCATTGAGTCCTTGAGTCCATGGTTGAACCCAATTTGCCATTGGCTTGGTCAAAAGTCAGATATTGCCCTTGTGCAGTCAAAACCCTAAAAATGAACATTTTGCCCTTTTGATGATCTGATCAAATTTCTTGAGGAGTTGTGGTCCAAAATTGATCAAATGGTTCATAGGAGCCTAGAATGTTTATGTGGATCAAAAATCATGAGGTTTGACTGTAAATTGGCCATAGTTGACTTTTTCCCTAATATAGCTGATTTCTAGGTCAACTGTCCAATTGACTGGGCAAAAATTTGATTCAAGGCCTGAAACTTGGTATGGACAAACTTATGGGTCCAACATTAAGTATGAAAGTAAATTTGAGCATTAGAAGTCCAAAAATCCCTGTGCAAACTCAAACCCTAATTTAGGTCATCAGTGCAAGGAGATGTCTTGAGCAGTGCAAAACCCTAATCCTGTTTGGAGTTCAAGGAGTCTTGTGAGGGGAAATCTTGATAAAATGAGAGGGAAAATTTTGGGGTATAACACCGTGTAATCGATTTACACAAGGGTGCAATTGATTGCATGCTGAACATTTTTGAAAATCAGCAGCTTTGAACATACCTTTTCATAACACTATTTCATGGAAACTTTTCATTGAAACTTGGCAATTGTTCATGATTCATTTGCAGAAATTTATGTTGTTTTAAAGAGGTTCTATGAACATATAAATACTTAATTTTCAAAATCATTTTGTATCTCTTCCAATCAATATTTTCTGAATTTTAAGATATTAAAACTCAAGCTTTTTCTTCACTTTCATACACAAAGTTTTTCTGCACATTTTCATATATTGTTAAACAGAAAACTTTGAGCATTCTATAGTCTTGAGTCATTGTATATTATTGTTATTGGAAGAGAAGATCAAGTCATTAATAAAATCACTAAAAGTGATTATTGCACTACTAACTCTATAATCAAATATTGTTATACACTTTCTTATTTTTCAGGATTGTTGAAAATAAGTTCAAGTGATTTTGTAATCTTGTTTTTCCAGGATTGTTGGATACAAGTAAGGTCACCTTAAGAGGATTGTTCTCATTGTTGACATAGAGAAAATCCAAGAGGATTGTTCTTGGTCCAAGAGGATTTTTCTTGGTGATTTTATTGGTTAGAGTCTTGTATAGAAGGACTAGGGTGTCTTGTCTAGAGATCTAACAATAAGGAAATTTATTTCATGTTGAAAGGGAACTAGAGTACTCTCGGACTGTGAGGTGAACCAGGATACATATTTGTGCTCTTTACGTTTCCGCATTTACCGCTTTCATCACTAGTCATAAACCAGAAAAGAAAGAAACACATTTGTAAACTCATGCACTAAACTAGAAAAATAATATCCATCATCACTAAAATCAGAAAAATTTTAAAGTACCTAATTCACCCTCTCTTAGGAACACTTCTTACTTACAACATCCACCCCGAACTAGGACAAAACACGAGGAAAAGAAAAGACACTACTACAAATAATACATTCAATGACAAAGCTTTCACTTCGTCCAACAAATAACCCAGGTATATTTCATAGGTACACCATGTTTAATTGTTTTTTCAAAAAGATATATCCTAATCCCTTGATTTTATTAAACACCAAGGGGAATATATCTATTAGGGTCTAGGGACCTCACTTTGAATCATAGTTACTGCATTTTCTATTTTTTGTTTATTTTTCAATTGACTTAGGGACCAAGCCTTACATTTTTTCAGTTGACGCATTTCAGTTTTCCTTATTTATTTATTTATTTTGAATTACATAATTAGTATATGTTGGATGAAAAATAAATACGCATGATACAAGAAAATTAAATTAATTGTTTACAGTAAAAAATACTGATTTCGTTAAATTATTTACTTAAATGTCTCATTGTTTCGAATGACCCTTATTTTTATATTTATTTTATTTCATTTTTAAATTTGTCTTTTTCCTCAGTTAATTTTCCCAACTGAAGGGAAATATTATATGCATGAATTTCTCAAAATATGGTGCTTTTTATTTTTTATTTCAATCTATTCCTTCAGTTGTCCCTTATATCCAACGTAAACATTATTTTGCATGAATACTTCACAGAACTAGACTCTAACTTTTTATTTACCTTTTAACACTCCTCATTTAATATTAATTCTCTTTATAAAAAATCTAGGAAATTTTCATCTTCATTAAAACACCCTAAACTCATATTCAATCATCTCTTCCAACAGAACTCTTCCAATATTAACTTGAGCATCAACTCTTCAAACCAAAATCGAAAGAAGCACCATCATCACATTTTTGGTATGTGAATTACTTTATCCTCTTAGAAATGTTTTTTTTTTGTTTTTATTTATTTATTATTGTTTATATATTATGTTTAGAGAGGTTATTCTGATTATGTTGATAAAAATGAGTTATTCTGATAGAAATGTTATTGACAAAAGTCCATTTATACCATGACTAGTATAATAAAATGTTGATGTTATTGGTTTGGTTTCAAGTAAAATGTTCTTAGAAAGTGTTGGGGTTTTATAAATGTTCTTAAGAAGTGTTTATGTTGTTGATGTTCAAAAGACCATATGTACAATGAGTATAGTATAATTCATAGGCATTAGGTGCCTTAGCAGAGATTTGTTAATTAATATTGTTGTTGAGTAGTATAGTTCTTGTTTACACATAGATATATGATTTGAACATTACCTCTCATACAACCTCTGCTAATACTAAAAGTAAAACAAAAACTAGAGGTGCCATGATAATGACCAAGGTGTCAAAAACCCTTGAATATGGTGTTCGCTTCTCGGTTGATTTTTGTCCAAGATATTGTAAGGCTTGTGGTGAGCATGCTGATAGTTTTAAGAGTTATATGTCAGTACAAGGTAGAAGCAAATTCAATATATTAATAGATAATTGGAACAAAGTTTCTAGTGAATTGAAAGATCAAATCTGGATCGATATTGCGGTATTTATTTTAAATTTTATGATTTGGTTTACAAGTATGTATGACCATTTATTCGTTTGGTTTAATACTAATATCAACTATATTAGGTAAATGTACGAAGTATTTATTATTCTAGATGATGATAAGTTGAAAAAGAAATGGATTGCATATGATGGTGAGCATTGGAGGGGCTTTAAGACACGACTCACAAGTGATTATATTAAAAATACAAAGCTTGAATTATAGCCTTTATATGTGATGTATAAATGTATTAGGAAGGACACTTGTGAGAAGTTTGTCAAATCTCGCAACACTTCTGAATTCGTGGCTAAGAGCTAAAAAGGAAATGAGAATAGGGAAAGAAATATATATACACATAGATTGTCTTGTGGTGGGTATGATAATTAGAGAAAAAAGGAAAACAAAGATAACTAGAGTTGGCAGATCCTTCTATAATCCTTGATCGTAACCCATCTCCACCATCACATCATGAGAAATGGAAGAGAGTGCATCAAAGACAAAAGGCGAGTTCACATCAGAGACTACATGTGAAGTTGTTGAAAATATTATAAGTATGTATTCTCTTCAACATTACTTATTTTAGTTAATTAAATTTGGTAAAGATGAACTTTTATTTGTGTAGTATAATTTTTTGGTTGCAAAATCCAAAGATGGTACCTTTGTTCCACAAGAACGACATGACATATTGGTAGAAGTGATAGCAACATTGGAGCATGGTGGGCGCGTCAGTGGTCTTGGAAGAGGCATCAACTTGAGGTTATTTTTTGGATCATCATAAAAAGTAACTAAGTAATGTGTAAGAAAGAAAATGAATAGATGGTTGATCAAAGAGCGGGTAAGAGGTTGATCTAGCAAGTGCGAGATAGGTTGATCCAGGAGGAGAGAGAGAGAGAGTGTGCATCAGGAGGAGCGGGAGAGGTTGACTGAGAAGGAGCGGGAGAAGTTGAAAAAGAATATGTGGGAGAAGTGTACTATGGATGCGATTGAGGTAACTATAAGTTTGGTTTAAATTTGTGTGTTGTATGTTGTTGTTGTTGTTATTTTTTGTGTATTTAAATTTTTGTACTGTGTTGTTGTTTTTTATGATGCAACAACAAAAATAAATGGGTGTACTCATCCACATAAAATTTAAATGAGTTAGACATAGTTGAGAAAGTTGTTTTGGGTGGTGCAAGCACAAAAAGTAGTTTTTCTTTCCCATAATATAATATTGACAACACAATACCTCAACCAGATAACATGCAAACACTGTAAAGGGTGGTAGAGGAGATATAAGACACCTTCATGTGGACATTAAAACACTAACCAAGTCAAATTTATATACCTGAAAAGAACTTTGTTTTGGATATTTTGAAGGGAGATGATTGGTTGGACATAACCATACCACAATTATGGTGCACGTAAGTACATATTTTATGGTGATTTTAATTTATATTTATTGTTCTCATATAATTATGTTTTAACCTTTAGGTACATGCATGAGATGTGTGTTGAAAGGGACTTAAGGAAGTATTGTTTCTTAGACCCATTCAATATTCAATTTAAACAACATGAACCAAACACTATCCAAATGTACGTACACAATGAGTTAATTCACAAGAAAAGGAAATTTACCTAGGACCGTTTTACCATGTGTGACTGTATATGAATTTGTATTTTCTTTTATAAATCAATTTTATACACAATATTAATTATTTTGGATGTTTATGAAGTTCACATTAACAACTATAATAATTATAGGTCCCAAGAAAAATGGTGTATGTTGTACCCCAAAATTTTCCCTCTTATTTCTCAAGTAATCTCTCACAATATCTCCTTTGGTTCAAGACTGCACAAGGGTTTATCAGCTCAAGACACCTCCTTAAGCACTGATGATTGAAAATTAGGGTTTGAGATTTCACAAGGACAAATGAACTTTTAATGCCCCAAATGACTTTCATTGATCATTTTGGACCCTCAAGATTGCTCATGTCAAGTTTCAAGTCTTGGATCACATTTTTGCTCAAGCAATTGACCAATTGACCTAAAATCAACTGTATTGGGGAAAAAAGTCAACTCTGGTCAATTTACAGTCAAACATCATAATTTTTTGTCCATATCAACATTATGAACTCATATATGTCATTTTATCAAGTTTGTATCACAATTCCTCAAGAAATTTAATCAGATCATCAAAAGGGCAAAATGGTCAAAATTAGGGTTTTTGACTAAGAAGGTGTAATTTTTAATTTTTGACCTAGAAAATGATTGATTGGTTTAAGTTATGATCTCAAGGATTCAAATGCATCATTTTGACCTAATGTAATGGCTCAAAACATCTCTCAAGATTGATTGGTTGACAGATGAATTTCAATCAACTGATCAAAAGTCAATTGTACACTGAAAAGTCAAACTTTGACTTTTTGGTCAAAATCAAGTATCAAAGATCAAAATTCATCAAGACATGTCAAAATATGAAAAATATTCAGCATGAAATCAAAAAGTCAAGATTTCATTTTGAAAAGTCAAAATTTCTAAACTTAGAAATTTTTCTAAGTGTTGGAAAATTCATATTTTTTTATAACTTTGAGCTAAATTTTCACCATGATGCAAGAGGATTCAAAGGAAACTTCCAAAATGAAAGTTGTAGATCTTGATGAGATATAAAACATTGTAGAACACAACTTCTCCTAGAAATTCATGGATTTCAAGTTATGATTTTGTGAATACATGTTCATGAAACTTGGAAACTTAGTGAAATTTTGCCCTAGTTTAGGCAGAATTTTGACCTAACTTCATGGTAATTTTTCACATAGTTACAAGATGCATTTTCAAAAATGTCCAACATAGAGGTTGTAGAGGATGTTACAAGCTTTCCAAAATGTCAAAGAACTCATTCATATCATACTTGAGCAAGGAGAATTGAAGGCAAGAAGTTAGGGTTTTCAAACTTGAATTACAAGTCATTTCTTGACGAACACATGAACCAAATCCATGCTAGGCTGCATAATATTTACTTTTCAGGCCTCAAACTTGTTTGTCACTCCATAATTAATGTTTTGCACAACTGTTATAAGCTTTAATCCAAGAATTCAATGTATTGCCCATGCTTAATACCATTTTAGGAAGAAAGGCAACATTGCCATTTTGGAAAAGTGGTTTTATGCACAAAGTCCACTCTTCTTGAGCCTCTAACTTGTTTGTTCAGCACACACTCAACATACAAAGTCAGATAAACATGTTTAAAGCTTGTAACCACTCTAGATAGCCTTGTACTATGCATTGGGACAATGTTTATCAAGCTTGCTTGAAAAACAAGAAAAAGAGCCATAACATGTGAACTTGTACTTCTGATCAGCAAAAGCTCTCAAAAACTTTTCCTATACATTGAGACACTATTATGCAACTTAGGACATGAGCTTTAACACCCTGAAAAACTCCCAAACCCCCTCTAGCCAGAAATTTCCACAAAACACCATTTTTGTGCAAATTTTGACTTTACATATCAAACTTCCATTTCCCTCGTGCGTTCTTTGGCCTTTTAGTTCCTAAAGCTTCCTTACATCAAATACAACTCATCCCCATCCTTATTCTAGAACTGTAACACCATTTACCATAACCTCCATAATCAAAAAACAGAGTATGCAACTTGACTTCTCCAGGCCATTTCAACCACTCTCAACTCAAGCTAAGCACTGCATTAGCTTCGTGGGAACTTGAGGAAGCTAACCTGATCATTGCAATACCTTGAATCAAGCTCAAACTCATTTCACGATTTCGAGTTTTGGGGTATTTTTTTTTGAACTTCTATCTTCTCATTTAGGCATTGTTAGGCTAGCATTTGTGAAGATAAAATGTAGACATCATTGCCCTGAAACTATACATGTCCATAAATTTCATTTATTTTGATTAAGCTATGAGAATTTTGAGTTTGAACTTTCTGAAATATTTAGGTCAGAATTTGGTTTTTTCAAATTTTCTCATTCATATTTGATTTATAGCTTATGATATTTACATGGTTGGATTCTTATGGAAAAATGGAGCAACTTTCATGTTTGCATATTTCATTTTTGTTGAGAAATGGTGAAGTTACAGGATCCATGGCTGGAGGTTGAAGATGAAGTTCATTTCTGGAACTTGTTTTGTATTATATATTTATTATTTCAGTTAAGTTAACGGATGTATCACCACCCCAGTGGTTAAAGCGCGCGCCTTTCGCCTTTAAGACCTGGGTTCGAGCCCCAGCGCCCGTTTTGTGATTTTTTCACATTTTTATGTTTCTTTTTTACAGCCAGGCACCTAGGCCTCCCCCTTTAGGCCTTCCCTTTTTTTCTTTCTCTAACCCTCTGCTTTGCTTTTGCACCTGGCCCAACTTTATCTTTTGTTTTCATTTTTATTTCATTTCTTTTTATTTTATTTTATTTTCATTTCATATTATCTTTATTAATATTATTTTTATTATTATTATTATTATTATTATTATTATTATTATTATTATTATTATTATTATTATTATTACAATTATTATTATTTTTACTAATAAAAAATACACAAATATTTTGTTTATTATTTACACTTATTTATTTTCTTTTCTTATAAAACTAAAAGACTAAAAACATTTTCTTAAACAAATTAATTTATTTTTTTAATTAATTAATATTTAGATTTAGGTTTAATTATTATTTTATTTTCTTTCTTAAATTAAAATTAAATTAGAATTTAATTTTCTTTTAATTATTTAACTTTCATTTTATTATTACTTAACTTAAAACCTTTTTCTTAAAAAACCCAAAAAATCATTTCTAACTTAATTTATTTCTTAATTAGTTTAAATTTAATTTTTTTTATTTTTAATTAATCATCTCTCTTAATTAGGTATAAACCCTTTCATAAAAATCCAAACAAAAATAATTTCTTTTCCCATTTGCATTTTTATATTATTTATTCAATTCTTGTACATTTATTCAATATGGTTGTAATAGATAATTAGGTTTAATTTTCTTTCAAAATCCCCATTGGTAAATTTGTACACCCCCCCTAATGATATAATAGTTTAGTAATTTTCCTTTCCACAATTTATCGCTATATATAAATGCTAGTAAATTATGGTTTGTATAGAAAGACTAAAATTAACAAGTTAGCAAACCCTAATTCAAGATAAACAAGCATGTAAATCAAACACATTTGCACACTTGCACCCTTAGGGTAATTCCACTTTGTTGCCTTATAAAAATGGTCATGTTATGCATGTGGGATATCTTAGCAAAAAGTAATCAAAAATACAAGATCATAGTCTCTCGATGACGCTATCAAATGTTGCCTTTCAAAATGATCTTAGTCCCTCAAAGAGAAATGCTAAGACATCTCACAACATTGCTATCATGGCTATACTATGACCCACGTCCGTCCCTTTACATCCAAAGATAGGGCTTCTTACCAAATCAATGGTAAGATAGCAATATCAAAGGAAGGAAGAAATGAACAAAGACTTTTGAGTAGGTAGATTATTCCTAGTTTCTTGCTCAATTTCAAATCAAACACTCTTGCTTATTTTCAAAACCAACACCAACACTTTCAAAAACACTTTCAAAACATTTTCCAAACATGAAATATTTTCAAAAGCTCAACACTTTGTATACGTTCTTACAAACGAGAACTATTACAAAGTTTGCCTAAACAATGGCGCCTTTTCAAAATACTTTCAAAACCATACAAAGCACATTTTCAAACAAAAGCAAGTGATCTCGCAAGCAACTAAGAGCCCATAGATAACTATGGATAAAAAGGGTTCTAATACCTTCCTTTTTTCATAATCTACCCCCCGAACTCAAGAAACAATCTCAAAGGTCTTTCCTGTTCTTTTCAGCCTTTCCTTTTGGATAAAAGAAAAGTCGATGGTGACTCTTGCTAACCGCAACATTTGCGATAAAATGCAAAACACCCAAGTAAGTTCTCCCACCATATCACAGAACTGGCGACTCTGCTGGGGAGGAACTTAAAAGTGGGGTTACCTTAGGGCTAGATCACCTTTATTTACTTTCATTGTTTGATTTGTTTGCTTTACATTTTTGTTCCTTGTTTGGGCTTGTTCTAATCCTCTACCCGGATTTGGGATACCTTATAGGTAAGTAGCAATACATTATGGAAACCGTGCGGGGTATACCGACATGGTCTACGCAATAGCTACGTTAGTGTGACATATTTGTGGGTATCAGTAGCCCAGGAGTAGTCAAGGAGAATACAGGGCCGCTGAGTGATGTCATGAAGCACTAACTGACTTTAGAACCTTTACTTGACCAACTTGGCCATTAGGACGTAGTGAGATAACCGGCTTTGGTGCAGTCCGAAGTTGGTTTATATTTATACTACACTCATTGAGGTTTGACTTTTCGGGATATTTTGGTCGCCGTGAAAGAGGCTTGCGCTGAAACAATGCCCGAGAAGACAGATCAGTGATATTGAGATCCCTTAGAACCCGATTACTATTTCTAGGACAGGTTTAAGACAACTAAACTTCAAGAGGGTACTTACCTATGAGACTCCATACAAGCCTAAACCTAAGGGCTTGTTTGCTTTGTTTGTATATACTTACTTGTACATGACATCATAAACATCATAACATCATATTCATTCTCACTAACCATTTCAAGGATTATTGGGATTTATCTTTATTCTGTTTTGTAGGACATGGCTTCTATCCGCAGGAATACTATCCAAGTCAATCTCGTAAAAATTCCTCTTCAACTCAAAGAGTTAGCATCAAGGGTTCATGAGAATTCTACATTCACCGAAAGACATGGTCGCCTCCTAAGCTTGGTTACCTCCAACACTGATGAAGATATGAGGAAGGTGCTCTTCCAATTATTTGATCCTCTACACCATTGCTTCACTTTTCCTGATTATCAACTTGTGCCAACTTTAGAAGAATTCTCTCAACTCTTGAGGATTCCCATTCTCAATCAACTACCCTTCAATGGTATGGAAAGAGATCCAAAACCTTAAGAGATTACCCAAGCACTACACTTGCAACAATCTGATATCACAACTAATTGGGAAATAAGGAGTGGTGTCAAAGGTTTCTTAGCCAAGTTCTTGTTCGAGAAAGCTCAAGATTGTTGGAACTCTTTGGACTTACAAGCTTTTGAAGAAATCTTGGCCCTTCTCATCTATGGGATGGTTTTGTTTCCAAACCCTGACCAAGTCATATATGTAAATGCTATCAAAATCTTCATGTCTCGCAATCTGGTTCCTACTTTATTGGGAGATATCCTACATTCTTTTCACTCTCGCACTATGAGGAAGAGAGGGATCCTCATGTGTTGCACTCCTCTCTTAGCAAGATGGTTTATTTCGCATCTTCCCCGGTCTGTATTAAAGAACGAGCAAGGTTTGAGGTGGTCCCATAGGTTGATGACGCTCAGACATTCAGATGTTCATTGGTGTTCCCGATCCTTGGAGAACGTTACTATCATCGACCGTTGTGGTAAATTCCCTAATGTCCCTTTACTTGGCATTAGAGGAGGAATCACTTACAACCCCTGCTTAGCTTTACGATAGTTTGGTTACGTCTGAAGGGATGGTCCACATGAGATTATCATTCAAGGAGTGGTATTTGACTACGAGAGCGACGATCAAAGCTACGGCCAAAGGTTTATCCGAGTTTGGAGGATGGTAAGAAAAATGGACAGTAAGACGCCGGGACACAAGAATTCCATTCCCCTCGAGCCTTACCTTAGGTGGGTACGAGCTCGTGCTCAGAAACTTGTGATGCCTTATCCCTCCATCTTACCAGTTATCATGGAACCTGTGGTTGCAGGAGATGTTCCGTACACTGTCCTCCATCCGGACATGCCAACTTCTCTTGAAGACTTGCAAAAAGGTTGGATTCAGCTCAAGGAATAACGAGATACTTTCAAAACTCAATTCTATGCTAGCGAGAAGAGGTTCTTAGAGCTTACGAAGCAGCTACAAGAAGAGAAAAGTGTGAACGCCTACCTTGCGCCGAAGAGGACGCGTTCAGTCTTTTTATCTTAGAGAGTTATTTTGTAAGCCCAAGAGGCATGTTGTAATCTTTTGAACTAATTAAGGAAAATTGACGTTTGTTCATTCATGTGTCTATACAAATTTAAACTTCATCAATCCTTGAAATTATTTGCATATACATCTTCCATTAATCATAACATCACAGGTTTTCACATAATAGGTTTCCTTATCTTTCTGTTCTTTATTTCAGCAAGATGGATCTAGAGAAAACTATGAAGGATCTTCAGGCATAAAACTCTCAATTCCAAGAAACTATACTGGCCCTAGCCAAAGGGCAGCCAAATATGATGGCATTGCGGGCAGTTAAGAAGAAGCCCAAGAAGAAAGCTCTGCTCAACATGGGTAGAACGTTCAAGGAGTCGGTTCGTCAGATCTCGGTAGTGGAAGACTCATATGAAGAAGACGAGAATAAGATTGGTGAGGTTAGGAGTACCCAGGCTGACTATGTTAATGATCAAGTGTCTGATGATGATTATTTCGACGAGCAGTATCCACTCGCCGATGTCAAATACAAGCAGTTAGAAGACAGATTAAAGGCCGTCGAGATCCAAGTTGTCCCCGGTTTAGATTTTGATGATTTGGGTTTGATCTCTGGGGTTGTCATCCCCCACAAATTCAAAATACCAGTCTTTGCAAAGACGATGGAGTTTCTTGTCCAAAACTTCACCTAAAATCTTATGTGCGCAAGATACAGCTACACAGTGCTGATAAGAAACTCTGGGTTCACTTTTTTCAAGAGAGCTTGACTGGAACGCAACTAGAATGGTTCTACAAGTTGGATGGTTCCCGCATCAATACTTGGAAGGACTTAGCTACCGCCTTCTACCATCAGTACCAGTATAACACCGACTTGGCGCTAACAAGGGCTCAGTTGCAAGATATAACAATGGGGAAGAATGAAGGATTAAAGGAATATTCACAAAAGTGGAGAGACCATTCCAGTAGGGTTCAACCACCTTTGATGGATAGAGAGAACATTGAAAGGTTTATGGGAACTTTATCTGGTCCATTCTTTAACTTATTGTTTGGCTGTTCTTCTTCTGGTTTCACCGAGCTAATCTTAACTGGTGAAAGAGTTGAAAGCGGCATCAAAAGTGGGAAGATCTTTGTGGCATCTGCCTCCCTTTCAAATCCTGTAAAGAAACCTTTTGCTGCAAAGAAGGAAATAAATGTTGTGTATGGGGAAAGGGCCCGTACCAAGAAGAATGATCATCCGTCTATTAATACTGTTTGAATCTCTAATCCAACTCCTACTCCAAGACCATCTGCAAATCATCAACGTTTTGAAACTCCGAGAAGACAATTTACGAGGTTAGGCATGTCATTGTCTCAAGCCTTACAACACTTACTCAAGGCTAATTTAGTGACATTGCGCGATCCTCCTGCCAACCCAGATACCTCTTCACCAAAGTATAATCCGAACGCCAAATGTGCTTACCACTCAAGTAGCCTCGGGCATGAGACTGACCAATGCTGGGCCTTGAAGAATAAAATCCAAGATTTGATCGATAACATAACTGTTAAGTTTGATCCTCCTCCAACTCCGAATGTAATCACCGCGCATATGCCGAAACATGACAAGGGTGTCAATGAAGTCAACGTTGTGGGTGATTCGGATGATGAAGCTGCATTTGAAGATTGGGTGTATCCTACTACAACGGAGCTGAAGAATTGGCATGCAAAGGACTTCGTACCCATCTCCTTCATTGAGGAGTAATTTACTTGTTATTGCTTTTCATTCAATTCAAGAACATTTTGTCTGTAATATTTAACATTGACTTTTAAGCCATGTGCCTGGCCCGGGGCACTATGGTCCATTTGTCAAGGGATTTATTTATGTTCATCTAAGCATTTGATCATTCAATACAAATTATTGGACTCTTTTGCATTCAAATCTTTGTGTTCATTGTCTTTCTTTTCTTCAAATACATTTTTCCAAATAGCCATGTATCTTACATGCACACACACACACTCTTGCAGGTCCTCATCCACTCTGGATCCTATTGCCAATGACTCTACTATTGCCGACTATGATTTTGAATGTCCAATTAACCAAGCCAAAGACGAAGGAGAGGAAGATTTTTAAATACCGGGAGAACTAGCCAGACTTCTATTACAAGAGGAAAAAGTTATTCAGCCACACGAAGAGTCAACTGAAGTCATCAATCTGGGTACTGAGACAGACAAGAGGGAAATCAAGATAGGCGATAAATTAGAAAGCAGTGTCAAGATAAGGTTGGTTCAGATGTTGCATGATTATGTGGAAGTATTTGCTTGGTCTTATGAAGATAAGTCAGGGTTGGATACCGACATTGTAGTTCATCGTCTGCCAACAAAAGAAGACTGTCCTCCTGTCAAACAAAAGTTTTGTCGCATGAGGTCTGATATGTCTGAGAAGATAAAAGTTGAAGTGATGAAACAATTTGATGCAGGGTTCCTAGTTGTGACATCCTATCCCTAATGGGTTGCCAATGTAGTTCTAGTGCCAAAGAAAGACGGAAAAGTTCGCATGTGCGTAGACTATAGGGATCTGAATAGGGCAAGCCCCAAGGATGACTTCCCTCTACCACACATTGACGTCTTGGTCGATAACACTGCTCAGCATAAAGTATTCTCCTTTATGGATGGTTTCTCTGGCTATAATTATATAAGGATGGCTCCCTAAGACATGGAGAAGACAACTTTCGTTACGCAATGGGGCACCTTTTTCTACAAGGTCATGTCGTTCGTACTAAAGAATGCATGGGCAACCTATCAAAGAGCTATGGTAGCTTTGTTTCATGACATGATTCATCATGAAATAGAGGTCTATGTGGATGATATGATTGCAAGATCACAAACTGAAGAGGAACATCTCGATCACCTGTATAAACTATTTGAGAGGCTGAAAAAGTACAAGTTGAGCTTAAACCCTAACAAGTGCACATTTGGAGTACGATCTGGAAAGCTTCTAGGTTTTGTTGTCAGCGATAAAGACAATGAAGTTGATCCTGCCAAGGTAAAGTACATCTAAGAAATGCCAGCCCCTCACTCTGAAAAGGAAGTTAGAGGATTATTGGGTCGTCTCAATTACATCGCCCGCTTCATATCTCACTTGACTGCTACTTGTGAGCCAATCTTCAAACTCTTGAAGAAAGATCAAGTAGTCAGATGGAATGATGAATGCCAAGCTGCCTTAGACAAAATCAAAAAATATCTACAAGAACCTCCTATTCCCATGCCTCCAAATGAAGGAAGACCCTTGATCATGTACTTGACAATACTAGAGAACGTTATGGGGTGTGTTTTGGGCCAACATGACGAGTCTGACCGAAAAGAGCATGTTATTTATTACCTGAGCAAAAAGTTTACCGACTGTGAAACCATATATTCACTGCTCGAGAAAACTTGTTGCGCTCTGGCATAGGCTGCTCACCGGCTAAGACAGTATATGTTGACTCATACCACTCTTTTGATTTCTAAAATGGACTCAATCAAGTACATCTTCGAGAAACCTGCTCTTTCCGAGCGGATAGCTAGGTGGAAAATGATCTTGACTGAGTACGACATTCAATACACAACACAAAAGGCTATCAAAGGAAGCGTAATAGCATATCATTTGGCCTATCAAGCTGTCGATGATTATCAGTCTATGAACTTTGACTTCCCGGATGAGAACATCATGCTGGTGACCGACTGTGCGAAACCTGGACCGTATGATGAACCTGAACAAGGATCCTGATGGACTATGGTCTTCGATGGGGCTTTCAATGCCTTGGGTAACAGAATTGGTGTTGTGATCATCTCCCCTGAAGGTTGCCACACTCCTTTCACAGCCAGACTATGCTTCTATTGCACGAACAATATGGCTGAGTACGAAGCATGCATCTTGGGTCTGAAAGCTGCCATTGACTTGAGGATCAAGCATTTGAATGTGTTTGGGGATTTTGCTCTAGTGATTAGCCAAGTAAAAGGAGATTGGGACACTAAGCACCCTAATCTCATCACTTACAACGAACTTGTGTTATCCCTGATTCCTTACTTCAAAGAGATCACCTTTGAACACTTCCCTAGGGAAGAAAATCAGTTGGCTGACGCCTTGGCAACCATGTCTTCAATGTTCAAGGTCAGATGGGACAACGAAGCCCCTATGATTACAACTGAAAGATTCAACGAACTTGCACATAGTTGTGAGCTTGATACTGACACAGAAAATCCATGGTACCATGAGGTGAGGAGATATCTTGAAGCACAAGAGTATCCCGAGGGAGCGTCCGTCAATGACAGAAAGTTCTTACGAAGATTTTCAGCCAAATTCTTCCTAAGCAACGAAATATTATACAAGCCCAACCATGAATCTACTATTCTCCCATGTATGGACAAGAAGGAGGCAGAGGAAATTATGGAAGACATGCACGATGGTCTCTTTGTCACTCACTCAAGTGGACATATGATGGCTAAGAAAATCCTGAGAGCTGGCTACTATTGGTCAACAATGGAGACTGATTACCATCAATATTCAAGGACTTTCCATAAATGCCAAATCTATGCTGACAAGGTCCATGTACCTCTTATCCCTCTGAATGTCATGACTGCTCCGTGGCCATTTGCAATGTGGGGCATTGACATGATTGGAGAAATCAAGCCCACCGCTTCCAATGGACACCATTTCATTCTGGTTGCTATTGATTATTTCACCAAATGGATCGAAGCCGCCTCTTTTTCCTCAGTCACAAAGAACGTGGTAGCCAGATTCATCAAACACACCCTCATCTGCCGCTATGGTATCCCCAAAAGGATCATCACCGACAATGGGACTAACCTCAACAATGTTATGATTACCGAACTTTGCACTCAGTTCAAGATCAAGCATCATAATTCTTCTCCATATAGACCTAAAATGAATGGCGCGGTCGAAGCGGCCAACAAAAACATTAAGAAGATTGTGAAGAAAATGGTAGTAACCTATAAGGACTGGCATGAGATGTTACCATTTTCTCTCCATGGCTACCACACTTCAACTAGAACATCAACTGGGGAAACTCCCTTTTCTTTATTCTATGGCATGGAAGCTATTTTTCCAGTGGAAGTTCAGATTCCCTCACTAAGGATTATGAATGGGGCAGACCTAGGAGAAGACGAGTGGGTTCAGACAAGATTGGATCATTTGAACTTAATAGATGAAAAGCGACTGGTTGTTGTCTATCATAGTCAGAAATACCAAAAACGGATGATCAAGGATTTCAATAAAAGATTAAGCCTCGAGTATATCAAGCTGGTGACTTGGTGAAAAAGCACATAATTCTGCCACAAGGAGACTCCAGAGGCAAATGGACTCCCACCTACGAAGGTGCATTTGTCGTTAAGAGAGTATTTTCTGGCGGTGCCATGATGTTTACTACCATAGATGGTGAAGACTTCCCACATCCTATAAACACGGACACAGTTAAAAAATACTATGCATAAGAGACCCTCTAGGTTGACACACCTAGGCAAAACAAGGGCATCCCGGCAAACCAAAAGGGTTTGGGCAAAAATTAGGTATATATGCAAAAGATTATACACCCAGAAAGTTGAAACCCCGAAAGGGCAACTTGGGAAAAATGGGTATCCTGGTGGGTGAAAACCCGAAAGGGCGGTGGCAAAATTTAAGGATTGAAAGTGTATGACTACGTCTCGTGGAAACACCACAGTCAACTTTATCACCAAGGTCCGAGTTCAAACGGTCCAAGATCAATCCAATCAACTTCTGCCAACGGTAAGGGGCATTCGAAGACATTGGGGCAATAGTAGAGTTAGAATGCAATGAGATCATTTCCACATGGATATTTGTTTTTGTTTTCAATCTTTGTTTTCCTTTCAACGATTTCCTCTTACTAGGATCTCCGTCTCTTTGTACAAAAACCGCTTATTCATGGGAAAAATATCAATATAAATATACTTTGAAGTGCAAACTTTCTGTTTTAATTTTGAATGCAAATTTGTCCAATGACTAAAATTAAACGAGCATATGCATATGAATATAATTAAAACTATTTGGCACATGTGTCCTGCTAAGTAGCGGCAAGCATCTTTTTAATGTATATGGAATATCCCCACAGAGTTATTTCATTAGCATTATCCCCACAAGACGGTTACAATAAACCAATCTTCAACAAAGTTACCCACAAAGTCTCTTTGCATAAATTGATCTCCATCCAGAGTCTCAATCTCTCGGCAGCTCTCTCCCCAACTAAGTTGATCCTACAAGTAGAAGCCTTGTGGATCTCTTCCTCAAAGAACTCACCTCATCAGGATTTCATCAAGTTTTCCCCAACAAGGTTTATTTCCCCAACAAACAACGAGTAGCATAACTTCCTAGCCGAGTTCAAATTCCCCCGGCATAGTCTGACTTCCCCAACTGAATATGTTATCCTCAGCTGAGTATACCCTCCTCAAGTGGAGTCTGTCTTCCCCGATTGAGTCCACACTCTCCAGCTTGAGTTTGCCTTTCAGATTATTGCAAATCGTAGGGCCACAAACCCTAATCCCTAGTAAAGTCGTCAACAAAGTCTTTACTATCTCCAAAAAAATACTATGAAGCCTGGACCCGACCAGATGATAGTACAATTACAAACTACTATGAGGCCTGGACCCTACCATATAATAGTCAGCTTCTCAAGTCACTATAAGAGCCTGGACCCGACCATATAATAATACAACTTTCAAATGCTATCAAACCTGGACCCGACCAGATAATAGTTTAACTCTTCAAAATATAGAAAAACCTGGACTCAACCAAACCAGGATTTAACTTCTTTTCCCCAGTAGAGTTTGGCTCTACCCCAACAAGTTACTGTGAAGCCTGGATCCGACCAGATATCAGTTTTCAACTTCAAGTAAGTTATTGTGAGGCCTGGATCCGACCAGGTAGCAATTACCCTCATAAATTTGTTGTGAAACCTGGAATCCAACCATATAACAACTAAATCCCCAAGAAATTTCTTGTGAAATCTGGACCCGACCAGATAGTAATTAACTTCACCCACCTCAAAATCTGTAAAGCCTACATCTGACCAGATATCAGTTTTCAAGCAAGTTATTGTGAAGCCCGGAGCCCGACCAAATAGCAACTAGTTAAAATTCCCAGTAAGACGCTATGAAGCCTGGACCCGACTAGATAATAGTGTAACTTTTCAAAAACTATGAAGCCTGGACTCGACCAGATAGTAGTTACCACTTCAAGTTACAATGAAGCCTGGACCCGACCAGATATCATTTCAACTTCATCCTTTCTAGCGAGTTACTGCAAAGCCTGGAATCCGACTAGATAACAGTTAACTTTCTTATCCCCAGCAAATTGTTGTGAAGCTGAGAATCCAACCAAGATAACAACCTAACTTCACTCTCCCCAAGGAATTTTCTGCAAAGCCTGGAATCCGACCAGATAACAGTTAATTTATTCTTCCCCAGTAAGTTACCGTGACGCCTGGATCTGACCAGATATTAGTTGACTTCCTCACCCTAAGAAAATTATGAAGCCTGGATCCGACCAGATAACAGCTGACATTCAAGAGACATTCCCCAGCAAAAGTATCCTTTCAACAAAATTTGAAGATATGTTTACTCTTCATCCCCAATAGCGATCCGAGATTCAACTTCCAGGAACTCCTCAGCAGTAGTCAGGGATTTATTTTTCCGGAAAAATATGCATCCCACATTCATACACCATAGCATATACATACAAAACACATTTAGCATGATCTCATTCATCTTGTGAACATCATGCATACATCTGCATTTTACTAACCTTTTTGTCCCATAGGTAAAACATCAAGTGTTAGTATAAATCGACCAAAGATTTGTGCTGATACTTCTTCCAGTGTTTACCAATATTCCTCCAAATGGAATCTATAAGCCCATTCCCATTACATCTCCAAGTGCAAATTTCTGGGCACTCTAGTGTTCAATCATCTTCCACCTTCAAGTCACGAATGGAGGATCCGCCAATCTAACTCTTCAGGTTTAAGAAAATTGAACAGGGGAAGCTGTTGTACCCCAAAATTTTCCCTCTCATTTCTCAAGTAATCTCTCACAAGATCTCCTTTGGTTCAAGACTGCACAGGGGTTGATCAGCTCAAGACACCTCCTCAAGCACTGATGACTGAAAATTAGGGTTTGAGATTGCACAAGGACAAATGAACTTTTAATGCCCCAAATTACTTTCATGGATCATTTTGGACCCTCAATATTTCTCATGTCAAGTTTCAAGTCTTGGATCACATTTTTGCTCAGTCAATTGACCAGTTGACCTAAAATCAGCTGTATTGGGGAAAAAGTCAACCGTGGTCAATTTACAGTCAAACTTCATAATTTTTGGTCCATATCAAAATTATGAACTCATATATGTCATTTGATCAAGTTTGTATCACAATTCTTTAAGAAATTTAATCAGGTCATCAAAAGGGCAAATGGTCAAAATTAGGGTTTTTGACTGAGAAGGTGTAATTTCTGATTTTTGACCTTGCAAATGATTGATTGGTTTAAGTTATGATCTCAAAGATTCAAATGCATCATTTTAACCTAATGTCATGGCTCAAAACATCTCTCAATATTGATTGGTTGAGAGATGAATTTCAATCAACTGATCAAAAGTCAATTGTATACTGAAAAGTCAAACTTTGACTTTTTGGTCAAAATCATGTATCAAGGATCACAATTCATAAAGACATGTAAAAATATGAAACTTATTCATCAAGAAATCAAAAAGTCAAGATTTCATTTTGAAAAGTCAAAATTTCTAAACTTAGAAATTTTTCTAAGTGTTGGAAAATTCATATTTTTTCATAACTTTGAGCCAAATTTTCACCATGATGCAAGATGATTCAAAGGAAACTTCCAACATGAAAGTTGTAGATCTCAATGAGATCTAAAACATTGTATAACACAACTTCTACTAGAAATTCATGGATTTCAATTTATGATTTTGTGAATACATATTCATAAAACTTGGAAACTTAGTGAAATTTTGCCCTAGTTTAGGCAGGATTTTGACCTAACTTCATGGAAATTTTTCACATAGTTCCAAGATGAATTTTCAAAAATGTCCAACATAGAGGTTATATAGGATTTTACAAGATTTCCAAAATGTCCAAGAACTCATTTAGAGCATACTTGAGCAAGGAGAATCGAAGGTAAGAAGTTAGGGTTTTCAAACTTGAATTACAAGTCATTTCTTGATGAACACATGAACCAAATCCATGCTAGGCTTCAGAATATTTGATTTTCAGGCCTCAAACTTGTTTGTCACTCCATAAATAATGTTTTTTACAGCTGCTAGAAGCTTTAATCCAATCATTCAATGCATTGCCCATGCTTAATACCATTTTAGGAAGAAAGGTAACATTGCCATTTTAGAAAAGTGGCTTTATGCACAAAGTTCACTCTTCTTGAGCTTCTAACTTGTTTGTTCAGCACACACTCAACATACAAAGTCAGATAAACATGTTTAAAGCTTGTAACCACTCTAGATAGCCTTGTACTATGCATTGGGACAATGTGTATCAAGCTTGCTTCAAAAACAAGAAAAAGAGCCATAACATGTGAACTTGTACTTCTGATCAGCAAAAGCTCTCAAAACCTTTTCCTATACATTGAGACACTATTATGCAACTTAGGACACGGGCTTTAACACCCTGAAACACTCCCAAACTCCCTCTAGCCATAAATTTCCTCAAAACACCATTATTGTGCAAATTCTGACTTTACATATCAAACTTCCATTTCCCTCGTGCGTTCTTTGGCCTTTTAGTTCCTAAAGCTTCCTTACATCAAATACAACTCATCCCCATCCTTATTCCAGAACTGTAACACCATTTACCATAACCTCCATAACCAAAAAACAGAGTCTGCAATTTGAATTCTCCAGACCATTTCAACCACTCTCAACTCAAGCTAAGCATTGCATTAGCTTCCTGGGAACTTGAGGAAGTTAACCTGAACATTGCAGCACCTTGTATCAACCTCAAACTCATTTCACGATTTCCAGTTTTGAGGTATATTTTTTTTTGAACTTCTATCTTCTCATTTAGGCATTGTTAGCCTTGCTTTTGTGAAGATAAAATATATACATCATTGCCCTGAAACTATACATGTCCACAAATTTCATTTATTTTTATTGAGCTAGGAGAATTTTGAGTTTGAACTTTCTGAAATATTTAGGTCAAAATTTGGTACTTTCAAAAATTCTCATTCATCTTTGATTTATAGCTTATGATATTTACGTGGTTGGATTCGTATGGAAAAATGGAGCAACTTTCATGTTTGCATATTTCATTTTTGTTGAGAAATGGTGAAGTTACAGGATCCATGGCTGGAGGTTGAAGATGAAGTTCATTTCTAGAACTTGTTTTGTATTATATATTTATTATTTCAGTTAAGTTAACGGATGTATCACCACCCTAGTGGTTAAAGCGCGCGCCTTTCACCTTTAGGACCTGGGTTCGAGCCCCAACGTCCGTTTTGTGATATTTTTCACATTTTTTTGTTTCTTTTTTGCAGCCAGGCGCCTGGGCCTCCCCCTTTGGATCTTCCTTTTTTTTGCTTTCTCTAACCCCCTGCTTTGCTTTTGCACCTGGCCCAACTTTATTTTTTATTTTCATTTTTATTCAATTTTCATTTTTTTTAATTTTATTTTCATTTCATATTTTCTTTATTATTATTATTATTATTATTATTAGTATTATTATTATTATTATTATTATTATTATTATTATTATTATTATTATTATTATTTTTACTAATAAAAAATCCAAAAATATTTTGTTTATTATTTACACTTATTTATTTTATTTTCTTATAAAACAAAAAGACTAAAAACATTTTCTTAAACAAATTGATTTCTTTTTTTAATTAATTAATATTTAGATTTAGGTTTAATTATTATTTTATTTTCTTTCTTAAATTAAAATTAAATTAGAATTTAATTTTCTTTTAATTATTTAATTTTCATTTTATTATTATTTAACTTAAAACCTTTTTCATAAAAAACCCAAAAAATTATTTCTAACTTAATTTATTTCTTAATTAGTTTAAATTTAATTTTGTTAATTTTTAATTAAACATCTCTCTTAATTACGTATAAACCCTTTCATAAAAACCCAAACAAAAATCATTTTTTTCCCATTTGCATTTGTACATTACTTATTCAATTCTTGTACATTTATTCAATATGGTTGTAATAGATAATTAAGTTTAATTTTCTTGCAAAATCCCCATTGGTAAATTTGTACACCCCCTCCCCTAATGATGTAATAGCTTAGTAATTTTACTTTCCGCAATTTATAGCTTTATATAAATGCTAGTAAGTTAGGGTTTGTATGGAAAGACTAAAAAATCAACAAGTTAGCAAACCCTAATTCAAGATAAACAAGCATGTAAATCAAACTGTTTTTCACACTTGCACCCTTAGGGTAATTTCACTTTGTTGCCTTATAAAAATGGCCATGTTATGCATGTGGGATATCTTAGTAAAAAGTAATCAAAAATACAAGATCATAGTCTCTCGATGACGCTATCAAATGTTGCCTTTCAAAATGATCTTAGTCCATCAAAGAGAAATGCTAAGACATCTCACAACATTGCTATCATGGCTATACGATGACCCACGCCCGTCCCTTTACATCCAAAGATAGGGCTTCTTACCAAATCAATGGTAAGATAGCAATATCAAAGGAAGGAAGAAATGAACAAAGACTTTTGAGTAGGTAGATTATTCCTAGTTGCTTGCTTAATTTCAAATCAAACACTCTTGATTATTTTCAAAACCAACACCAACACTTTCAAAAACACTTTCAAAACATTTTCTAAACATGAAATATTTTCAAAAGCTCAACACTTTGTATACGTTCTTACGAACGAGAACTATTACAAAGTTTGCCTAAACGATTGTGCCTTTTCAAAATACTTTCAAAACCACACAAAGCATATTTTCAAACAAAAGCAAGTGATCTATCAAGCACCTAAGAACCCATAGATAACTATGGATAAAAAGAGTGCTAATACCTTCCCTTTTTCATAATCTACCCCAGGAACTCAAGAAACAATTTCAAAGGTCTTTCCTGTTCTTTTCAGCCTTTCCTTTTGGATAAAATAAAAGTCGGTGGCGACTCTTGCTAACCGTAACATTTGCTATAAAACGCAAAACACCAAGTCATTTCTCCCACCGTATCACAGTGTAACTATGCTATACTCATTACACTTTGATCTTGATTCTACGATGCAGAATGTTTTGAGCATATAAGTGGTATTATTTTTAATACTCAAATTTTAGCTTTAGTTTTGAATTGTTTATATTCATGTTTAATTTCTACCAACATGTAGAGCTATGGAGGGATACAATTAAGTGCATCGTAAAATAAGAGGTAAAAAGCCAACGTTTTTTTTTCAAAAGTAAATATTAGTTGAGCTTTTTGAGATTCTTTTATTTTTGTTAATGTATTAGTTGTCCTTTATGTGTATTCATAACTATATGAAAATTATATGTAGAAGATAAAGCAACACAACTTATATTCGTGTGGATATTATGTTATGAAATATATGTTTGATACTGTCTCTGAATGCATTAGTAATTCATAGGATTAACATATTAACATGATTAATATGTATGTAATTTATTTATAGATTTTAATTTAATGTTGTTGTTGTTAGCTAGTAAAAGGTTTATGTTAAAAGGTTAATGTTGAGATTGAATCTTTTATGATGTTGTTTTTAGGTTATCGCAATTTAAATTTTGTTCAAATTATAGGTGTTTAATGACTCAACACCATTCAGATAAGATATAAATGACATCCGATCACGTTGAACCAGATGTTTCCTATCTTGTTATAAATCTCAACAACATTAATTTTTCTTGTTTATTGTAAATGATCTTACATGATCAGAAGGGATTGTCAAGGCCCATGAGCTTTGAGTCGAACAGTGATTGAATTGAACTGGGGGGAGGTACTTACAAGACACTCTGATGCTAAAGTAAGGTTCAGAGTAAGTGCAAGTAAAGTGTCACAATATTGGTGAACGAATGAATACTTAACCCTCTCAAGTGAGAGGGTATTTATAGCCCCCAACACTGGGCCAAAGTCTCCATTGTTGGGCTGACCAAGTACGCCAAAAATGGAAACGGTCAGGTCCTACGTGTGTAGTGGAGACTAGCACGTGGTCTCCAACATAAATGGACTCCTCTGAATTATCAAGAGGACGTGAATGCGGTCTTTTCAGGGTTAAGATAACTCCGTGATATTCAGGGGCATTGGGTGTCTTCCCTATGAGGACTTCATGAGTGTCGTTGGTCCACCTCGCCAGCCATGTGGTGAGGTTATCCCCGGAGGACATATCCTGGTCGATGAGAGGAGTGGAATCACTTCCCGACATTGTTAAGGGATGACTCTCTCCTGCTTGTTTTCTCCTGCAGCATAATTAGATTGGGCCTTGTATGATGTTTGGGCCAAGTGCAGGTCCAGTCCAGAACAAGACCCCCCCAAGTCGTTGCTCCTGAGGAGAGGAGCTATGAATTAAGACTAACTTTCCCATATGGTGAGCATAGTTTCACCGAGGTCTCCTATCACGGCGAGGGACATGGTCGTTTTTTTATTCGGCCACTCGAGTGGAGATAGGAGTGTATTCACAGAGAAACTTTATCCTCTCCTAGACTTGCGGGGAGATGAAAGTTCATAGAATTTTCATCATGTGAACCACGTGGTGTAGCTTTTGGGATAAAATGATGACCTAGGGAGTATGGGTCATTATGACCCTAAACGCGTGGATGGCGGGAAGATCAATAGCTAATATGTTGTTTGATGAGACGCTTTTTCTTCTGCACCAGCTTTATAAATAGCGCCCTGTGATCGGTGGATCTGGAACTGACTGTTTAACGCTGGTTCGCGAAATGTCGCGGAAGCAAGAGTCGCCACCGTCTTTTATTTTCTCCAAAAGGAAAGGACAAAAGCACAGAAAAATTCCTTAAAGAGATTGCTCTCGGTTCGGGAGGTAGGTTATAGAAAGGGAAGGTGTTAGCACCCTTTCTATCCATGGTTATCCATGGGCTCTTAGATACTTGCTCATTTGTGTTTTCAAAATTGTTTGTTTGCTTTTCAATGTGGGTTTAAAAAAAGTTTCTTTGAAAAATTTCAGATCGACTCGTACGTCAGAGTGTTTGAAAAATTTGCTTTTGAAAGCTTTTGAAAATGTGTTGGTGAAAAGATGTTTTGATTCGTTTGAAATTAGAGCAAGTATCCTTGAGAACCTACCTACCCTAAGGAATTCGTCTGTGTAAGAATCCTTTAAAGTAGTGCCATCCCACCATTGAGAGGTAGGTAGCACCCCCGTTGGAGGTGTTCGGGTCAATTCGATTTTAGGGACATGGTGATCACCAGAGCAATGGGAAGACACCTTAGAAGCTACCCTCATGCCAGGTTCCCGGATCATGAGGACTTACTAAGACGTCCTCTACTCGACGATCACCTTTCGAAAGGCAACAGTGAGGCGTACCCTAGGGGTGGTGTGTGCGAATTGTGTGTCATATTTCAGTTATTTGTCTTGTCATGTTTGTCGTGTTCTACGCTTGATTTTAATTGAGACATTCATTCTTGCATGCTTTTTAACAGTTATAAGTTGCGGGAAAATAACTCTAAGACTATTACAAATGGCGCGGGTCCACATCGCCAAAATTAAACCGGACCCGATTTGACTGAAAAATAAATAAAGCGAATAAATAAAAGTGCGAGAAATTTAAATTACAGTGCTTTGGGAGATTTACATAATTATAATGAACGACATAAAGTAAATATGCGCAATTAAATTAAAACAATGGGCGTTGGACCCTTTTGTAAGAAATTAAAGTTAATGAGAATTAAGGAGGAATTAAAATCAAAGATTTAAAAGGAATGTTTTTTTTTTTGTATTTTTTAGATTAAATAAGAAAAAGGATTAATTATTATTAAAGTAAAATGTCCAAACCCTAATTCTAATGTTTTCTTTATTTATTATGAAAGAATTAAATTAAAACCTAAATTAAACCCTAAATTATTTATGTACAATTTTTAATTATAAAAATAAAATAATAAATAAATAATATTGTGAGAAAAAGGAAAAATTAAAAAGATATAAAAATTATCAATTAACCTAATTCTACATTTTTTGGATTTTATTAAAAAGGAATTAAAGTTAAAAACCTAATTAAACTAAATAATTTACATATTAATTTGTAAGAAAATAACTATTATTAATTATATTTTTTGTCTTTTCTGAATTTTATATTTTTGCAAAAAATAATTACTGAATTAAAATAACAAAATAAATAAAATAATAATTAAAAGGATATAAGGAAAATAATGAAATTAACAAACCAGGGTGGGGTGTAGTCCCAAAATTGGAGGTTCAGGCCTGGAATTTCTGGCCCATTTGATTTTGAATTCGTTTGACTTTTCTAATCATGTGTGATGCATTTGACCAAGTGTAGCGTATTCCTCAAATCTAAGCCTTTGATCTGATTCCCTTGGACACATGGCCGTTGATCCTTGGCAGCGTATGGTGGAATATTTTACTGAGCCTACATGGGAATTAATATAGAAAAATAATATGGAAATTGCATGAGACCTGGGGTTCGAACCCAGGTCTTGGATATTGCCAAGAGGGGTGCCTGCCAGCTGAGCTGCGTGAATCAATTGATATATTATGGTAAACAAATAATAAAAAGCAAAACCAACGCGTGGTAATTAAAAACGCGCGTAATTCAAACTGGCGAATCACGCTTCGCCAACACATCATCTTCCCCATTATTTCTGAAACATGAACTCAAAGGCTACGGTTTTTCGTGCGTGGGTTTAGGCACCTTTGGAAAAAATAGCGAATAGCGCTATGTAGCTCATAAATTGTTCGCGAAGGTTGCTCCCTGTTCGTCTCAATGTACTGAACTCAATGGTCATGGTTTGAAGCTCCAATTTTCCTTCTTTGCAAAAACCCCAATTTTAAAATCTGTAAACCCTAGAATATGGACATGGCAAAACCTTGTATACAGCATGAAAATCCAATTAAATATAATGGTTAGTTCTAAAACTTTGTAAGGAACATGAATATACAATTAAAATGCAATGATCATGCTTCAAAACCAAAATACGATTATGCAATTTTTTGGATGCAGTTCACGTTCAATGTACCGATTCTTTACGTTTGAATTGATGTTAGGGGTTGGCACACGTTCAAAATTACCCAAGGAAGCTATTGCAAAAGGAATGGAGGCTTGAATCTACCTATAACCTTGAAATCAGTTTTCAATTTTTTGGACAATTTTCAAGTTTGTGTTTTTACTTTTGAGCGCAGCTTTTTTTTCTCTAGGCATTAGGTTTCTGATCTTGAATATGTATAGAACAATTTAGGTCAAGAAAACTAGACAAAATCCATTGCATTGATGATTTCACATATTTGATTTCCTCATATCTTTTCCAAATCTTTTCCATGTGTATTTTGTGTTCAATCAGCTCAAATCACACCAAAACTTGCCTAATTAAGAAGTGCACGAAATATTGACCTTGGAATGTGCATAAAAAGATTTTTTTAGGTCAAACTTATATTTTTCATGTATTAGAATAATTTAAATGAATTAATATTAATATAAATTCAAATAAATAATTAAAAAATGAGAAAATACTTCCCTTTGGGCCTAATGGTCGTGCATAGGCTTGGCATGAAGAAACTTGGAAGAAAAATGGGCCCATTAGCAAATTTAGGCCTTTTGGATCAATGTTGACTTTTAAAAATTTCCAAAAATTTCCCAACTTCCACAAGGCATAACTTGCTCAATTTTTAAGCTTTTCACATGTTCTTGGACATTTTGGAAAGGTCTTTGAGTCCTCTAACCAGTGCCTTTGGTCCCATGTCATCTTGATTTACCAATCTCAAGTTATGGCCTTTGACTTAAAGTCCCTTTTTGTTGACTTTTGAAAATGACCTATAATGTTGAAATTGATAACTTTTTGTGAGAGCATTTCTTGGACTTGGAATATGAAGATGAGTTGTAGGAAATGTCTTTCTCTTCAAAATGAGCTTTGGATGGAAATTTTCTGATAATCCATGTGAAAGTTATGCCCTGGTCAATTTCAGTTGACTTTTTCAGCTGTCCAAATATAGCAACTCTTGCATCTTTGATGATTTCTGAGCCAAATTTTGAGAATCATGATCAAGCATTGATCAAATGATGCTTGTGGCTTCAAAATGATATATTGACCAAAAATTTGAACTTTTGACTGTCAAATGACCATTTTGCCCCTACAGTTGACTGTAGTGCAATTTAGGGTTTTGACTGTGCAATTTTGAGCTGAATGCCTTGAAACTTGATATGAGGATATTTGACCACATTTGTAGGCATATGAGACTTGATTGGGCCTTTGAAAACTTCCAATTCTTGATCAGAATTCAAACCCTAGTTTTGACTGTGTAGGAGACAGTTGAGCTACACAACCCTTGGGGAACTTTGTGGCCTTGACTTGACAAATCTTGGAGAATATGGGAGGGCAAATTTTGGGGTACAACAGTTGCCCCTGTTCAATCTTCTTAGACCTGAGGATGCAGATTGGCTGATGTGCCTTTCGTAATCCGAAGGTAGAAGATGATTGGACACTAGAGTGCCCAGAAATTTGCGCTCACATGGTGGCAGTGATGGTGGAATGGGCTTATAGATGCCATTTGGAGATTGCTGGATAGGATGATGGGCTTATAGATGCCATCTGGATGTTGATCGCGTAGGAGATTCTTTAGTTAGAACCTGCATACCTGCAAAAGAAGAAAAGAGTACCTGACACGTTGCAGGAGCTGATTTTAGATGCTTGGTATAGATGGGTCCTGACTGGTTACAGGAGCTGAGTCTGGAGCTTCAAACGCTGATGAATGAACCAGGGATGGTTACTACCTTAGCATGAATGGTAAGAGAACCTTGGATGACTTTAATCTCAACAACGCTCGTTGAGAAAAATCTTGGCGAGAATTACCATCTTTGCAATATCGGGAGGAGAACCATAGGCAATTATAATCTGAAAGGAATGATCACCTCACTCAACGTCGGAGAGGGAAACATCTGAAAAGGACTTACCACCTCACACACCGCTGGAGAGGGAACCATAGGGGACTGCTGAGTCTTTATCAGAAAAATCTGTTGGGCATCGATTTAGCTGGACTAGAGGAGGTCTTGAAATATCTTCAACTGGAATAAGTGACAGAATGTTGCCATATCTGGTTTACATCTGGACTATATCTGGAAGGAGATCTGGAAGCAGCATCAGAACGTCACCATATCTGGATCATATCTGAAACTATATCTGAAGGATACCTGGAAGCAGTATTAGAACGCCACCATCTCTGGGTCATATCTGAAACTATATCTGAAGGATACCTGGAAGCAGTATCAGAACGCCACCATCTCTGGGTCATATCTGAAACTATATCGAGAAGGAAATCTGGAAGCAGCATCAGAACGTCACCATCGCTGGGTTTACATCCGAAACTATATCTAGAAGGAAATCTGGAAGCAGTATCAGAACGTCACCATCGCTGGGTTTACATCTGAAACTATATCGAGAAGGAAATCTGGAAGCAGTATCAGAACGTCACCATCGCTGGGTTTACATCTGAAACTATATCTAGAAGGAAATCTGGAAGCAGTATCAGAACGTCACCATCGCTGGGTTTACATCTGAAACTATACCGAGAAGGAAATCTGGAAGCAGTATCAGAACGTCACCATCGCTGGGTTTACATCTGAAACTATATCTAGAAGGGAATCTGGAAGCAGTATCAGAACGTCACCATCGCTGGGTTTACATCTGAAACTATATCTAGAAGGGAATCTGGAAGCAGTATCAGAACGTCACCATCGCTGGGTTTACATCTGAAACTATATCAAGAAGGGAATCTGGAAGCAGTATCAGAACGTCACCATCGCTGGGTTTACATCTGAAACTATATCAAGAAGGAATTCTGGAAGCAGCATCAGAACGTCACCATCGCTGGGTTTACATCTGAAACTATATCTAGAAGGAATTCTGGAAGCAGTATCAGAACGTCACCATCGCTGGGTTATATCTGAAACTATATCAAGAATGAATTGCGGTTAGTTGATAGTAGTCATTTTTGTATTGATCTTTTTCCTGAAAAGGTACAACATAATTGTATGCAAAATCATGATGCATGAACTGTATGTCTTCAAAATCAATGAGGTTCGTGTAATATGATGCATATGCATGCTATAATGATGTATGTGACGTTTTATGAATGTATGTTTGTCTAAGAAAATAAATCCTTGACGGGTGCCGGGAAGTCGTATCCTGGGCTGATGTTGAAGAATAGTTGCAAGAATTCCCATAGACGAAGATAACTCCGTTGGGGAATAAACTTGGCGAATGGAGGATTCTGCGGGGAGAAAAAGATATTCTAGCGACCATGTTGGGAAGAAATACTCTGTGGGGAGATGCTTTTGCTGAATTGTTGAGGATGACTCGTTGAGGATACCTTGCTGTATTGGAAGTATGAATAGACTTCGCTGGGGATAAGAAGATTCTGTTGACGACGCTCTTTCCGTGGCTTTTGGCTGAGGATAACCCAGTTATATCCTGTTAAGGAAATAACTCTTTAAATAAAGCCGGGAGACGCGTTCGTGCTTCGTGAGGATGAGCTTTCCGAATCGTCTGGGGATGAGTTTACTGCTTGGGGAGATGAATTCCAACTTTCCTGGGGAAACGGGGTTGGACTCTTCTGGGGAGGTATTGAACTGTATTGGTTACGTTCTTCAACAGGACCTACCCTGATACCTTGGAGGATAGAACAATCAGACTGCTCAAACCAACCTTTATTGCCCCTGTTTCTATGAGGGAGGCACTTGTGGGGTGCTGATAGTTGTTGACGGACAAACCTTCTTCTAGTAGGCAGGTGACAAGATGACAGGACATAGTCGTACGCTTTAATCCCTAACTTTTGCCTGGACCGCCCTTTCGGGTTTTCAGTCCACCGGGATACCCATTTTTGCCCAAGTCGCCTTTTCAGGTTTTCGACTTGCCGGGTGTACAGCTTTTTTTTTCATTTCATCCCTCATTTTGCCCGAACCCTTTTGGTTCGCCGGGAAGCCCTTATTTTTGCCTAGGTGTGTCAACCTAGCGGGTCTTTGATTGTGCGTAGTATTTTTCCGACTATGTCCATTCTCAGAAGGTAGAGAGTTGCCCCTGCTAGAGATTTATTGTCATACCATCAGAAGGTACTTGATCAGGTCAGGTTCGTTGTTGGAGTTCATGTCCAATGCCCCAAGTGTCTCAGATGGAGAGTTGCCCCTGGCTGCTAGGCATTGTAAGAGATTCTCCGAATCTTGACTTAACTGCCCCAGATAATGGACCATGGTCTGGTCTGCCCCTTGATTGGAGGTACTTCTGTTCATTAGGCATTCGTCGTGTAAACTTCTATACTGTTCAAACAAAAAGTCATATGCAAACAAAGTTATGTTAAAAATGCAAAGCTCATGTCTGTCTCGAAGATTTTGAAAATGCATTCTTTTTCATAAGTGAATGTTTGTAAAATGTGATGTCAACTCCGTATTTACCATAGGCCTTCGGGAGTCAGGATACCTTTCGTAACAGTATGCTTTCGAATTAACCCATGCTTCAGCTAGGACTTTTGAGGGTTATAACGTGGCCTGGTTCACGGTTTAAGAAATAAAGGATAAAGGCTCAAATTATTTGTACCCACCCACTCTTCGTGATGTTCTCCAAACCTAAACTCAATTGATCATACGTTAGACCTTGTTTGAGTCTTTGCTCTGATTTTCCGGTGATGGTTCGGATGTTGAACATTTCTTTGAATAGGCAGTCATCTTTGTTTTTTTTTTGTTGAGGGTTTGTGAGACCTCTTTCTTGATTTTGTTATCCCTTTCTTTTTTGCCTGAACTGTTTCCTTTTTGGAATTACAGTCAGTGGGATGCCCCAGTTTCATAAGTCCCCTTTGTAGGTTTAGACTTTTTGGGCTTTTCGTTTATGAATTTTGATGATGACTGCCTGTCCTTTGGATTGTTCTGAGCCATCACTGTCTTTGTTCGTTTTGTAAAGATGCACTTGGATCAACTGAGAGAACTACCCTGCCCCAGGTTATGATTAAGGGTTTTGATTTTCGAAAATAAAAACTCCTACTTCTTTGGCTCTGATGGGTTGACGAGGGATTATCATCCTTATAACTCCAGTGTTTAGGGGTTGAAACAATGCCTGTACCTCATCAGCGGGGTCTGTTCAAAAGCATACTGTAAAGATAGTGGTATCGTTTTCGTCATCCTCCCTCAAGAGGCTTAGAATTATTAAGCGAGAGTTGACATCAGAAAAAATATGAAAAGATATTTGAACACAATGAAAATAATTGTATTAATTTCCAAAACAGACATATGCGATGCATTAATAGAGTAAAAGAGCTTGCTATGACGTTAATTGTTTGTATAAGCAAAGAAAAACACAACTCAGAAATTCAAATAAACAAAAGGCTTCAATGATTGGGCAACGGAGCAGTGATTATGTTCGGAGTCTCTGGCACTTCAAACTGAATCTCTCCAGCGTCGATCATATCTTGAATCTTATTCTTGAGAGGCCAGCAATTGTCTGTAGTATGCCCCGGGCTATCTGAATGATATGCGCACCTATCGTTGGGATGATAGTTGGGTGCAGAAGTGTTCGGATTTCGAAGAGGAGCCCTTAAGGTGATCAACCCTGCCTTCAACATTTGTTGCAGTGCTTGATCCAACGACATGTTGAGTTTGGTGTACTGCCGCTTCTCTTTGCGTTGCTGCCCCCGTCCTTGTTGAGCAGGTCCAGGATTGGATATTTGGATTGCCCCTGCCTCATGACGGCTCTTTTTACCGTGCACAGCATTGGATTCTTTCTTTCCATGATGAGGCTTTTTATCAGCAGGTGCAGCCTCTTGAATTTTCCCAGACCGGATGCCAGCTTCTATTCGCTCTCCAGTCAAGATAAGATCTGTGAATCCAGCAGACGAATTCCCAATCAGGTGGTTATAAAATGGACCAGACAAGGTCCCCAAGAACATGTCCACAAGTTCCCGATCAGTCAGAGGCGGTTGTACCCTTCCAGCGAGATCCCTCCATTTCTGCGCATATTCTTTAAAACCTTCGCTTGCACCTAACGACATACCCTGGAGTTGGGTACGTGTGGGGGCAAGGTCGGCATTATATTGGTACTGCTTATAGAAAGCAGTTGCCAACTCCTCCCAGTTACGAACTTTGGTCCCATCCAGTTGATAGAACCATTCGAGGTGAGTCCCTGAAAGACTTTCCTGGAAGAAGTGGATCCACAAGTTTTTGTCCACCGTATATGGTTGGATCTTCCGAACATAGGACCTTAGATGCAGCTTGGGACAAGACGCCCCGTCATACTTAGAGAAGGGTGGTACTTTGAACTTCCGAGGAATAACCACGCCAGTTGACAAACCCAGATCTCCGAAATCCAGCCCAGGTACCTGTTGAACCTCCATAGCCTTCAACCTATCTTCCAACTGTTTGTACTTGTCCTCAGCCGGAGGGTATTGTTCGTCATCGAAATCTGTCTCGTTGTCGGAGACCTCTGGACTGGGCACCCTTTCCTCTGGATGACTGCTTTTCCCCACAGATGGGGTTGTCCTCTCAGTTTCAATCTGCGGTGTGTTCCCAGATCTGCGTCTAGAGCTGAACAAAACAGTCCTCTTCTTTTTCTTGTCCTTCTTCAAAAGCATAACCTTCAGGTCTTGTTGCCCCTGAGTCAGATTCATGATCAGCTCTTGGAACTGGGCGTTCTGAGCCTGGAGATCCTTGATAGTCTGCTCGGCTGATGATTCAAGATTCATGACGAGCGGCTGAAATAAACAGCGGAGAAGGGTAAGCAACCTGTCAAAGGGATACCTGCAATGCAATGAGATGTATGACATGCATGTAATGTTTTCAAGGACCTCGCGGGATAAACAGAGAAATTTTGTTAGCATTTGGAATCGGTAGCTTGACTGAAGGCACTGCATATTGTTGAGAGTCCTTCTTCAAGGGTCAAAGGCTCACCATATCTAGTGAGTCATAGCCCCTGACAACCTTGGCTAGAGGAAAATAAATCCTCTTTGCCCCTTGCTGGGATCATTGATTCACCATGACCTGCATCACAAGCCCTTGAGATCCTTGAAATGGGTTAGGATGTATGCAATGGTATGATGTCATGCTATGCATGGGGTGATGTAGGTAAACCCTGTTATGAATCCCAATTAAGGACTATAAACAGACCCTGCAAGAAATTCAGTATACTTTGTTATGAGTCCCAATTAAGGACTATAAACAAAACCTGCAAGAGATTTGGTAAACCCTGTCATGAGTCCTAGTTAAGGACTATAAACAAGACCTGCAAGCAATTTGGTAAACCCTGTCATGAGTCTTAGTTAAGGACTATAAACAAGACCTGCAAGAAACTTAGTACCCTGTTATGAGTCCCAATTAAGGACTATAAACAGAACCTGCAAGTGGTTAGTACACCCTGTTATAAGTCCCAATTAAGGACTATGAACAAAACCTGCAAGAAACCTAAGTAAAACCTGTCATGAGTCCCCATTAAGGACTATAAACAGAACCTGCAAGTGGTTAGTACACCCTGTTACAAGTCCCAATTAAGGACTATGAACAAAACCTGCAAGGCATCAAGGGTCAGATAACAAGCATGCAAGTAGTCAAGTACGAAGGCACACAAGTCACACAAAAGAGCCCTTAGAGTTTAGGCCAGCATGAGGTCTGGGTAGTACCCTCTTGAAGTTGGTGGGCTCAACCTGTCCTATTAGAAGTAACCGGGTTCTAAGGGTCCCAATATCACTGGATTGCTTTCATTGTTCATCGTTTCGATTTAGCCACTGAACTGGCGGCCGAAATATTCCAGGAAAGCAACCCTCAATTGAGCGTAGTATCGAGTATCAACCAACCTCGGACTGCACCAAAGTCAGTTATCTCACTACCCTAAAGAGGCCAAGATAGTTCAATTAAGGTTCCTAAGGTCTGTTGATGCTTCACGACACCACGCGGAGGCCCCGTACTCTCCTTGACTGAACTCAAGGGTTACCGGTACACACCAAAGTGCCACGTCAACGTAGCAGACTGTTTCAACCACGTCGGTATACCCCGCACAGTTCCCTCACAGCCTTGTTGCTACTTTCTAAGAAAGGTATCCCCCAGATCCGGGTTTAGGATCTATAGAACTCCCAAGACAGTCCCACAATTTAAAGCACACAAGGAAAACAATTGAAAACATAGTTATAAGCTAGCCCTAAGGTACACCTCACTTTAAGATTGTCCCCAGCAGAGTCGCCAGTTCTGTGATCGGTGGATCTGGAACTGACTGTTTAACGCTGGTTCGCGAAATGTCGCGGAAGCAAGAGTCGCCACCGTCTTTTATTTTCTCCAAAAGGAAAGGACAAAAGCACAGAAAAATTCCTTAAAGAGATTGCTCTCGGTTCGGGAGGTAGGTTATAGAAAGGGAAGGTGTTAGCACCCTTTCTATCCATGGTTATCCATGGGCTCTTAGATACTTGCTCATTTGTGTTTTCAAAATTGTTTGTTTGCTTTTCAATGTGGGTTTAAAAAAAGTTTCTTTGAAAAATTTCAGATCGACTCGTACGTCAGAGTGTTTGAAAAATTTGCTTTTGAAAGCTTTTGAAAATGTGTTGGTGAAAAGATGTTTTGATTCGTTTGAAATTAGAGCAAGTATCCTTGAGAACCTACCTACCCTAAGGAATTCGTCTGTGTAAGAATCCTTTAAAGTAGTGCCATCCCACCATTGAGAGGTAGGTAGCACCCCCGTTGGAGGTGTTCGGGTCAATTCGATTTTAGGGACATGGTGATCACCAGAGCAATGGGAAGACACCTTAGAAGCTACCCTCATGCCAGGTTCCCGGATCATGAGGACTTACTAAGACGTCCTCTACTCGACGATCACCTTTCGAAAGGCAACAGTGAGGCGTACCCTAGGGGTGGTGTGTGCGAATTGTGTGTCATGTTTCAGTTATTTGTCTTGTCATGTTTGTCGTGTTCTACGCTTGATTTTAATTGAGACATTCATTCTTGCATGCTTTTTAACAGTTATAAGTTGCGGGAAAATAACTCTAAGACTATTACAAATGGCGCGGGTCCACATCGCCAAAATTAAACCGGACCCGATTTGACTGAAAAATAAATAAAGCGAATAAATAAAAGTGCGAGAAATTTAAATTACAGTGCTTTGGGAGATTTACATAATTATAATGAACGACATAAAGTAAATATGCGCAATTAAATTAAAACAATGGGCGTTGGACCCTTTTGTAAGAAATTAAAGTTAATGAGAATTAAGGAGGAATTAAAATCAAAGATTTAAAAGGAATGTTTTTTTTTTTGTATTTTTTAGATTAAATAAGAAAAAGGATTAATTATTATTAAAGTAAAATGTCCAAACCCTAATTCTAATGTTTTCTTTATTTATTATGAAAGAATTAAATTAAAACCTAAATTAAACCCTAAATTATTTATGTACAATTTTTAATTATAAAAATAAAATAATAAATAAATAATATTGTGAGAAAAAGGAAAAATTAAAAAGATATAAAAATTATCAATTAACCTAATTCTACATTTTTTGGATTTTATTAAAAAGGAATTAAAGTTAAAAACCTAATTAAACTAAATAATTTACATATTAATTTGTAAGAAAATAACTATTATTAATTATATTTTTTGTCTTTTCTGAATTTTATATTTTTGCAAAAAATAATTACTGAATTAAAATAAAAAAATAAATAAAATAATAATTAAAAGGATATAAGGAAAATAATGAAATTAGCAAACTAGGGTGGGGTGTAGTCCCAAAATTGGAGGTTCAGGCCTGGAATTTCTGGCCCATTTGATTTTGAATTCGTTTGACTTTTCTAATCATGTGTGATGCATTTGACCAAGTGTAGCGTATTCCTCAAATCTAAGCCTTTGATCTGATTCCCTTGGACACATGGCCGTTGATCCTTGGCAGCGTATGGTGGAATATTTTACTGAGCCTACATGGGAATTAATATAGAAAAATAATATGGAAATTGCATGAGACCTGGGGTTCGAACCCAGGTCTTGGATATTGCCAAGAGGGGTGCCTGCCAGCTGAGCTGCGTGAATCAATTGATATATTATGGTAAACAAATAATAAAAAGCAAAACCAACGCGTGGTAATTAAAAACGCGCGTAATTCAAACTGGCGAATCACGCTTCGCCAACACATCATCTTCCCCATTATTTCTGAAACATGAACTCAAAGGCTACGGTTTTTCGTGCGTGGGTTTAGGCACCTTTGGAAAAAATAGCGAATAGCGCTATGTAGCTCATAAATTGTTCGCGAAGGTTGCTCCCTGTTCGTCTCAATGTACTGAACTCAATGGTCATGGTTTGAAGCTCCAATTTTCCTTCTTTGCAAAAACCCCAATTTTAAAATCTGTAAACCCTAGAATATGGACATGGCAAAACCTTGTATACAGCATGAAAATCCAATTAAATATAATGGTTAGTTCTAAAACTTTGTAAGGAACATGAATATACAATTAAAATGCAATGATCATGCTTCAAAACCAAAATACGATTATGCAATTTTTTGGATGCAGTTCACGTTCAATGTACCGATTCTTTACGTTTGAATTGATGTTAGGGGTTGGCACACGTTCAAAATTACCCAAGGAAGCTATTGCAAAAGGAATGGAGGCTTGAATCTACCTATAACCTTGAAATCAGTTTTCAATTTTTTGGACAATTTTCAAGTTTGTGTTTTTACTTTTGAGCGCAGCTTTTTTTTCTCTAGGCATTAGGTTTCTGATCTTGAATATGTATAGAACAATTTAGGTCAAGAAAACTAGACAAAATCCATTGCATTGATGATTTCACATATTTGATTTCCTCATATCTTTTCCAAATCTTTTCCATGTGTATTTTGTGTTCAATCAGCTCAAATCACACCAAAACTTGCCTAATTAAGAAGTGCACGAAATATTGACCTTGGAATGTGCATAAAAAGATTTTTTTAGGTCAAACTTATATTTTTCATGTATTAGAATAATTTAAATGAATTAATATTAATATAAATTCAAATAAATAATTAAAAAATGAGAAAATACTTCCCTTTGGGCCTAATGGTCGTGCATAGGCTTGGCATGAAGAAACTTGGAAGAAAAATGGGCCCATTAGCAAATTTAGGCCTTTTGGATCAATGTTGACTTTTAAAAATTTCCAAAAATTTCCCAACTTCCACAAGGCATAACTTGCTCAATTTTTAAGCTTTTCACATGTTCTTGGACATTTTGGAAAGGTCTTTGAGTCCTCTAACCAATGCCTTTGGTCCCATGTCATTTTGATTTACCAATCTCAAGTTATGGCCTTTGACTTAAAGTCCCTTTTTGTTGACTTTTGAAAATGACCTATAATGTTGAAATTGATAACTTTTTGTGAGAGCATTTCTTGGACTTGGAATATGAAGATGAGTTGTAGGAAATGTCTTTCTCTTCAAAATGAGCTTTGGATGGAAATTTTCTGATAATCCATGTGAAAGTTATGCCCTGGTCAATTTCAGTTGACTTTTTCAGCTGTCCAAATATAGCAACTCTTGCATCTTTGATGATTTCTGAGCCAAATTTTGAGAATCATGATCAAGCATTGATCAAATGATGCTTGTGGCTTCAAAATGATATATTGACCAAAAATTTGAACTTTTGACTGTCAAATGACCATTTTGCCCCTACAGTTGACTGTAGTGCAATTTAGGGTTTTGACTGTGCAATTTTGAGCTGAATGCCTTGAAACTTGATATGAGGATATTTGACCACATTTGTAGGCATATGAGACTTGATTGGGCCTTTGAAAACTTCCAATTCTTGATCAGAATTCAAACCCTAGTTTTGACTGTGTAGGAGACAGTTGAGCTACACAACCCTTGGGGAACTTTGTGGCCTTGACTTGACAAATCTTGGAGAATATGGGAGGGCAAATTTTGGGGTACAACACGCCCAAGGGCACATTTTTAACATTTCCAAGTTCTTGTTTTCTTCTTTCTCCCTACTATCCTTAGTTTTCTACCAACTTTAGTTTCCTCCTCCAGCCGTGAGCACCGCCGCAGCTTCCACCACAGAACCTCTACCAACCTTTATCAAGTAAGTGTATTTTATGAGATTACTCTAGTTTATAGTCAGGTTTTTTCATTTTATAGAAGTTTCTTGAGGGGCTTCCCCGCAAACTTTATGGATTTCCTAACGAATTTCTCTATCCGTGGGGTTTTTCCTCGACACATTCATATTTCTCTTCGTGATACTCATGAATTGGCTCGTGAAACTCATCTGATCCTTGTAGAACTCATGAAATTTCCCAGATAATGCATCATCTCCTCACAATGTTTATGGGATTGCTCAGGAGATTCATTTAATCCTCGATATAACCATATTCTCCTCGTGGCATTCACGAGTTTGTTTGTTTTACTACACGAGGGTTTGTTGACTTGCTTTGGTCGTAGAAACCCTCTTTCACTAGTATTCTAGTGTAAGGGTGGATTTTATTTAGCTGTAAAGTTCATTGGTTTCCTTTGCTTTACAGGTGAAATGGCCGAACCACTCGAGACATCCGAGCAGGTTGAGATAGAAGAAATGAGTGGAGTCGACGAGGGTGTTCACTTAATTGACATCGTCATTGATCCGTCATTATCCTGGGTCGGGCTAGAGCCTCGAGGAATAGACTTGGTATTTATCCATACAAGGAGGGAGGCGTACACCGTCGTCGAATATGGCGGTGACCAAGAGGGTTTCAGGAGAAATTTCATGATCTTTTGCCTGACACCTATGACCAGAATATGCTCGTCTTTACCGAAAGATCGCTTCCCTATGTACGAGATTGTCTTCAGGGATCTAAGGCTTCGTCTTCCCTTTAATGATTTTCAAATGGGCGTCTTCAATCATTTGTCCTTGACGCTCTCCCAACTGCACCCCAACGCGATTACTTTAATACGAGCTTTCGAGATTACTTGTCGGTACTTGAGGATTGGGGCGACGATTCCTTTGTTCTTCAAGGTTTTACATCTTCAACGAAAGTCTAGGGGAAGAAAACATAGTTGGGTTTCTTTCAAGCAACCCATGAGGCTGTTCCGGATGTATATGGACTATGTACGTGACTTTAAAGACAAGTGGTATATCGTGCAACCCTCGTCCTAAGAAGCAGTGGACGCGGTGTTCGACCCAGTTTATCTTGTTGATGAGGACATGGAAGTTTTTTATGATGAAGATGGGAATAAAGAGACCTAGAGGCTCTCTAAGTTCCATATCCATTTGTGTCGGGCTCACTATAACCACGGGCCTGGCCACTATCATACTTCAGCTGGAAGCATGGGCACCGGGGTTGAGTGGGCCTTCAGCATTATTAACAAATTTGTCAAAGGTTTCTTCCCCTCCTGGTGGGTGATGAGGGAGGGAGACGACGTTCTTGGTGAAGATGATGAACCTATGTTCGAGGCTCGCCCGATCAACACCAAAGTGCTTGTTGAATGTCGTACCTATGGGGGCATCGTGGTTCTTTCGGGTCTCTGTCCTCGGGACTCTCTTGCATTTTATTCTTAACTTGTTTCGGTTATGTTCCTCTAGTGGTACAGACTTGAACATGTTTTTTTTTTTGTTTTTGCAAGTAATATGGCTGAGCTTCATGAATGTTTACTGAAGTTGGTCTAGGACAAAAAGAACAGCAAGAGGTTAGTAAAGCCAAACCAGGCTACGCGCCTTGGCCCTAATCTCGAGCAGGTGAAGGACAAGTCTAGTGGTTCGTCGGGGCCACGTGATGTCGCTCAGCACGTGACTGTTTCGGGGGAAAAAAAGGAGTCTCCCTGAAGGAGAGCCTGTGGATTTGACTAACAATGGGTCAGGTGCTCGGGCCTTTATCTTTCCTCCTTGCTTTGTCGAGAAGGTTTTCTTTAAAGGATTTCCCCTGGTCGTGTCTGATGGTGAATCCGCTGTCATCAGGCGGCTCGATGAGGAAGGTAGAAGGAAATATCTGGCCTCGGGCATGGTCAGTCTAATGAAGGTCACAGAGATGGTTATCGTCCTCGCAGGTGAGGGTGCCAGTTCTTCTTCCATGGTGAGCAAACTGGAGTCGGAGAAAGCGACTCTTCTAGAAAAAATGCAGAATTTGAAAGATGCTCTCGAGCGAGGAAAGGAAAAGTGTTGGGCGCAGGCTGATGAGTTGGCGAGAGAGAAGGAAAAAGTGGTCAAAGCCTCCGAGGAGAGGGGCTCATTGTTGCTCGAGAGGAAAAACCTGGAGAAGGAGATCGCTGATAAAGGCTACCATGCTTCCCGCGGAAGACGAGCCCAAGGAAATCTCCAGCTTGAAGAATCGTGCAAAACTTGTTTCTCTAATCTAGGTCAATGAGTCGGATTGTGTGGACGTTTATCCGGAGGTTTTGAGATCGTGATGGTTCAGCTGGTTGTGCTGAATTTGGGGCTCAATACTGAAGGCGATGGAGTTTTGTCTCAGGTGGTTCATGGTAGGTGTAATGCGGTAGGAGAACTAACTTTTTGGTTTTGCATTTAATCGCAAATGTTGCGGATAACAAGAGTTGCCACCGACTTTTCTTTTGTCCAATAAAGGAAAGGGTGAAAAGAACAAGAAAGACCTTTTGATAATTTTCTGAGTAAGGGGGATAGGTTATGAAAAGGGAAGGTGTTAGCACCCTTTTTATCTGTAGTTATCTACGGGCTCTTAATCGCTAGCTCACTTTGAAAATTCTTTTGTGTATGTGTTTGAAAAATATTTTGAAAAATGCCTAAGTGCGGAAAACTTTATAATGATTCTCGTATCTTTGAGAACACATACAAAATGTTTGTCTTTGAAAATATTTTAGAAAAAAAGGTGTATGTGTGAGAATTTTGTTTGTGAGCAAGCGACTACGAGCTATCTACCAACTCAAAAAGTCTTTGGTCTTTTCCTCATTTCCCTTAGATAGTGTTATCCTACCATTAGTTAGTAGGTAGCCCTATCATTGGATGTTTGAGGGACGGGCGTGGGTCATCGTACAATCATAAAGGCAACTCGTAGGACACTTTAGCAATTGCCGTAAGGGACTAAGGACGTTTACTAAAGCAACATTGAAGGGTCATCGAGGGACTACAATCTTTTTAATTGAGGATCTTTTTCTAAAGCATCCCACGTTCGAAGGACATGACTATTTTTTATCCGAGGCAATAAGTGAGGGTCACCCTAGAGGTGCACGTGTGTGAAGTGTGTTGTGTTTCAGTTATTTTAATCTTGGATTTATGGTTATCTAGCATTTTCTTTTAGTCTTTGCCATACAATCTTATTAATCTAGAAGCCATATATATACATGCATTCATACATAAGTGTTGAAAGTAAAAATGCGGGAAATAGAGTCTACCCTATTACAGTGCTTCAGGGATGGGGAGTACAAACCATAAAACGGGGGGAAAAAATAGAGAAATCCTAATTTAAAGCTATTACAGACCATTAGCAGTTATAATATTGGAAAATAATAATGCAAAAATAAACGTGCAGAGATTGAGAAAGGGAAAGAATATTAAAATCTAAAAAAAAAATTCTAAGTGTTTAGGAAAAAATATTTTTGATGTTTTTGTTTAGAAAAGTAATTAAAGTGTAAGATAAAAATGAACCCTAATTCTTAATTAATTTATTAATTAATTACCAATAAAACAAAAATGTGATTAAGTTAAATTAATTTTATTTATAAAAAATTAAATTAATTAATTAAAACCTAAATCTAAATTTTTTATGAATTTTTGTGATTTTTCTAATTTTAATAAAATTAATTAAACAAATAAAATAGTTATTAAAACAACAAAAGAAAATAAATGGGCATGTTGAAAACAAGTAAAATTGGGGGCAAGAAAGAAGCTAAACATGTAGGCCCAAATCAAAGAGCCCAGACGCATGTGAGATCTAGTGAGGATAATTCTTTGGGGTGCACCGTGGGGGGACCACCAACATCATCAGATCTGGATTGATTGAGATCAGATGGTTGTTAGATGAGGATGCATGGTGAGCGCTTGAACTTGGTTTGCACTGGATCTGAAATAGAAAACATGAAAAAATATAACATGCCAGAGGCAGGGATCGTACCCCTGCCCTGGAACACTAATACCTTAACACACACACGCTTGCCGCTGAGGCGGCCAGTACATCTGGTAAGTAAAATCAACTAAAATATATGTAATACAAAACAAAAGCTAATATTGGACAAACAAAACAGTGCGCGCTTGTGAGTGGCCCCCTGTTGTTTTGAACCAGCGAATCAAAATGTCTCCCGATGCCACGTGAATCTCAGGCGAGTCAAACCACCCCTCACGGTGGTCAACTCTTTCTTCTCCGATTGGCCAAAAAACCAAACCTGCAAAAGAACAAAAATCAAAGTCCAAGATTCAACCTACCCCCCTAAATCAGGGTCTGCCAATCCAATGGTGCTGTTCGTTTGCCCTAAAAATGCATGTACATGAAGATACAAAGAACACATCCCTTTATGCCCTAACGATGGTGTTTTCAGATTCAGGCACCCAAGCTCACATGTAATACGTTTGATCTGTTCTAATGATGCATATAAACTAATCTAATATGTTAGCAATGATCGAAACCATAAGAAATCGAAATTTTGAAACTCACCAAACTTACCAACCGACGCGGATGAAAGGATGTATTCTGCCTTGCTTCAGGCTTGTGTGAGGGCTGGGAATGACTCCTTCGATCCTCAGGGAGTGATTTGTGCACTTGGTTTGGATTGATAATGGCTGGAAATGTGGTTACAAATTTTGCTATTTCTTTTAATTTTTGTGAACTTTGGAGGTTTTCTTAGGCAGTCTTTCGTGGTCTTTTGCATCTGATATGATTTTCCTTTTATAGAGAAGGGAAATGACTCACTAAACATGGCAAGGAATCATGCCATCAAGCTATGATTAAACAAGAATCAAACACTTTGAAAACTTTCCAAATTTGAAATATCTATTGCCTTCTTGAGCTTTGCATGATTTTGGCATGTTATACTAGGTTGTCATGAGTTGTATTGGGCCTGTAAATGATTGAAACCAAAAGGCCCAAGCCCTTATACCATTGTTTTGTGATTTTACTTAATTTACTTTGTATTTATTTGAATAAAAATAAAAGTAAAATAAATAAAAATCAAGGCAAGGTATGAATGGACTTAGAGGTCCTCTAAGGTGTCATGAGCATGTTTAAACTCAAAGACTTAGGCCCAAAATCCCAGAAATTCAACTTTGTCCAATTGAAGTTTCATGCATTCTTCAAAAACTTGTCTATCTTGCATCAATCATAACTCTCTCAATTTTCATCTTTTGAAGGTTATCTTGGACTTTTTGGAAAGCTTAAGATGTCTTCTAAAATTTATCTTTTTATCATTTTTGCATTTTGAGAATTTATCTTGATGTAAGTTGCCTTGACAAAAAGTGTCTTTTGGACTTGAGCATAAATGCAAAGTTGTATAGAATTTAATTTCCTTCAAAATAGGCTTTGGTTGGGGAAAATTTGATGAAGCATGTGAAAGTTATGCTTGGTCAAAGTTCAGTTGACTTCTCCTAAGGAAACCCTAATTTGTCAATTTTTGACCTTTGATGATTTGAGGGCTTTCCTTGAGGAATCATGATCAACCCTTGATCAAATGATGAATATCACTTTAAAATGTTGATGTTGACAAAAAAATCTTTAAGTTTGACTGTATGTTGACCATAATTGACTTTTTACCCAATACAATTGATTTTCAATCATCCAAGCCATTGACTGAGCAAACTTGTGATGCAAGACTTGAAACTTGACATGAGCACTATTGAGAACCTATAATGAACCATGAAAACTATTTGATACCTTTACAACCCAAACATCCTTGAGAAACACTAAACCCTAGTTGTAAACCCTTTGCTTAAGAGGAGCATCTTGACTTGTCAACCCTTGAGATTCTTGAGTATTTAAGACCTTTGTGAGCATGTCTTGAAGAAAAATGGGAGGGCAAGTTTTGGGGTACAATAGTAGGGTAGTTCCTCCTGCTGAATCTTCCGAGCCAGAGACCAAAGAGGGTACTCCGAGGAGTGAATACTATTTTCTTGATGACTTGATTGTTTTTGTTTGGGCCCGCGTTCCCGTAATTTGTAATCATTTGGATTGGGGGCCTGCGTGCCCGTATTTTTGTAAACTTTGCAAAAGACTTCCCCCAATTATCGTTTTTTCTAGTCTGCATGCCATACATTTGTAATATTTGGACAACGTCGGCCTTCATAGTCGGCTCTTGTTAATACCTTTATATCACCTTTCTATAGTATGTTAGATTTTTACTTGTCGTTGTGCTTGACTTATTTATTTCATGAAATGTGGAGGTTTGTGATCGACCTTAATTATGGTCGACACATGTTAGGAAGTGTCAAGGGAGCGGAGTAGGAGTTTGCACGGATGAGGTCAAGATCACGATCAAGGTCTTGACTTCATCGCGTGAACTTCCCATCGTGAGCTGGGTGTTCTGCCTATTGGGTACTTCAACGGTGAAGCTTGATCAAGGTGTCCCCGTCGGAATAAGGTTCTGCTCGACCAATGAACAAAACTCTGCCTTTCATATTGGTTGGAGGCTATGTTCGTATCTTAACATGCTTTCGTGGTCGAGCGAGCCCTGTCGTTTGTCGGAAAGGGTACATCAACTACTGGGCCCTGGTGTTTACCAGAGACCTAGCTGTAATATTGTTTCAGCTTTATAGTGTTCCATGGTTGAGGTAGTGGTTCTCTACTTAGGCGTTCGAGGTAATAGGCTCTAGTACTCGTTGCCCTGCAGATGCAGTACGGCCTTTCCCAGTTGGCAGCCAACTTTCTTTTACGGGAATCTTTCTGATTTCTCTGCAAGACTAGGCTGCTGACGTAGAATTCACATTTTATGACTTTGGTGTCATGACGCATGGATATCTGCTATTTCGGTGTGGCTTCACGGAGAGCATATCCTGATCGTATTTCTTTGACCAGGTCGAGCTTTTCCCTTAGGGCCTTGTCATTTAGTTCCCTGTCTAAAGGGACTTCAGTTCACCTGGATGGCTCCATGATTTCCACGGGAATTACGGCTTCAGTGCCATAGGTTAGTCGAAACGGAGTTTCACCGGTCGTCGAGTGTGGTGTTGTTCGGTAAGCCCACACGATGTTGTGCAACTCTTCGACATACCCCTTCTTGGTTTCGCCCAACCCGCGCTTGAGTCCTCGCAAGATGACTCTGTTTGCAGCCTCGACTTGCCTGTTGGTTTGAGGGTGCTCGACAGACGTAAAGTGTTGTCTGGTGCCGAGCTTGGCGATAAATTCTTGGATGCCTTGGTCAATGAGTTGTGTCCCATTGTCTGTGTTGAGCTCATGTGGTATGCCGAATCGGGAAAGCACATTTCTTTTGTAGAAATGGAGGATGTGGTATAATGTGATTCTGGTCAGGGCTTCAGCCTCTATCCATTTTGTGAAATAGTCGACAACCATTATTAGGAATTTATTTTGATAAGATTCTTGTACGAATGGTCCGAGGATGTCCATCCTTCACCAGGAAAACGACCATGGGAATGACAATGTTTTGATTTTGTGTGGGGGGTGCGAGATGCATATCCGCGTGTCTTTGACATTTATCGCATTTTTTGACGTGCTTCTTCGTTTCTTACTGCATGGTGGTCCAGTAGTACCCCGGTCGCAGTGCCTTTCGTGCCATAAATCTTTCGCCCAAGTGTTGGGAGTTGATTCCCTCGTGGATTTCCGGTAGGATCTCAGGGATTTTGGATTCCTCAACGCATTTTAGGAGTGGTATGGAGAATCCTCTTTGATAGAGATTCTTCTTGACTACTACGTAAGAGGAAGCTCACTGTTTGGTCGTATTGGCCTCTTTTTGGTCCGTAGGTAATCCTCCCTTTGTGAGGTAATTAAACACATGGGCCATCCAACACGAGCTGTCCCCGATGGAATTCACCTCGGGTGGCGCAGTGGGTTTTTCAATGCTCGGACCGAAAGGGATTCTTGGATGACGGGTTCGTTCCCACCTTTTTCTTTGTGCTCGCGAGTTTTGAAAGTATGTTGGCCTGTGTCTTTTTTTCGCGGGGTACGTGTTTGATTTCTTCTCAGTCGAACTTCTTCATCCATTTTTTGACTAGGTTCGGGTATTCGACGAGGCTACCATTCTTGGCCTGATATTCTCCTCGAACTTGAGATGCAACGAGTTGGGAGTCTGTGAATACTTATACTTCTCGGGACCCTAGGTCTTTTACCAACCTTAATTCTGCAAGTAGGACCTCGTAATCAGCCTGGTTGTTCGACATGGGAAATGACAGGGCAAGCGAATGTTCGATCATGACGCCCTCTTCGTTTTCGTGGAGGATTCCTGCTTCGCTTCCCTCTGAGCTGAAAACTCCATCTACAAAGATGGTCCACTTGTGTTTCCCACCTAAAGGGAGTTCGTGGGTGGTCATCTCCGTAAAAAAAGTCGGACAATGGTTGGTCTTTAAGGGATTTCCTTCTCTCATATTGAACATTGAAATATGAAAGCTCTAGGGACCATTTCAACATTCGACCGGCCATGTCTTGTCGATCTAGGAGCTGTCTTACGGGTTGGTCTGTTCGTACGACGACTATGTGGGCCAGGAAGTAATATTTGAGTCTCCTCGCCATGTTGATGAAGAATAAGGCTACTTTTTAAATTTGTTGATATCTGACCTTGGGGCCTTGTAATGATTTGCTAGTAAAGTACACTGGTTTCTTCTCGTCTTGTGTCTCGTGGACGAGGGTCAGGCTTATGGCCTCAGTGGAGACAGCCAGATAAAGGAACAAAGTTTCCTCACTCTCTAGTCGTGATAACAATGTCGGTTGTGAAAGGCTCCGCTTAAGGTGGAGGAGGGCTTGCTCACACTCCCCAGTCTACTTGAAAGCCGCCTCTTTATGCAAGAGTTTGAAAAACGGGAGTGTGTGTTGTGCGGATTTTGCCACGAAACGGGAAAGCGAGGTGAGCATGCCGTTTAGGACTTGTATGGATTTTTTCGAGCTTGGCATGGGGAGCAAGGAGAATGCTTGGCATTTATCAGGGTTGTGCTTAATTCCCTGTTCGGTCAGATAAAAACCTAGGAATTTACCCGCCTTGACCTCGAAGGTGCACTTCTTCGGGTTGAATCTCATTTTGCATTGCCTTGCTCGGGTGAAAAATATTTTGAGGTGGGCAGCATGGTCGGTTTTCTCAAGAGATTTGACGATCATGTCTTCGATGTACACCTCGAGTGTTTCCTCGACCTCCCCGTGGAAGACTTTGTTCATCATTCGCTGGTATGTTGCTCCTGCATTTTTTAGGCCGAAGGGCATTACATTTCAGTAGTAATTGCACGAATCGGTTATGAAGGTGGTGCAATGTTTTTCTCTCATCGCCATGGGAATTTGATTATAGCCCGAGTAGGCGTCCATAAATGATAAAATTTTGTAGCCGGCCGAGTTGTCGACCAGCATGTCGATGTTAGGTAAAGGGAAAACATCTTTGGGACATGCCCGATTGAGATCAGTATAGTCAACACACATACGCCATTTTCCATTATTTTTCTTAACAAGTACAACGTTTGAAAGCTAGGTTTAATACTGGGCCTCAAAATTAAAATTTGCCTCTAGGAGGTCTTTTATAACTTTTTCAGCAACCTCCGCTTTTTTGGGAGACTGCCTACGCCTACATTGTAATACTGACATAGCGGCTGGATCCATAGCAAGTTAGTGACATGCGACCTCAGGGTCGAGTCTGGGCATCTCTGTAGCACTCCACACAAACAAGTCAGTATTCTCCCTCAATCAGTCTTTGAGTTGTTTCCTTTCCAGTTCGGGGAGTCCGACACTGATCTTCACGCTTTTGTTCAGGTTTTCATCGAGGGAGATGGATTCGAAGTATCCATTTGGTATAATTCAAAAAGGATCATGTTCTCCATCGGGGGCCTCGACTTCATCTTTGTCAAAGCGGTTTTCGAGGTCAATAGAGTCGATCTTTTATGGAGCCTGTTGTTTTTTGGCCAAGATAGTCGTTGTTGTCGAGGTGGTTGCCCTTTTAGTAGGTCATGCCCCAGTGTCGACCATGTTTTTCCATTTGGAAACCGCATTGAAACATCTCCTGGAAGCTGAAATATCTCCATGGATGGTGGCGACGAGGGCCCTCTTGGTGTAGAACTTCATCTTTAAATGAACCATGGAGGGTACGGCGGTCAGCTCGGCCAGTGTTGGTCTCCCCAGGATGCAGTTGTAGAGAGACAGACAATCAATCACTAGGAACCTCACTTTGACCTATCGGGATGCAATTTCTTCCCCGAATGTGACAAGGAGCTTGACGTAGCCCCATGGCTTAGAGGTTGTACCGCTAAATCCTTACAGGTCGAACCCCCATATGGTGATATGTGGGTATCATCGAGATGCAGGATGCAGAACAGGCGGGTGTACATGATGTCCACAGAAATTCCCTCGTTAACCAGGATGCGATGTACATCAAATTTGGCCATCTTTGCCCTCACCAGCAGAGGAATATTGGAGTTTGGCGGTCCGCCGAGCAGCTCCTCGAGATAGAATGTGATCGTCTCAGATTTTCCCTTGAATCTTTCAAGGGTTACAGCCTGGGCCAGGGTTGCGTCCACCAGCTCGTCGAGTTTCCTCTTTTCTGAATTCACTGAGATTCCATTAAATCCCTCACTAGATATGACCATGGAAGAGGGAAACTTATCCCATCTGTTGTGGGTAAACAATGGTTCTTCATCTTCAAAGCTGTCGCGAATGTGGAAGTCATTGGGCCTTTAGACGCAGAAGGATACCTGGAGGGGACCATATTCATCGGATGGTCGGGTATCCTCCTAGATTTCTTTAACCTCACGGGTACCCCGACGAGGAGCGTCATTTCACTTGTATTTCCCGAGTCTCCCTACTTTGATGAGAGTCTCGATGGAATTCTTCAGGTTGATGCAGTCTTCGGTCAGGTGATCGTGGCTCTGGTGGTATTGATAGTATTTTATTCTGTCGGCCTCGGGCTTTGTAGGGGAAGGTCGAAGACACCTGACCGCACCATCCTTGAACTCGATGTTGGAGCACTCTACAAGGATACGCTCGCGGGAAGCGGTCAGCGGGGTGTACTCGGTGAACCGCCTGATAGGTCCTCTGTGTTTGCGGGGCTCGTGAGGTTTTTCCTCCTTTATCATCTCCCCAGTCTGTCGAGAAGGGCCCGCGTCATTGTGTCGTGGTACGTTAGTTTGTTCGAGGTACCTCGAATCGCGGGCCCTGTTAGCTGCCGCTTTTTCCTCGTAGTCCATGTATGGCCCGATATTTTTCGAGGAGTGCGTTAAAAGACCTAGGAGGCTCAATGCCGACGGTGCCACTGATCTTACATGATCAGAAGGGATCGTCAAGGCCCACAATCTTTGAGTCGATAAGTGATCGAATGTGAAGTGGGGGGGGGGGCACCTGCAAGATACTCCGATACAAAAGTAAGGTTCAGAGTAAGTGCAAGTAAAGCGTCAAAGTATGGTTGAATGAATGAATATCTGACCGTCTCAAGTGAGAGGGTATTTATATCCCCCAGAATTGGGCCAAGGTCCCCATTGTTGGGCTGACCAAGCAGGCCTAAAATGGAGTCTATCAAGTTTTGTGTGTGTAGTGGAGGCCAGCACATGGTCTCCAACCTGAATGGACTCCTCTGAATTATTAGAAGGACGTGGATGCGGTCTTTTTGGGATCAAGATAACTATGTGATGTTTGGGGGTGTTGGGTGTTTTCCCTACGAGGAGGGTGCTCGCGAGGACCTTCTGGGTGTCGTTGGTCCTCCTCGCCAGTCATGTGGTGAGGTTGTCTCCGGAGGACATATCCTGGTCGACGAGAGGAGTGGAATCACTACCTGATATTGTCAAGGGCAGACTCTCTCCTGCAGGTTTTCTCATGCAGCATAGTTGAATTCGGCCTTGTATGATGTTTGGGCCAAGTGCAGGTTCAGTCTAGACTAGTAAACATTGTGTATACGATTTGTCTCACCCATGTATTTGATTTTGTCATTATAGTTATGTTTTCAAATATGTATATAGGTTCTCTTGATATACCATTTTGGATATGTGTATATTTAGTTTTGTAAACAATGTAATTATGTATCATGTATATATTTGGTTATGTTCTTTATAAAATAAAATTTTATGATTTTGTCACAAAATTTGTATATAGTTTGTGTCTAAAAAAATACAGGTCAAATTAAAATTTAAAACAAATTATAAATGATAAAAAATATGTTTTACCCATCAGTTATTATTTCAAACAGAAGTAAATCCAAAATTTCCCCCTCGAATAATAGCAGAAATTGAAAGGTATGTGGCACGCACTTTAGAGATTTGAAAACTTAAAATATAGTTGCTAGGGATCGAACTAATGACCAATACAATTTTCCCCTTGGTGGATCTACAACCGAGAGGAAAAGTGGCAAGTTTTCATGACGCCCTTTGTTGCCTCACATATGAAACCGAGGTAAAATCAGTTTTCCATCTGAGGTAAAACATTTTCCGTAGAAGTGGGAACCCCAACTTTGGTCGGGGACGATTTCTAGGGATACTGAAGACGTAAACCCACTCTCCTTAATCGAGACAGATAACGACTTAGCTTAGTAGTTATTATGACTTACATCAATCAGGACCACCAACTTCAGCAAAGACACTGAATCTCATTGGAGAGACATGCGACAACAAACTTCAAGGATCATGTCAAGTTCCGCTTAAGATGAACTCAAAAAGGATAATACTAATGGTGCAAGCCCCTATTTACTAAAACAATAAAATTAAATTACAAATGGGGAAATGACCACGAGTTAGCCTGAAGTTGGAAGTCGAGTTGAGAACAACCCTGATAATTGAGTGAGAAGACCACAAAGAATCTTAAATAAATCACCCCATACACAAAGAAAACATAAAAAATGAAAAGGTAAATAATTAAATATCAATAGTACAAAAATACCTTTTTAATAGAAATTCTTAAATCAGTTCATCTACCACTTGACTTAAGAAGCGACGCGGTGGCAATTCCATAAATATTTATAACTTAGTTAAGTCGAGTGAATTTAAAACTAACTTAACAAAGATAAAATAAATAATATATAATTCACATTAAATTTCTTAAATTTCTTAAGTAGCTTGTATTCACTAACCGACTTAAAAAATTTATTTGTTAAGTCAGATATAACCCACCTGACCTAAGAAGTTTTGTTTAGATTAACAAATTAAATTGCAAGGTGTACCAATGTGGGAATCGATCCCGCTGAATATCGCCTCTCTTCCTCTCATTCTCATCCAATCAACTATCAATTCTTAAATTTCTAATCACTATCTCCATTTATATGATTCTCTCACTATCGATTTCAAAGGAAAACTCCAAATTTACCACCAAACTCGTCTTTGTTGTTGCTGAAGAAGATGATGTCGATATCATAGTGCTTTTTTCACCATTAATAGGAATCCTTAAACAATGTATGTTCTGATTCTAATGGCGACATTATATTTCACATTTGCAAAGTTGAAGGTGATTCACTAAAGAGACATCTCAGAAACTGTCAATGGCTAGGTTTCGTAAACAAATCCATTTTCTCTTTTAATCATTCACACCACAAATTAGGTGAATGATAAACTCGAAATACGTGAGTTACAAAATGTCTCCGTATCTAATTGATAAACATCGTTTCATTTAACACCTGTTTGCTTTGCCTCTAGTGAGCTTCTTTAAGTGTACTAAGCATTATTGATTAATTTGGTTTGAGTGTACTAGTCTTCATGATAAAATGAGTTTCATCGACTAAAATAATCTTGTTAATAAATTAGTTAAGTCGATTGGCATACAATAAATAAGGGTATTTGTGGAAAAAAGTAACCAATGCTTCATTGGTGTTCTAAAAGGACAAGACAAGAAAATATTTCAAATGTGACGATTATTCTTTCAAATATTTCACTAAGAAAGAATATAAAAATGGAAATCATTTATTAATGGTACCTAGAGAGTACAACGCTCCTACCAAACTTCAAGGCTCCTCTGAGATACTATTTAATTTGTCTAATATTCAATATAACTGGTCTTTATGAACAGACCTTACTATTTTACATCTAATATTCTCTTGTAATGATGATGTTGCACTGCACATTGTGCCCAGCTTTCCAAGGGTGGAGGTGGTGATCCCGAGTTCATGTTTTTCCATTTTTGTTTGAGTTTATTTGTGCTTTATTTCGTGCACTGCACTGCAACATTGTGTTAAATTGTAATCCAGTGTGTCGAAACTATGTGTCGAAAAGATTTGATTTGTTTTAGATTTAAATAGATTTGATTTAAGTCTAGAATAAATTAGATTTGATTTAGTAACAAAATGATATTTTAGGCTTTGGGCTTAGGGTCTAAGCTGAGTTATAAATAGAGGGAGTAACCCCTATTTTTGTAAGCAAGTCAATCAAGTTATTCACAGTATTTTGCAGTTGCAAAGTGAATAAGAAAGTTTTCATAGTTTGTGAGCAGAGAGAAACTCTGCAGAAATTATTTGTCTTATCTTTGTTTGTCTCATAATTAAATTGTCATTGTGGTAGAAATTCATCATAGAATTTGGTGGATTTCCAACATCTAGTATCAGGAGCTTTGTTTCGATTCAAGGGAAGTGTCAATCAAGAACGATTGAAGAATTCACGATGACAAGTTATGGGAATGTAAATTATCCAGCAACCCTACCAATTCTGAAAGTTGACAACTATGAGAATTGGTGCAAACAGATGAAAGTCTTATTCACGTGTCAAGGTCTTTGGGACCTTGTAAAAGATGGAGCCGAAGCGCTTGGAGAAAACGCTTCAGAAGAAGAAAAGAAGAAATACATAGAATCTGAGAAGCTGAATTATAAAGCATTATTTATAATTCATCAATGTGTCAGCCCAGACAATTTCGAAAAGGTTAGTGATTCAGAATCTGCAAAAGAAGCTTGGGAAATCCTTGAGAAGTCTTTTGGAGGCGCTGAGAAAGTGAAAGAAGTGAGGTTAGAAACTCACAAAAGGACCTATGAACTGCTTCAGATGGAAGACTGTGAAAGCATATCTGATTTCTTCACTAGATTTACAAAACTAGTAAATCAAATCAAGATATGTGGAGAAACGTTAACAACAAGAGTTGTTGTGTCGAAGATCTTGAGATCTTTAGCTCCTAAGTTCGACCACATAGTGGTGGCGATAGAAGAGGGGAAAGACTTGCCAAAATTGACAAAGGAAGAGCTTCAAGGGACGCTTGAATCTCATGAACAAAGAATGAACGAAAGAGCTGCAGGAAAATCGAAGAGTGATGTGGCCTTGCAGGTACATTCAGCAAAAGAGACCAAAGGCAAAGGAAAGTGTTTCGACAGAGGTAGAGGTGGCTACAACAAATCGAATGGTAGAGGAAACCATATTGAAGGAAACGTGTCGAATCAAAGAAGACCATACCAAGGCAACCAAAGAGGTGGTGTTGCAAATAGAGGAAGAGGCGGTGGTCGAAAACCTGATAAGAGTCAGATTCAATGTTACAATTGTCAGAAGTATGGACACTATGCGAGTGATTGTCCAGAAAAATGAAAGAATCAAGAAAGTGATGCAAAGTTTGCAAAACATGAAGAAGAAGAAGAAGAGATGATGCTGATGGTCACAACAAGAGATGAAGATAGATTCAAGGACCAATGGTACTTGGATTCAGGATGTTCATCACATATGTCTGGAAGGAAAGACTGGTTCATCAATATAAAACCCTCAATGAAAAATATGGTAAAATTTGCAAATGACAATACCCTAGCAGCTGAAGGTATTGGTGATGTTATGATCATGAGGAAAGATGGAAAAAGGTCAGTAATCTCCAATGTGTTGTACATACCAGGCATGAAGAGCAATTTGCTCAGTATAGGGCAGTTGGTCGAAAATAATTATAAAGTGTCAATCGAAGATAAGATGATGAGAGTCGTTGATGCAAATGGGAGATTAATCTTGAAGGCTCCTATGTCTCAGAATCGAACCTTCAAGATTGAACTAAATGTGATGGAGCACAAGTGCCTTTCGACTGCAGCTAGCAGAGATGAATGGATATGGAATTATAGACTAGGCCATCTCAACTTCAGAGACATCAGAGATTTGAAGAGAAGAAATATGGTTTCAGGATTGCCAGAAATTGACATTCCAAACGAGGTATGTAAGGAATGTGTGCAGGCAAAGCAACACAAGAATAGATTCAGCAAGGATGCAGGAAGCAAATCGAAGGCTAGTCTTGAAGTCATATACTCTGATGTATGTGGATCAATCCAGGTGGATTCGATGGGAGTTAACAAATACTTTGTTACATTCATAGATTATTCCAATCGAAAGCTATGGACTTACCTGATCAAGAAGAAAAGTGAAGTGATCAAAGTATTTACCAAGTTTAAGTCTATGGTCGAAAGACAAAGTGGTCGAAAGCTCAAAGTTTTGAGAACTGATGGTGGTGAAGAATATGTGTCGAAAGACTTCGATAGATTATGTGAAAAGGAAGGGATTGTGCATGAGGTGGTGCCACCCTATACTCCACAACAAAATGGAATTGCAGAAAGGAAAAATCGAACCATCATGAATATGGTGAGAAGTATGTTGAAAGGCAAAAATTTACCTAAAGAGTTTTGGGGTGAAGCTGTTTCGACTGCAACATACATTTTGAACAGATGTCCTACAAAGAAGCTAGAAGGAATTACTCCAGAAGAATGTTGGTCTGGTGTGAAGCCTAGCTCGAGTCATCTGAAGGTATTTGGATCTATTGCACATCAACATGTGCCAGATCAATTGAGAAGAAAACTTGATGATAAGTGTGATACGGTGGGAAGAACTGACTATTTTTGGAATGCTGGTTTGTGTTTTGCGTTTGTATTCGCAAAATGTCGCGGTAAGCAAGAGTCGCCACCGATTTTTATTTTATCCAACAAGGAAAGGAAAAAAGCACAAAAAATTCCTTTTTCGAGATATTTCTGAGTACGGGGGGTGGATTATAGAAAGGGAAGGTATTAGCACCCTTTCTATCCGCAGTTATCTACGGGCTCTTAGGTACTTGCTCATCATTTTCAAAATTGTTTTCTTTGTGCTTGTGGGTTTGAAAAGTTTTTGTTTTAACTTCGATTTAACTCTTGCTTCTGTCCTCAAGAGTGTAATGAAGTGTTTTTGAAAACTTTGTTTGAAAAGGAGTGTAAGTGTGAAAAAAGTTTTGTTTTGGACGAGCAAGTATCTAAGAACTAATCTACCTACTTGAAAAAGGAACTGTTCTATGCTAATTTCCTTTAGACAATGTTATCCCACTATTAATGAGTAGGTAGCACCGTCGTTGGAGTTTGAGGGTCAATTCAAATGAGGGACATACGGTCACTAAAGCAATGTTAAGACGCCTTAGCGGTAACCCTAATGTCTTAGATCATTTGTTTGAGGCAACTATATCCGAGGCAACCATTTCGAGGCAACTATGATCTTTTAGACAAGAGGACGACCTCTAAAACAACCTATACTCAATGACTATTTACGAAGCCAACCAAGTGGGATGTACCCTAGGAGTGCATGTGCGAGTGTGTTGTTTTCAGTTATTTTTATCTTTGCACATGTTTAGGGTGATCTAATTGATTTTAGATTAAAGCATTCTGTGATCGGTGGATCTGGAACTGACTGTTTAACGCTGGTTCGCGAAATGTCGCAGAAGCAAGAGTCGCCACCGTCTTTTATTTTCTCCAAATGGAAAGGACAAAAGCACAGAAAAATTCCTTAAAGAGATCGCTCTCGGTTCGGGAGGTAGGTTATAGAAAGGGAAGGTGTTAGCACCCTTTCTATCCATGGTTATCCATGGGCTCTTAGATACTTGCTCATTTGTGTTTTCAAAAGGTTTGTTTGCTTTTCATCTGTGGGTTTTAAAAAGTTTCTTTGAAAATTCCAGTTCGACTCTTGTATCTGTCCTCAAGAGTGTTTGAAAAGTTGCTTTCGAAAGCTTTTTGAAAGTGTCGGTGTGAAAAGAATTTTTGATTTGTTTTGTTTTGAATTAGAGCAAGTATCTACGAGTCGTCTACCTACCCTAAGGAATTCGTCTGTGTAGATGTCCTTTAAAGTAGTGCCATCCCACCATTGAGAGGTAGGTAGCACCACCGTTGGAGGTGTTCGGGTCAATTCGTGGTTCGGGACATGGTGATCACCAGAGTAAAGGGAAGACACCTTAGAAGCTACCCTCATGCCAGGTTCCCGGATCATGAGGACTTACTAAGACATCCTCTACTCGACGATCACCTTTCGAGGCAAGGCAACAGTGAGGCGTACCCTAGGGGTGGTGTGTGCAAATTGTGTGTCGTTTTCATTTGCATTTGTCTTGTCATGTTTAAAGTGTTCTACGCTTGATTTTATTATGGCCATTCATTCTTGCATGTTTTGTTTAACAGTTAAAAGTGCGAGGAAAATAAATCTAAAGCTATTACAAATGGCGCGGGTCCACATCGCCAAAATTAACCAGGACCCGATTTGACGGAAAATAAATAAAGCAAATAAAGTAAAGAATTAGAAAGTGCGAGAAGTAATTACAAAGCTTTGGGAGAGGTACATAATTATTCAAGCGAAATAAGATAAATATGCGAAATTAAACAATTAAGTCGAAAGGAGGGCGTTGGACCCCTTTTGCAAAATTAAAATTAATAAGGAATTAGAATTAAAATTAAAAGAAGATGTTTTTTTGGTATTTTAGTATTTAAATGAAAAGAGAGAATTAATTAAGATTTAAATTGAATGCAAACCCTAATTCTAATGGCTTTTAAATTTATTGTGAAAATATTAAAATATAACCTAAGTTAAACCTAATTTTTTTTATGTACAATTTAATTATAAAAATAAATAGAATAAATAATAGTATTGTGAAAAAAAGAAAAAAAATCAAAAGGAATAAAATTTATTAAACCTATTTCTATATTTTTTGAGATTTTTATTAAAAAAAGAATTAATACTGCAACCCTAATTTAACTAAATTTATTTACATGCAATTTTTTTATGAAAATAATTAAAATAAAATATTTATTATATTTTTTGTCTTTTCTGATTTTTAGGTATTTTTTATATTTGGTAAAAATAATTGATTGAATCAAAACAATAAAGCAAATAAAATAACAATTAAAAAATAAAATATAATGAAAATGTAGAATTTTGCAAACCAGGGGGATGGAAGTCCCAAATTGGAAGTATGGATCAAGAATCCTGGCCCAACAAGCTTCAGGTCCATTGACTTTTTGAGTAGCGTGTTGGATGGTCGACCAGGCTTAGGGTGTTCATCAATCTGGAGCCTTTGATCTGAAGCAGCTAGACGCGTGGCTGGCTTGATGATGATGGAATATGGTGCGCCTTAACGCTAGCACTGCATGGGAAGATTTATAGAAAAATAATATGGACATATGTAAGACCTGGGGCTCGAACCCAGGTCATGTGTATTACCAGCGCTTTCTCCAACCAACTGTGCCAATTAACATATTTGATATATAAATAAACAACAATTAATAAAAGGGAAAACGTGGGTTAGTTGCTTGGAAACGCGCGAAATTTAAACGTGCCAATCAGCGTGTGACACGGCTTCATCTTCTTCACCATCCCTGTAAAACAAAAGTCAAAAGCAACAGTTTTATAAATGTTCTTTTAGGCCGGTTTCAAGAAAATAGCGATTAGAGCTATGGTGTCCATAAATTTGGCGCGATGGGTGCTTCTACTTCGTCCAGATGCACTGAGTACAACCATGGTGGTCTTGAGGGCTAATTTTACTTTGTTTAAAAAGCCCTAATTTCTCATCCTGCAAACCCTAGAAAGCTAACATGGTAAAATCGTGTTGAGAGCACAAAAACACAATTAAATTGTACAGTTAGCATCAGAAATCATCAATGAGTAATAATCCATAAAAAAATGCAATGATTATGCTTCAAAATCAAAATACGATTATGCAATTTTCTTGATGCGGTTTGCGTCCAATATACCAATTCTTGGAGTTTTGATGGTGGTTTCTGATTGGAATATGATCAGGGGACCTTGAGGAAGCTATTGAAACAAATCTTATGCTTTGAATCGACCTGGAAAGCTGTTTTCAGTTTTGAGTTTTTAAGGAATTTTTCCAAGTTTGCAATGGCCTTTCTTGCGCAGCTTAGAGTCTATTAGCATTAGGTTTATGATCATGCTTATGTACTGAGTGCATTAGGTCAAAAATACTCAATCAAATCCATTGCTTTTATTGTTTTGGAGATTTGATTTTCTAGCTTTATTTTCCAAATATTTTTCACATGTTTTTGTATCAATTAAGATCAAATCACTCCAAATCTTTCCTCATTTGATTAGGCACGAAATATTGAGTCTAGAACATGCATAAAAAGATTGGTTAGGTCATGTTAGATATTTTTCATATATTTAAATGATTTAAATGAATTAATATGAATAATAATTCAAATAAATAAATAAAAAATGAGAAAATACTTCCCTTTGGGCCAAGTGGTCGTGCATATGCTTAGAATGATGAATCATGGAAGAAAAATGGGCCCATTAGCAATTTTAGGTCATTTGAGTCAATGTTGACTTTTCAAAATATCCAAATATTTCCCAACTTCCACAAGGCATAACTTGCTCAATTTTTAAGCCTTTCTCATGTTCTTGGACATTTTGGAAAGGTCTTTGAGTTCTCTAACCAATGTCTTTGGTCCCATGTCATTTTGATTTACCAATCTCAAGTTATGGCCTTTGACTTAAAGTCCCTTTTTGTTGACTTTTGAAAATGACCTATAATGTTGAAATTGATAACTTTTTGTGAGAGCATTTCTTGGACTTGAAGTATGAAGATGAGTTGTAGGAAATTTCTTTCTCTTCAAAATGAGCTTTGGATGGAATTTTTCTGATAATCCATGTGAAAGTTATGCCCTGGTCAATTTCAGTTGACTTTTTCAATTGTCCAAATAAGGAAACTTTTGCATCTTTGATGATTTCTGAGCCAAATTTTGAGAATCATGATCAAGCATTGATCAAATGATGTTTGTGGCTTCAAAATGATATGTTGACCAAAAATTTGAACTTTTGACTGTCAAATGACCATTTTGCCCCTACAGTTGACTGTAGTGCAATTTAGGGTTTTGACTGTGCAATTTTGAGCTGCATGCCTTGAAACTTGATATGAGGATACTTGACCATATTTGTAAGCATATGAGACTTGATTGGGCCTTTGAAAACTTCATTTTCTTGATCAGAACACAAACCCTAGTTTTGACTGTATAGGGGACCTTTGCACTGTGTAACCCTTGGGGAATTTTGTAGCTTGACTTGGCAATTTCTTGAAGAATATGGGAGGGCAAATTTTGGGGTACAACAGTTGCCCCTGTTCAATCTTCTTAGACCTGAAGATGCAGATTGGCTGACGTGCCTTTCGTAATCCGAAGGTGGAAGATGATTGAACACTAGAGTGCCCAGAAATTTGCGCTCACATAGTAGCAGTGTGATGATGGAATGGGCTTATAGATGCCATTTAGAGGTTGCTGGATAGGATGATGGGCTTATAGATGCCACCTGGATGTTGATCGCGTAGGAGATTCCTTAGCGAGAACCTGCATACCTGCAAAAGAACAAATGAGTACCTGACATGTTGCAGGAGCTGATTTTAGATGCTTGGCATATATATGTCCTGACTGGTTACAGGAGTTGAGTCTGGAGCTTCAAACGGCGATGAATGAACCAGGGATGGTTACTGCCTTAGCATGAATAGTAAGAGAACCTTGGGCGACTTTAACTTCAACAACGCTCGTTGAGAAAAATCTTGGGCGACTTTAACTTCAACAACGCTCGTTGAGAAAAATCTTGGGTGACTTTAACTTCAACAACGCTCGTTGAGAAAATCTTGGGTGTCTTCTACTGGGATAAGCATCAGGGAGATCTTAGGGTCGATCTGACTGAACCAGAGGAGGCCTTTGACTGGATAAGCATCAGGAAAATCTTGGGGTCGATTTAACTGAACCGGATAAGGTCTTGAAATATCTTCAACTGGATAAGCATCAGGGAGATCTTAGGGTCGATCTGACTGAACCAGAGAAGGCCTTTGACTGGATAAGCATCAGGAAAATCTTGGGGTCGATTTAACTGAACCGGATAAGGTCTTGAAATATCTTCAACTGGATAAGCATCAGGGAGATCTTAGGGTCGATCTGACTGAACCAGAGAAGGCCTTTGACTGGATAAGCATCAGAAAAATCTTAGGGTCGATTTAACTGAACCGGACAAGGTCTTGGAATATCTTCAACTGGATAAGCATCAGGGAGATCTTAGGGTCGATCTGACTGAACCAGAGAAGGCCTTTGACTGGATAAGCATCAGAAAAATCTTGGGGTCGATTTAACTGAACCGGTCTAGGTCTTGAAATCTTCAACTGGATAAGAATCAGGGAGATCTTAGGGTCGATCTGACTGAACAAGAGAAGGCCTTTGACTAGATAAGCATCAGAAAAATCTTAGGGTCGATTTAACTGAACCGGTCTAGGTCTTGGAATATCTTCAACTGGATAAGCATCAGGGAGATCTTAGGGTCGATCTGACTGAACCAGAGAAGGCCTTTGACTAGATAAGCATCAGAAAAATCTTAGGGTCGATTTAACTGAACCGGTCTAGGTCTTGGAATATCTTCAACTGGATAAGCATCAGGGAGATCTTAGGGTCGATCTGACTGAACCAGAGAAGGCCTTTGACTGGATAAGCATCAGAAAAATCTTGGGTCGATTTAACTGAACCGGTCTAGGTCTTGGAATATCTTCAACTGGATAAGCATCAGGGAGATCTTAGGATCGATCTGACTGAACCAGAGAAGGCCTTTGACTGGATAAGCATCAGAAAAATCTTAGGGTCGATTTAACTGAACCGGTCTAGGTCTTGAAATCTTCAACTGGATAAGCATCAGGGAGATCTTAGGGTCGATCTGACTGAACCAGAGAAGGCCTTTGACTGGATAAGCATCAGGAAAATCTTAGGGTTGATTTAACTGAACCAGGCTAGGTCTTGAAATATGATTGAGAATTTCAACTGCATCTTTCCTGAAAGGTAAAGGTCAGTCATATGCAGTGCATGATATGGATCAAGCAATGATGTTCTCAACATAAATGAGATTCGTATGATATGATGCGTCTATGCATGCTATAATGATGTATGTGATGTTTTATGTATGTTTTTGTCTAGGAAAGTGAACCCTTGACGGGTGCCGGGAGTTCGTATCCTGGGCTGATGTTGAAGAGTAGATTTTGCCTCCGCTGTGGATGATAACTGCAAGAATACCGGTAGGAGAAGATGACTCCGTTGCGGAATAAACTTGGCAAATGGGAGATTCTGCGGGGAGAAAAGATACTCTAGCGACCATGCTGGGAAGCAATACTCTGTGGGAAGAGGGATGCCTTGCTGAGTGTAGATAATAGTTTGCTGGGGATAAGAAGGCTTCGTCGACGACGCTCTTTCCGTGGCTTTTGGCTGAGGATAACCCAGTTATATCCTGTTAAGGAAATAACTCTTTAAATCAAGCCGGGAGACGCGTTCGTGCTCTGCGGAGGATAAGCTTCCAGAATCTACTGGGGATATGCTTATTGCTTGGGGATATGAATTCCCGTTTTCCTGGGGAAACTGGATTGGACTCTTCTGGGGAGTTTTGATATGCTGGGGAGCGATTCCTTTGAATGTTGGTATACCGCCGGGGAACAATCTTTAGGCCGAGATTGCCGGGGATGCTTGTTAAGAATATATGCTGCTGGGGAAGTATTAAGATCTACTGGAGGATACTCAATTTCCTTGAGACTTGACGATTCTGCTTGGAGAGAGTGCACTGATTTGCTTACTCTCTGGGGATTTAATATGTACTTGGTCGTGTTCTTTAGCTGAACCTACCTTGGTACCTTGGAGGATAGAACAATTAGACTGCTCGGACAACTCTTTTATTGCCCATGTTTCTAGTGTCACCTGCAATTAATTCCTTTGTTTCGTATGCAAATATTTATGAATTAGCAAACTATTGTCAATGCATATATCACAAATTGAACCTTGGACGTTCTTCGCAAAACAAAACAGAAAAAGAAAAAACACTTGGCACGTTTAACTGAAAATATATTGGTATTGATTTTTTGAATGGCCTGTAAATAGGCGTTTTGTATACAAGAGGCTGACGTCCTAGTAAGAGGAACGCCGCCGAACAAGAGAGTTTATACAAATTTTGTACAAAAGAAAATGAAACAGCTGTGTGAAATGAATGATCCCACTGGGTTTCAACTCTGCTATTGCCTTTATAACTCCGAGCGTCTCATCACTTGATGACCTTGGTTGAAGGTGGAGCTGACTGATTGATGCCGTCTGAACTTGATGCAGATACCGGATTCTGGATGCAAAGTGATCAATGAGACATAGTATTACGCTTTATCCCTAATTTTTGCCTGGACTGCCCTTTCGGGTTTTCAGTCCACTGGGATACCTATTTTTGCCCAAGCCGCCTTTTCAGGTTTTCGACTTGCCGGGTGTACAGATTTTTTCATTTCATCCCTTCATTTTGCCCGAACCCTTTTGGTTCGACGGGAAGCCCTAATTTTTGCCTAGGCATGTCAGCCTAGCGGGTCTTTTTTCATGCGTAGTATTTTTTTACTATGTCTGCATTGGCGGGGTGAGGAAGGTCGTCACCATCCATGTTGGTCAATATCATTGCTCCTCCTGAGAACACATGTTTAACCACAAATGGCCCTTCGTACGTAGGGGTCCATTTGCCCCTTGGATCACTCTGAGGAAGGATGATTCGCTTGATTACCAGATCACCAACTTGATATTCCTGTGGTCTGACTTTTTTGTTAAATGCCCTGATCATCCGTTTCTGATACGTCTGACCATGACAGATAGCAGCAAGTCTCTTTTCGTCAATGAGGTTAAGCTGATCAAGTCGTGTCTGGATCCAATCGTCTTCGTTCAGATTTGCATCCTTCATTATCCGGAGAGAGGGAATTTGTACTTCGATCGGTAAGACTGCCTCTATGCGATAAACCAAAGAGAAAGGAGTTGCCCCGGTTGACGTCCTAGCTGAGGTTCGGTACCCATGTAGAGCGAACGGTAACATCTCGTGCCAATCTTTATAAGTCACTGTCATCTTCTGCACGATTTTCTTGATGTTTTTATTTGCTGCTTCTATAGCCCCATTCATCTTCGGTCTGTAAGGAGAAGAATTGTGGTGCTGTATTTTGAACTGTTCGCAGAGCTCAGCGATCATCTTGTTGTTCAGATTGGTACCGTTGTCTGTAATAATCCGTTCAGGGACGCCGTACCGACAGATCAGGTTGTGCCGAATGAATCGTGCCACAACAGTCTTGGTTACCGTAGCATAGGATGCTGCCTCGACCCACTTCGTGAAATAATCAATCACTACTAGGATGAAGCGATGTCCATTGGATGCCGTAGGTTTAATCTCGCCGATCATGTCTATGCCCCACATTGCAAACGGCCAAGGCGCAGTCAGAACATTCAGGGGAACCGGAGGAACATGCACCTTGTCTGCATAAATCTGGCACTTGTGGCAGGTCCTGGAGTGTTGGTAGCAGTCAGCTTCCATTGTGGACCAGTAATATCCTGCCCGTAGGATCTTCTTAGCCATAGTGTGTCCACTGGAATGTGTACCAAAGGTCCCTTCGTGCAGCTCTTCCATGATTCTTTCTGCTTCAGTTTTATCCACACAGCGCAGCAAGGTTGAATCATGGTTTCGCTTGTACAATATGTCGTTGCTTAGGAAGAACTTGGCTGCGAACCTCCTCAGGAATTTCTTATCGTTGACAGAGGCACCTTCAGGATATTCCTGAGCTTCCAGATATCTCTTCACTTCGTGGTACCAAGGCTTCTCAGTTACCAATTCAGTTTCGAGATCGCAACAGTATGCCGGTTCGTCCAGTTTCCAAATGATGATCCGGGGAGCCTCATTATCCCATTTGACCTTGAACATTGAAGACATTGTAGCTAACGCGTCCGCCAGCTGATTCTCTTCTCTTGGAAAGTGCTCAAAGTTTATCTCTGTGAAGTGGGGGATCAGGGTCAACACACATTCTCTGTAAGGAATCAGGTTTGGATGTTTCGTATCCCACTCTCCTTTGATTTGATTGATCACAAGAGCGGAATCTCCGAAAACACTTAGAAACTTGATCCTTAGGTCAATCGCAGCTTGGAGACCCATGATACACGCCTCATACTCCGCCATGTTGTTGTTACAGTTGAAACATAGCCGGGCAGTTAGTGGGGTATGAGTACCTTGTGGAGATATGATTATGGCGCCGATACCATTTCCCAAAGCATTGGAAGCTCCGTCGAAGTGCATAGACCATCGGGATCCTGGCTCAGGTCCTTCATCCGGTCCAGGTACTTCACAATCTGTTATTATCATGATGCTTTCATCTGGAAACTCGAAGTTCATTGATTGATAATCATCTACAGCTTGATGTGTCAGGTGGTCTGCCAATACACTTCCTTTGATGGCTTTCTGGGTCGTGTACTGAATGTCGTATTCCGTCAAGATCATTTGCCATCTTGCAATTCTCCCAGACAGAGCAGGCTTTTCGAATATGTACTTTATAGGATCCATTTTTGAGATCAACAAGGTAGTGTGAGTCAGCATATACTGTCTCAGCCGGCGAGCAGCCCATACCAAAGCGCAACAAGTTTTCTCAAGCAGTGAGTATCAGGTCTCACAGTCGGTAAACTTTTTGCTAAGGTAATAAATGGCATGCTCTTTTCGGCCAGACTCGTCATGCTGTCCCAGCACACACCCCATTGAGTTGTCAAGCACTGTCAAGTATAGTATCAGAGGTCTCCCTTCAACCGGTGGCATAAGGATAGGTGGTTCTTGGAGATACTCTTTGATTCTGTCAAAAGCAGCCTGACATTCATCGTTCCAACGTACCACCTGATCTTTCTTCAGCAGCTTGAAGATTGGCTCACATGTAGCAGTCAGATGTGAGATGAAGCGAGCAATGTAATTCAGGCGTCCTAAAAAGCCTCTGACTTCCTTTTCTGTCTTAGGAACCGGCATCTCTTGAATAGCTTTGACCTTAGCAGGGTCCACTTGAATACCTTTATCACTGACCACGAAGCCTAGCAACTTCCTAGATCTTACCCCGAAGGTGCACTTGTTCGGGTTCAATCTCAGCTTGTACAGTTTCAATCGGTCAAACAACTTCTGTAGATGATCTAAGTGCTCTTCCTCAGTTTGGGACCTTGCGATCATGTCGTCAACATACACCTCTATCTCGTGATGGATCATGTCATGAAATAAGGCGACCATGGCACGTTGGTAGGTTGCCCCAGCGTTCTTCAACCCGAATGGCATGACCTTGTAACAGAAGGTGCCCCACTGAGTAACAAATGTAGTCTTTTCCATGTCTTCAGGTGCCATCTTGATCTGATTGTAACCTGAAAAGCCATCCATGAAAGAGAATACCTTGTGCTGAGCTGTGTTATCAACAAGGACATCAATGTGAGGTAAGGGAAAGTCATCCTTGGGGCTGGCCCTGTTCAGATCCCTGTAATCGACACACATTCTGACCTTACCGTCCTTCTTAGGTACCGGCACCACATTAGTAACCCACTGAGGGTAAGAAGTTACTGCAAGGAACCCAGCATCAAATTGTTTCATGACCTCGGCTTTAATCTTCTCGGACATCTCTGGACGCATCCGACGGACCTTTTGCTTAACTGGAGGGCAGTCTTCCTTAGTTGGCAAATGATGGACCACAATATCGGTGTCCAACCCGGGCATGTCTTCGTAGGACCAGGCAAAGATCTCCGTATAGTCATGCAGCATCTTGGTTAACCGTTGCTTCACGCTGAGCTCTAGATTGGCACCAATCTTTACCTCTTTTTTGTCTGCCTCAGTACCCAAGTTTATGGTTTCCACTGGCTCTTCATGGGGTTGAATTGCCCTCTCTTCCTGAAGCAACAGTCTCGCAAGCTCGCCAGGCACTTCGCAATCATCTTCACCTTCGTCTTCGGCTAAGTTGATCGGATTTTCGAAGTCATAATGGGCAGTAGCAGAGTTGTTATCAGTGAGATCCAGAGTGGATTGGAACCTGTATGAGTGAGTGTGTGTGTAAATACAGCTGTTTTGAAAATTATGTAAAGGAAAAGAAAGACAGAAAAGGAGCACAATATTTGCAATGCGAAAAATACGTCCAAGATTTTCATTCATGATATATGAAATGACAATTTGTATGCCCTCACAAATAGAACCACGGTGCCTTGGGTGAGACATCGGGCCATAGAGTTTATTTATTGTTTATTACAAAATAACGAAACAAAGAAATTTATTACTGCGTCACAAAGGTAACAGGAGTATGATCCTTAGCAATCCAGTTGTTCAATCCGCCTTCGGTCGTCGGATAGATCCAGCTGTTGAATTCAGCTTCGTCCACTTCATGGTATTCCCCAACAGCATTCACTCCTGAACTTTTAATAAATACCGGAGGTCTTCCGATCTTCGCTTTCCTCATAGCTCTCTGACCTTCTGTGGTAAAACCCAGCCCAAGTTTATCAGTCTTCTGAGTAAAGTCTGGAAGTCTGCCCCAGTCGGCACATTCACCCTTCTGAACCACAGCCCGGGCATCCTTCAGGGAAGCCATCTTCAAAGGACCACCTTCTTCTGTTGCTGTTTCTGCTGCAATTGGAAACACCTCCTCGAAATGCTGAAAGGGGGTTTCAATAAACTCCCCATCCATCTCAATGTATCTGAAGGAGTTCAGGTGGCTCACCATATATTCTTCCTCTCCTTGCACAGTGACAATCTTCCCTCTGACGGGGTACTTCAGCTTCTGATGCAAGGTAGAGGTCACTGCCCCAGCCTTATGTATCCAAGGTCGACCCAGTAGACAAGAGTAAGATGGACGGATGTCCATCACATAAAAAGTGGAGTCGAACACCTGGGAGCCCACACGAATTGGAATGTCGACCTCTCCATAGACCATCCTCTTTGAACCATCAAAGGCCCTGACGATGATTTTGCTGGGTTTCAATTCCAGACCTTCACAATCTAAGCGGTCCAAAGCCTTCTTGGGTAGCACATTCAAAGAAGACCCCGTGTCCACCAGCACATGTGCCAAGGTAGTGCCCCTGCATTCAACAGAGACATGCAGAGCATCATTATGGTCTCTTCCCTTTGCGGTCAAGTCGGCATCTGAGAAACCCAAGCCATTGTCTGCCGTCAAATTTGCTACGCAATCAGTGAACTGGACTGCAGAGGTTTCATGTGGCACATGGGCCGTCTTGAGGAACGAGATTAGGGCCTTGGCATGGGCCTCGGAGCACAGCAATAAAGAGAGCATGGAGATCTTGGAGGGCGTGTGCCCCAGCTGTTCCACAACATTAAAATCGCTCTTCTTTATAATTTTTAGAATCTCCTCCATCTCTTGTTGGGAGGCCTCAGCAGTTATTGGTGCAGGTGCCTCCATCTGGGCAGGCTCAACTTCAACTCCTTTGCCCCGAGCATTGGATGACTCGGCAGCAGGAGAAACAATTGGATCAGCAGCAGGAACGGGTACACTTGCAGGGGTCATGAGAAGTGGTCTTCGGGCAGCAGGCGGTGCAATGTCAGGCGAGAAGAGCCTGCCACTGCGGGTGACCTTGGCTGGGCCAGTGATGTCACAAATGCTGGCGCCAGCGTTGAGCTCTTGTTTAATCCCATTTACATATACGTCTGCCCCATAGTGCCAAGGGACAGCCTTATCAGATACATAGGACAGGGGCCCTGGAACAGTGATAATAACAGGCGCAACGGTCATGATTTGGACGGGCTTCTTCGGGAGAGCCGGGATCGGATTATTGAAGATAGTCACCACAGAAACTTCTTCTACTGGAACCAACCGAACGGCAGACTTCTTGAATAGAATCTCCTTGCTATCCATTAAGCTTTGGATGCCTAACTTTAGCAAGGGACAACCAGATGGGGACACATCACAGAACAGGCAACCCTCACTACAACCCGGAAATAAACCGGCCTGCAGTAGGTTCTTCTTGACAATCTTTAGAGGAGTGGCTAGATCATCCACAGAAACAGCATAAACGTCTTCATCAACAGCATTTACCCCATGCTGAGGCATAGGAGCAGTAACTACATTCGGCTTCGCAGGCGCTTCGAACTGTATCTCCTTTGCGTCGATAAGGTCTTGCACCTTATTTTTTAACGCCCAACAGTCATCAGTAGAATGCCCCGGGCTATCTGAATGGTAGGCACAACGAGCATTCGGGTTGTACTTGGGAGATGCAGTATTTGGAAACTTCGACGCCTCCCTGACAGTCACTAAATTGGTTGAGAGCAACTGTGGTAGGATCTGCGACAAAGTCATGCTTAAGCGGGTGAATTCTCTCTGGGGCCTTTCCACCTTCTGAGTATTGTTTGGCCGGGGAGAGGCAGCGGGTTTAGCAATCATTACCGCACTGACAGATTGGCGGTGCTCATGTCTCTCTGATTTCCTGGAACCATATACGGCACTAGACTCCTTCTTGAAGGGTTTCTTCTCAGAACTGGATGACGCACCCTTCGGAATTTTTCCAGATTTTAACCCAGCTTCAATCCTCTCTCCAGTCAAGATTAGATCAGTGAACCCAGCAGATGAATTCCCGATGAGATGGTTGAAAAATGGCCCAGATAGGGTCCCCAAGAACATGTCCACCAACTCCCGATCAGTCAACGGTGGCTGCACCCTGCCAGCCAGGTCTCTCCACTTCTGAGCGTACTCCTTAAAACCTTCGCTTGCACCTAACGACATACCCTGGAGTTGGGTACGTGTGGGGGCAAGGTCGGCATTATATTGATACTGCTTGTAGAAAGCAGTAGCCAACTCCTCCCAGTTACGAACCTTGGTCCCATCCAGCTGATAGAACCATTCGAGATGAGTCCCTGAAAGACTCTCCTGGAAGAAGTGGATCCATAAATTCTTATCCGCAGAGTACGGCTGAATTTTCCGAACATAGGACCTTAAATGCAGCTTGGGACAAGACGCCCCGTCATACTTAGAGAAGGATGGTGCTTTGAACTTATGCGGGATAATCACACCAGTTGACAAACCCAGATCTCCGAAATCCAGCCCAGGTACCTGTTGGACCTCCATAGCCTTCAACATGTCTTCCAATTGCTTATATCTATCTTCTGCAGGAGGGTACTGCTCTTCATCAAAATCTGTCTCGTTGTCGGAGACTACCGGACTAGGGACCTTTACTTCTGCCTGAGAAGGACTCTTGCCAACAGAAGAACCAGCCTCTTCATGCTGCAGAGTATTGCCAAACCTTCGGCCCGAGTTGAACAGAACAGTTCTTCTCTTCTTCTTCTTCTCCTTCTTCAGGAGCATAGCCTTCAGTTCTTCTTGGCCTTTAGCCAGACCCTTGATTAATTCTTGAAACTGCGCATTCTGCGCCTGAAGAGCCTTGATTGATGTCTCAGTTGATGCAGATTCGGGATTCATGATGCTGAAATAAACAGCGAAGAACTGTAAGCAACCTGAAAAGGGGAAAAACCTGCTATGCACATGATGTATGAAATGCGTATGCAATGCATTCAAGGGTTCGAAAGTTCAAATTTGTTGTAGACAAAAAGGAACACACGTTATCATTAAAGAAATCATTGTTTGATACATCAGGGCCTCATGGGCAAAAGTACAAAAATCAAATCAATCCCAAAATACACTGCGCATCCTCTTTGGAGCTATGTAAGTATTGAGATTCCTCTCCTCATGCAACAGGCGGGTGAGCTCCAAGACCTTCTTTTCACTGGCATGTAGACTAGTCTCAAGAGAATTCCGTTCTTCCTTAAGCTGGATCCAGCTTTTCTGCATCTCTTCCCAGGATGTGGGCATATCAGGGTGCTGAATAGTGTAGGACACTTCTCCTTCCAAGACTGGTTCTTTGATCACTGGGAGCATGTGAGGATAAGGCATCACTAACTTCTGGGAGCGGGCTCGTACCCACTTGAGGTATGGTTCCAACGGGATGGAATTCCTGTGCCCCAGTGTCTTGCTGTCTATCCTACTGGGCATCCTCCAAGCTCTGATAAATCTCTGGTGAAGTCCTTGAGTATCATTGTCGAAGTCAAAAACTATGTCAGGAATTAACATGTCATGAGGACCATCCCTCCGAGCATAACCAAACTGTCTCCAAGCCAGGCATGGGCTATAAGTAATACCTCCTCTGATTCCAAGTAGAGGAACATTAGGATACTCCCCACAACGATCAATGATAGTGACATCTTCTCTGGACCTAGGGCACCAATGTATATTTGCATGTGTAAGAGTCATCAACCGTTGTGACCATCTCAAACCCCGCTCATTCTTCAAGACTGATTGTGGAAGGTGCGAAATAAACCACCTTCCCAGGAGAGGAGTGCAACACATAAGGACACCTCTTTTTCTCATGGTTCGAGTGTAACATGAGTGAAGGATGTCCCCCAGCAATGTAGGTATAGGATTCCTTGACATAAAGATCTGAACAGCACTGATATCAATAAGCTGATCTGGGTTAGGGAACAACACCAAACCATAGACAAGGATGGCCACAACCTCTTCAAAAGCTTGCAAGTCAAGGGAGTTCCAACATTCAAGGGCCTTTTCAAAAAGAAACCTGGCTAAGAACCCTTTGATACCGCTTCTAACTTCCCAATGTCCCTTGAGGTCAGATGACTGTAGGTGCAAGGCTTTAGCAATCTCTTCAAGCTTAGGTTCCTTTTCTGTACCGTTGAAGGGTAGCTGATCAAGGATAGGGATCTTCAGGAGCCGGGAGAACTCCTCCAATGTAGGTACCAACTGATAGTCCAAGAAGGTAAAACAGTGATGCAGAGGATCAAAGAACTGGAACAGGACCTTGATCATATCTTCCTCAATGTTGGTGTTGACCAAGCTGATGAGGCTTCCATGCCTTTCACTGAATGAAGAGTTCTCGGGAATCCTGGATATAAGCTCCTTAAGCTGAGGAGGGATCCTTACAAGACTGATTTGAATTGTCTTTCTACGAACAGTTTCCATGTCCTACAAAACAAGAACAAAGATGAAAATTCGAACCCCTGAAATGGTTAGTCAATGCATATGATGCTGGATGATGTCATGATGCTATGATTAAACACACCACAGATATGTACAAAGACAAACATGTAAGGCACACAAGGCACACAAGACAAGCCCTTAAGGTTTAAGGCCAGCATGGGGTCTAGGTAGTACCCTCTTGAAGTTGGTGGGTTCAACCTGTCCTAATCAAAGTAACCGGGTCCTAAGGGTCCCAATATCACGGGATTGCTTTCATTGTTCATCGTTTCGATTTAGCCACTGAACTGGCGACCGAAATATTCCAGGAAAGCAACCCTCAATTGAGTGTAGTATCGAGTATCAACCAACCTCGGACTGCACCAAAGTCAGTTATCTCACTACCCTAAAGAGGCCAAGATAGTTCAATTAAGGTTCCTAAGGTCTGTTGATGCTTCACGACACCACGCGGAGGCCCCGTACTCTCCTTGACTGAACTCAAGGGTTACCGGTACACACCAAAGTGCCACATCAACGTAGCGGACTGTTTCAACCATGTCGGTATACCCCGCACAGTTCCCTCACAGCCTTGTTGCTACTTTCTAAGAAGGTATCCCCCAGATCCAGGTTAGGATCTATAGAACTCCCAAGCAACCCACAATAATAAAGCAAGCAAGGAAATCAATTGAAAACACAATGATCTTAGTCCTAAGGTACACCTCACTTTAAGTTTATTTCCCCATCAGAGTCGCCAGTTCTGTGATCGGTGGATCTGGAACTGACTGTTTAACGCTGGTTCGCGAAATGTCGCAGAAGCAAGAGTCGCCACCGTCTTTTATTTTCTCCAAATGGAAAGGACAAAAGCACAGAAAAATTCCTTAAAGAGATCGCTCTCGGTTCGGGAGGTAGGTTATAGAAAGGGAAGGTGTTAGCACCCTTTCTATCCATGGTTATCCATGGGCTCTTAGATACTTGCTCATTTGTGTTTTCAAAAGGTTTGTTTGCTTTTCATCTGTGGGTTTTAAAAAGTTTCTTTGAAAATTTCAGTTCGACTCTTGTATCTGTCCTCAAGAGTGTTTGAAAAGTTGCTTTCGAAAGCTTTTTGAAAGTGTCGGTGTGAAAAGAATTTTTGATTTGTTTTGTTTTGAATTAGAGCAAGTATCTACGAGTCGTCTACCTACCCTAAGGAATTCGTCTGTGTAGATGTCCTTTAAAGTAGTGCCATCCCACCATTGAGAGGTAGGTAGCACCACCGTTGGAGGTGTTCGGGTCAATTCGTGGTTCGGGACATGGTGATCACCAGAGTAATGGGAAGACACCTTAGAAGCTACCCTCATGCCAGGTTCCCGGATCATGAGGACTTACTAAGACATCCTCTACTCGACGATCACCTTTCGAGGCAAGGCAACAGTGAGGCGTACCCTAGGGGTGGTGTGTGCGAATTGTGTGTCGTTTTCATTTGCATTTGTCTTGTCATGTTTAAAGTGTTCTACGCTTGATTTTATTATGGCCATTCATTCTTGCATGTTTTGTTTAACAGTTAAAAGTGCGAGGAAAATAAATCTAAAGCTATTACAAATGGCGCGGGTCCACATCGCCAAAATTAACCAGGACCCGATTTGACGGAAAATAAATAAAGCAAATAAAGTAAAGAATTGGAAAGTGCGAGAAGTAATTACAAAGCTTTGGGAGAGGTACATAATTATTCAAGCGAAATAAGATAAATATGCGAAATTAAACAATTAAGTCGAAAGGAGGGCGTTGGACCCCTTTTGCAAAATTAAAATTAATAAGGAATTAGAATTAAAATTAAAAGAAGATGTTTTTTTGGTATTTTAGTATTTAAATGAAAAGAGAGAATTAATTAAGATTTAAATTGAATGCAAACCCTAATTCTAATGGCTTTTAAATTTATTGTGAAAATATTAAAATATAACCTAAGTTAAACCTAATTTTTTTTATGTACAATTTAATTATAAAAATAAATAGAATAAATAATAGTATTGTGAAAAAAAGAAAAAAAATCAAAAGGAATAAAATTTATTAAACCTATTTCTATATTTTTTGAGATTTTTATTAAAAAAAGAATTAATACTGCAACCCTAATTTAACTAAATTTATTTACATGCAATTTGTTTATGAAAATAATTAAAATAAAATATTTATTATATTTTTTGTCTTTTCTGATTTTTAGGTATTTTTTATATTTGGTAAAAATAATTGATTGAATCAAAACAATAAAGCAAATAAAATAACAATTAAAAAATAAAATATAATGAAAATGTAGAATTTTGCAAACCAGGGGGGTGGAAGTCCCAAATTGGAGGTATGGATCAAGAATCCTGGCCCAACAAGCTTCAGGTCCATTGACTTTTTGAGTAGCGTGTTGGATGGTCGACCAGGCTTAGGGTGTTCATCAATCTGGAGCCTTTGATCTGAAGCAGCTAGACGCGTGGCTGGCTTGATGATGATGGAATATGGTGCGCCTTAACGCTAGCACTGCATGGGAAGATTTATAGAAAAATAATATGGACATATGTAAGACCTGGGGCTCGAACCCAGGTCATGTGTATTACCAGCGCTTTCTCCAACCAACTGTGCCAATTAACATATTTGATATATAAATAAACAACAATTAATAAAAGGGAAAACGTGGGTTAGTTGCTTGGAAACGCGCGAAATTTAAACGTGCCAATCAGCGTGTGACATGGCTTCATCTTCTTCACCATCCCTGTAAAACAAAAGTCAAAAGCAACGGTTTTATAAATGTTCTTTTAGGCCGGTTTCAAGAAAATAGCGATTAGAGCTATGGTGTCCATAAATTTGGCGCGATGGGTGCTTCTACTTCGTCCAGATGCACTGAGTACAACCATGGTGGTCTTGAGGGCTAATTTTACTTTGTTTAAAAAGCCCTAATTTCTCATCCTGCAAACCCTAGAAAGCTAACATGGTAAAATCGTGTTGAGAGCACAAAAACACAATTAAATTGTACAGTTAGCATCAGAAATCATCAATGAGTAATAATCCATAAAAAAAATGCAATGATTATGCTTCAAAATCAAAATACGATTATGCAATTTTCTTGATGCGGTTTGCGTCCAATATACCAATTCTTGGAGTTTTGATGGTGGTTTCTGATTGGAATATGATCAGGGGACCTTGAGGAAGCTATTGAAACAAATCTCATGCTTTGAATCGACCTGGAAAGCTGTTTTCAGTTTTGAGTTTTTAAGGAATTTTTCCAAGTTTGCAATGGCCTTTCTTGTGCAGCTTAGAGTCTATTAGCATTAGGTTTATGATCATGCTTATGTACTGAGTGCATTAGGTCAAAAATACTCAATCAAATCCATTGCTTTTATTGTTTTGGAGATTTGATTTTCTAGCTTTATTTTCCAAATATTTTTCACATGTTTTTGTATCAATTAAGATCAAATCACTCCAAATCTTTCCTCATTTGATTAGGCACGAAATATTGAGTCTAGAACATGCATAAAAAGATTGGTTAGGTCATGTTAGATATTTTTCATATATTTAAATGATTTAAATGAATTAATATGAATAATAATTCAAATAAATAAATAAAAAATGAGAAAATACTTCCCTTTGGGCCAAGTGGTCGTGCATATGCTTAGAATGATGAATCATGGAAGAAAAATGGGCCCATTAGCAATTTTAGGTCATTTGAGTCAATGTTGACTTTTCAAAATATCCAAAACTTTCCCAACTTCCACAACGCATAACTTGCTCAATTTTTAAGCTTTTCTCATGTTCTTGGACATTTTGGAAAGGTCTTTGAGTCCTCTAACCAATGTCTGTATTCCCATGTCATTTTGGTTTACCAATCTCAAGTTATGGCCTTTGACTTAAAGTCCCTTTTTGTTGACTTTTGAAAATGACCTATAATGTTGAAATTGATAACTTTTTGTGAGAGAATTTCTTGGACTTGAAGTATGAAGATGAGTTGTAGGAAATGTCTTTCTCTTCAAAATGAGCTTTGGATGGAATTTTTCTGATAATCCATGTGAAAGTTATGCCCTGGTCAATTTCAGTTGACTTTTTCAGCTGTCCAAATAAGGAAACTTTTGCATCTTTGATGATTTCTGAGCCAAATTTTGAGAATCATGATCAAGCATTGATCAAATGATGCTTGTGGCTTCAAAATGATATGTTGACCAAAAATTTGAACTTTTGACTGTCAAATGACCATTTTGCCCCTACAGTTGACTGTAGTGCAATTTAGGGTTTTGACTGTGCAATTTTGAGCTGCATGCCTTGAAACTTGATATGAGGATACTTGACCATATTTGTAAGCATATCAGACTTGATTGGGCCTTTGAAAACTTCATTTTCTTGATCAGAACACAAACCCTAGTTTTGACTATATAGGGGACCTTTGCACTGTGTAACCCTTGGGGAATTTTGTAGCTTGACTTGGCAATTTCTTGAAGAATATGGGAGGGCAAATTTTGGGGTACAACACATTCATTCTTGTCATGCAAACCCTATTACCAAACATCTAACAGTTGTATAATTTGCAGAAATTAAAGGTGCGGAAATTAAACTAAATTATTACAAGGCGTCGGGTATTTACATCGTCAAAAACAACCCTTGGAAAATAAAAAGCAGAAAAATAAATAAAAGATCCTAATTATTTATTACAAAACGAGAGCAGATACATTAATTGGATAAAGAAAAATAAAGCGCGCAGGAAATTAAATCGAATGGGAATTAGGGTTTTGACCTTTTTAAAAGAAAATGTTTTTTTGTTGTTTTTATTTTTAAGAAAAGAAATTAAATCCTAAAATTAAATACTAAATTAATTATTAAATTAATTAAATGTAAAAAATAATTAATGACATGTTTTTGGAGTTTTTGTTAATTTAAGAAAGAAATTAAAATAATTAAATTAAAGTTAAAACCTAATTAATTCTAATTGATTTTATTTATTTACAAAATAAATTAAGGTTACCTAATTAATATCTTAATTAATTAATTAGTATTTATTAATAAAAGAAAATAAAAGTTCTAAAATTTAATTGGACCAAAAAAGTATTTTTGTGATTTTTTTGATAAAAAGAAAATTAATGTTATTGGTTAGTAAATTAATTAAACAAAATAAAATAAATAAGTTAAATAAATAAAAATATAAGAAGAAGTAGAGATGGGCCTGATATATGGATGTGTGAATATCAATTCTGTTGGCCCATTAGCATGCAATCCATTGGACTTTTTGGGATCCCCTGCGTATGCGTTGACTGGCTTATGGTATGCCTTCCATGCTTGACCACCAGATCTGGCCACCTGGCTATCTGGCATGCTTGATGCTAAAGGCGAATGGTGGATAGTAGGCTTGAGTACGCACATGATTACCTGAAATTGTTAAGAAAAATGACAAATGCTGGAGGCAGGGATCGAACCCCTGACCTCCAGCCTCCAAGCGCCTTAAGGCCAACGTGGCTACCACTGAAGCACTTGTGGTTATTTGTTATAATAATACAAACAGAATATAATATATAAAAACAAAATCAATGGCCAGAAAGATAGAAAAGCGCGCGCGTTATTTGAATGGACGAATGGGGAAGCGACACGCCTTCGTCCCTGTCCTCTAAAAACCGCAACTTTTATCTGCGGATTTTTATCCGCCGCTAAAATCGTGGCTTCATTCTAAATTCTTCCCCAGGCCATATAAATGGAAGGTAGCGCCATGGTTGTTCTCGTCTTGTTCCCCTAAACAAGATGGTACCCTTCACGAAAGCCAATTATTCCTGTAACAAAGAGCCCTAAAAAAACCTAGAAAACCCTACAATGGGGATCCACGATATAAAGCATATGAATGAAATTGGTTATTGCAAAAAGCTAGCAAATGACACGGTGATTCAGAATATGCAATTGTTTTTCATTATAGATGCAAGAATCGTATAAATAGAATTCAAGAACAGGGCGGCTTCGTGGATGACTTACAGCGCTTGGGAGGGTCTGGAAATGCGTGATTTTGATTGGTTTCGCTTGTGGAGATGGCCAGGAAGAGATTGAGATCAACACCAAGCCTTCAAACTGCCTCTAGGTTTGATTTCGATCTCACACTTTTTTGGTGTTTTTGCAAACTTTGTTCTTGCTCTCCAACTGATCTCTAACCCTGATTTTGGTCTGCACACGACCCTTATGTAATGCAAAATGTATTAGGGTTCCAACTTCTATCCAAATCTTCCTCTTTTAATCACTTTGATATTTGATTTGATTCTCCATTAAAGCGTTCCAAAATTGGCTCATTTGCAATCTTTTTGTACCCACATGGCTTGATACGAGTTTGGAAAGGTGCTAGCTGTGTAACAAGACCTGAAATGATCACAAGATCTTTAGTTTTCAATGTTTTTGATTTTATGTGATTTTATTTGATTTAAAATGAATTAATTCAAATAAAAACCAAATTAAATAACAAAAATATGATATGGACACATGGCCGAGGCTGGAGCACGTGGGCTACAATGCCAACTCAAAACAAGTGAAAAAGAATGGGCCCATTTGGCAAAATTTGAAGTTTTGGGGATAGTTGACTTTTGGCAATTTTGCAAAAAAGTCCAACTTCAACAATGCATAACTTCTTCAATTTTGAACTTTTGGAGGTGTTCTTGGACTTTTTAGAAATCTTGAGATGTCCTCTAATTAACCATTTTAGTCTCATCTGATTTTGATATTCCATGCTCAAGTTAGAAGCTTTGACAAAAAAGGTGTTTTTGTTGACTTACAAAAATGACCTATAATGTCCAAATTCATAACTTCTTGTGAGTACATATTTTGATCTTGGGATATGAATATGGATTTTAGGTAATTGCATCCTCTTAAAAATGAGATTTGGATGGGTCATTTATCATAAATCATGAGAAAGTTATGCTTGGTCAAAGTTGGGTTGACTTTTCCTATAAAACCATAATTTAGCAACTTTTGAATCTTGATGAATTTTGAGCAATCCTTGATGAATCATGATCAACCCTTGATCAAATGATGAAATATACTTCAATATGAGGATGTTGACAAAAAATCTTGAAGTTTGACTGTATATAGGTCACAATTGACTTTTGCCCTAGCATAGTCGACTTTTGGACCTTTGAGCAATTGACTGAGCAAACTTCCTCTGCAAGGCTTGAAACTTGACATGGATGATCTTAAGGACATATCAGGACAATGTTGAGCATTTGGGATCACTTGGACTCAAGGATCTTGATGCAACATGAAACCCTAATTTGGGGTAGTCTGTCTTAGGAGAGAGCTTGTCTGACCAACTCTTGGGCTATCTTGAGCAACTTGGAGATTTTTCTTGCAATGTTTTGAGAAATATGGGAGGGAAAATTTTGGGGTACAACAGCTTCCCCTGTTCAATCTTCTTAAACCTGAGGATGCAGATTGGCTTTCGTGCCTTTCGCAATCCGAAAGTGGAAGTGGATTGAACACTAGAGTGCCCAGAAATTTGCACTCGCATGGAATGGTAATCGTCTTGTGATGTCGGGAATGGGCTTACGTATGCCATTTGGAGGAGTGTCGCTCGCATAATAGATTCCTTAGAGAGAGATTATATACCTGTTGTTGAGAAAGATTCCGTTGGGGAAGTCCGATCTTTGTTGAGGGAAAGGAACTCGTTTGTACTTCAACTTGAGAAAACATCTCTGCTGAGATTTAGGAACTTGCCCGTAATTCAACCGAGGTGTCGAGATTTAGGAACTCGTTCGTACTTCAACTTGAGAAAACATCTCGGCTGAGATTTAGGAACTTTCCCGTAATTCAACTGGGGGGGAAACATGTTCGTCGAGATTTAAGAACTCGCCCGTAATTCAACTGAGAAAACATCACTGCTCAGATTTAGGAACTCGTCTGTAATTCAATGGAGGAACATTTTTTGGAGACTTAGGAACTCGCCTGTACTTCAACTGAGAAAACATATCTGCTGAGACTTAAGAACTTGTCTGTAATTCAACTGGGGAAATATCTTCGTCGAGATTTAAGAACTCGCCCGTAATTCAACTGAGAAAACTTCTCTGCTGAGATTTAGGAACTCGTCTGTAATTCAACGGAGGAAAACTTTTGTCGAGATTTAGGAACTCGCCTGTACTTCAACTGAGAAAACATCTCTGCTGAGATTTAAGAACTTGTCCGTAATTCAACTAGGGAAACATCTTCGTCGAGATTTAAGAAATCGCCCGTAATTCAACTGAGAAAACTTCTCTGTTGAGATTTAGGAACTCGTCTGTAATTCAACGGAGGAAAACTTTTGTCGAGATTTAGGAACTCGCCTGTACTTCAACTGAGAAAACATCTCTGCTGAGATTTAAGAACTTGTCCATAATTCAACTGGGGAAACATCTTCGTCGAGATTTAAGAACTCGCCCGTAATTCAACTGAGAAAACTTCTCTGCTGAGATTTAGGAACTCGTCTTTAATTCAACGGAGGAAAACTTTTGTCGAGATTTAGGAACTCGCCTGTACTTCAACTGAGAAAACATCTCTTCTGAGATTTAAGAACTTGTCCGTAATTCGACTGAGGTAAAAGCTTCAAAACTTTGAATTTTGTGAGAATTTAACCGCATCCTTCCTGAAAGGTAAAGGTTAGTTATATGTAATGCATGATATGTATCAGGAAATGATGTTCTCAAAATAAATGAGATTATGTTGTATGATGCGCATATGCATGTGTCATGATGTATGAAAATGTAATGTTTTTAGCTAGGGGAAATAAATCCCGGATTGCTGCTGGAGAAAAGAGTTGAATTCTTTGTTTCCGCTGGGGATAGTGAATGAAGATGATTGTGAGAATAAACCTACAGGAGAGGATAACTCTGCTGGGGAATAAACTGACAAGGAAATGACTCTATGGGGAAGAGATGCTCTGCCGTAGATTCCGCTGATAAATTCAGTTGTGGATGAATTACGGTTGCCGGTGATAATGAACCTTGTTGGGGATTAAATTCCTGTTTGTGAAAGAAAAGAACTCCGTTGGGGATGATCTTCAGTTGTGACTTCACTGGGGATAACCTTTTTAGACTCTAGTGGGGATAATATTCCAGAGTCTACTGGGGACGATCCTCCAAACTCCACTGGGGAAGATTTTTTTTCCAGACTGCGCTGGGGAAAATTTCAAACTCCACTGGGGATATGCTTTTTTTATATACTCCGCCGGGGATGATAAGACTTTTCAGTGCTGATGGTGGATAAACTGTGCTTGGGGAGAATATTACCGATTCATTCACAGTTGCAAGTCTCTACTGGGGAAAGCTAACATTACTGTCTTTCTTACTCTGCGGGGAGTGAATGTACCTTAGTCATATTCTTCAGCTGAATCTACCTTTGTACCTGGTGGATAGAGCAACTGTAAAGCTTGGACAAATCTTATTTGCCCCTGTTTCTGATATTACAAGTAATCGTCTTTTGTTTCGCATGTAAATATTCATGAGCAGCAATTAATGTCAAATGCATATATAAAAAATGAACATTGGACGTTTTTTGCAAAACAAAACAGATAAAGGAAAAATAGTTTGAAATTTCTTTGAAGATGAATTGTATTGATTTTGAAGTTTGGCCTGTAAATAGGCGTTTTTGTACAAGAGGCTGACGTCCTAGTAAGAGAACGCCGCTGAATAATAAAATTTATACAGTTTGTGTAAAACTAAACAAAACAACTATGTGAACAATCCCACCGGGTTCCAACTCTATTATTGCCTTTATATCCTCGAGCATCTCATCACTTCGCTACTTGGTTGAAGGTAGATCAAATTGATTAGTGTCGTCCGAGCTTGATAGTCGATATTGAATTTTGGTTGCAAGGTGATCCAGTGAGACATAGTGTTACGCTTTAATCCCTAATTTTTGTCTGGACCGCCCTTTTGGGTTTTCAGTCCACCGGGATACCCTTTTTTGCCCAAGCCGCCTTTTCAGGTTTTCGACTTTCCGGGTGTACATTTTTTTTCTTCATTTTCATCCCTTATTTTGCCCGAACCCTTTTGGTTCGCTGGGAAGCCCTTATTTTTGCCTAGGCCAGTCAACCTAGCGGGTCTTTGATCATGTGTAGTATTTTTTCACTATGTCTGCATTGACGGGGTAAGGAAGGTCGTCACCATCCATGGTGGTTAGAATCATAGCTCCTCTTGAGAAAATGTTCTTAACCACAAATGGCCCTTCATAAGTAGGGGTCCATTTGCCCCTGGGATCACCTTGTGGCAGGATAATGCGCTTGATAACCAGGTCCCCAACTTGATACTCTTGTCGTCTAACTTTCTTGTTAAATGCCTTGATCATCCGTTTTTGATACGTTTGACCATGACAAATAGCGGTAAGTCTCTTTTCATCGATTAAGTTCAGCTGATCAAGCCGGGTCTGAATCCAGTCATCTTTGCTTAAACCTGCATCCTTCATAATCCGAAGAGAGGGTATCTGAACTTCAATGGGCAAGACGGCCTCCATGCCATATACCAAGGAATAGGGTGTTGCCCCTGTTGACGTCTGTGCTGAGGTACGGTACCCATGAAGAGAAAATGGTAACATCTCGTGCCAGTCTTTGTATGTCACCGTCATCTTCTGCACAATCTTCTTAATATTCTTATTAGCCGCTTCGACAGCCCCATTCATCTTCGGCCGGTAAGGAGAAGAGTTGTGATGCTGTATCTTGAACTGTTTGCAGAGTTCAGTGATCATCTTATTATTGAGATTTGTACCATTGTCCGTAATGATCCTCTCTGGTACACCATATCGACAGATCAGATTATGCTGAATGAACCGTGCCACGACGTTCTTGGTTACAGTAGGAAAGGAAGCTGCTTCAACCCACTTCGTAAAGTAATCAATTGCTACCAGGATGAAACGATGCTCGTTGGATGCCGTAGGTCCGATCTCGCTGATCATGTCGATGCCCCACATTGCAAAAGGCCAAGGAGCTGTCAAGACATTCAGAGGTACTAGAGGTATGTGCACCTTATCAGTATAGACTTGGCACTTATGATAGGTCCGAGAATGCTGATAACAGTCGGCTTCCATGGTGGACCAATAATATCCTGCCCGAAGGATCTTCTTTGCCATGGTGTGTCCACTGGAATGAGTCCCGAAAGTACCTTCATGTAACTCTACCATAATACTTTCTGCTTCGTTCTTATCCACACAACGCAACAACGTTGAGTCATGATTACGCTTGTAAAGAATGCCATTGCTGATAAAGAATTTCACCACGAACCTCCTCAGAAACTTCTTATCATTAACAGATGCACCCTCGGGGTATTCCTGAGCTTCAAGATACCTCTTCACCTCGTGGAACCAGGGTTTATCTGTTACCTCTTCAGTCTCAATGTCACAGCAATGTGAAGGCTCGTCCAACCTCTCAATGGTAATCTGGGGAGCCTCGTTGTCCCACATGACTTTGAACATAGAAGACATCGTAGCTAGCGCGTCCGCCAACTGATTCTCCTCTCTAGGGAAGTGTTCAAATGTTATTTCCTCGAAGTGTGGAAGCAATGTCAATACATACTCTTTGTAAGGAATAATATTTGGGTGCTTCCTATCCCACTCACCTTTGATATAACTGATCACGAGAGCGGAATCTTCGAAAACACTTAAGAACTTAATCCTTAGGTCAATAGCTGCTCGAAGACCCATAATGCACGCTTCATACTCCGCCATGTTGTTGGTGCAGTTGAAACATAGTCGGGCGGTGAACGGAGTATGAGAGCCTTCAGGAGATATGATCACGGTGCCGATGTCGTTACCCAATGTGTTTTAAGCTCCATCAAAGTACATATACCATCGGGATCCCTCCTCAGGTCCTTCATCCAGTCCAGGTGTCTCACAGTCAGTCTCTATCATGATATTCTCACCCGAGAATTCAAAGTTCATAGACTGGTAATTATCCACTGCCTGATGTGCCAGATGATCTGCCAAAACACTTCCCTTAATTGCTTTTTGGGTCGTATATTGGATGTCATACTCAGTCAAGATCATCTGCCATCTTACTATTCTTCCGGACAAGGCAGGCTTCTCGAAGATATACTTGACTGGATCCATCTTTGATATCAATAGAGTAGTGTGAGTCAGCATATACTGTCTCAGCCGGCGAGCAGCCCATGCCAAAGCGTAGCAAGTTTTCTCAAGCAACGAGTATCGGGTCTCGCAGTCGGTAAAAGTTTTGCTAAGGTAATAAATAGCATGCTCTTTCCGGCCAGACTCGTCATGCTGCCCCAATACGCACCTCATTGAATTATCGAGTACTGTCAAGTATAAGACCAAAGGTCTCCCTTCAACTGGAGGCATCAGAATAGGAGGCTCTTGGAGATATTCTTTGATCCTTTTGAAAGCGGCCTGACATTCATCATTCCATCTTACCACTTGATCTTTCTTCAGCAGTTTGAAGATTGGCTCACAAGTAGCAGTTAGGTGTGAGATGAATCAGGAAATATAGTTCAGACGTCCCAGAAAGCCTCTGACTTCTTTTTCTGTTTGGGGAGCTGGCATTTCCTTTATAGTCTTTACCTTTGTAGGATCCACTTGAATACCTTTATCACTTACGACAAAACCCAGCAGCTTACCAGATCTCACCCCGAAGGTGCACTTGTTCGAGCTTAACCTCAGCTTGTACAACTTCAACCTATCAAATAGCTTCTGAAGGTGGTCAAGATGTTCTTCCTCAGTATGGGATCTTGCAATCATATCGTCAACGTATACCTCAATCTCATGATGGATCATGTCGTGGAACAAGGCGACCATGGCGCGCTGATACGTTGCCCCAACATTTTTTAATTCGAAATGCATGACCTTGTAGCAAAAGGTACCCCATTGAGTAACAAAAGTTGTCTTCTCCATGTATTCGGGAGCCATTTTAATCTGATTATAACCAGAGAAACCATCTATAAAGGAGAAGACCTTATGCTGCGCGGTGTTGTCAACCAGAACGTCGATATGAGGCATAGGGAAATCATCCTTGGGGCTTGCCCTGTTCAGATCCTTATAGTCAACATACATTCGAACTTTACCATCCTTCTTTGGCACAGAACCACGTTGGCAACCCACTGCGGGTAAGAAATAACTGCTAGAAAACCGGCATCAAATTGTTTCATGAACTCAGCCTTGATTTTCTCAGACATCTCTGGGCGCATTCGGAGAACTTTCTATTTCACTGGAGGACAGTCTTCCTTGGTAGGCAGGCGGTGAACCACAATATCGGTATCCAACCCGGGCATATCTTCATAAGACTAGGTAAAGATCTCAACATAGTCACGCAGCATCTGAATCAGCCGTTGCTTAACACTAGACTCCAGATTCGCACCGATCTTGACCTCTTTCTTGTCTGCCTTTGTGCCCAGATTCACTGATTCCACTGGCTCTTCATGCGGCTGTATGACCCTCTCTTCCTGAAGTAACAGTCTAGCAAGTTCACCAGGCACTTCACAATCATCCTCGACTTGGTTGATCGGACTTTCAAAGTCATAACCGGTAGTAGCAGAGTCATTATCAGTGGGATCCAGAGTGGATGTAGACCTGTATATGTGAGTGTGTGTAAAATAGCTGTTTTGCAAGATAAAAAAGAAAAAACAAGGAGCGCAAAATTTGTAATGCAAGAAAACGTCCAATGCTTTTATTAATGATATATGGAGATGACAAATATCAATCCCTCACAAACAAAGCCACGGTGCCTCGGGTAAGACACTGGGCCGTAAAGTTTAAAAATTGTCTGTTACAAACTTAAAACAAAAGTCTCATTACTGGGTAATAAAAGAAATTGGCACGAAGTCCTTTGCCATCCAATTGCTTAGTCCACCATCGGTAGTTGGGTAGATCCAACTGCCAAACTCAGATTCTTCATCACAGTCTTGAATGGCATTCACTCCTGAATTGATGATAAATAGGGGAGGTCCTCCAATCCGCGCACGCCGAACAACCTTTTGAGCTTCTGCAGTGAAACCCAAACCAAACTTGTTAGTCTTATGTGCAAAGTCAGGGAGTTGGCCCTAATTTGCACACCCACCTTTCTCAACAACATCCCGGGCATCCTTGAGGGAAGCCATCTTCATTGGGGGATCTTCAGTAACAGTTTCAATTGATGCCAGCGTCTGGGGACTTCTTCAAAATGTTGAAACGGGGTCTCAATGAACTCCCCGTCCATCTCCACATACCGGAAATAATTGAGGTGGCTTACCATGTACTCCTCTTCTCCTCGTACTGTAACAATTTTCCCCTTCACTGAGTATTTCAGCATCTGGTGGAGCGTAGAAGTTACTGCCCCAACTTTGTGGATCCACGGGCGACCCAACAAACAAGAATAAGATGGCCGAATGTCCATCACATAGAATGTAGACGCAAAAATCTGAGAACCAACCTTGACTGGAATATCCACCTCTCCATGTACCATTCTCTTGGACCCGTCAAAGGTCCTGACTACAATGTTACTCAGCTTTAGCACCAACCCTTCACAGTCTAACCGGTCTAACACCTTCTTGGGTAAAACATTCAACGAGGACCCAGTATCCACCAACACATGAGCTAAGGTAGTGCCCCTGCACTCAATGGAGACATGCAGAGCGTCATTGTGATTCTTCCCCTTAGCAGTCAAGTCTGCGTCGGAGAAACCAAACCCATTATCTGTTGTCAAACTAGCCACATAATCTTTAAACTGATCAGCAGATGTTTCCTGAGGCACGTGCGCAGTCTTCAGGAAAGCAATCAGAGCCTTAGCATGGGCCTATGAACATAACAATAAAGACAACATAGAGATCTTCGACGGGGTTTTCCTCAGCTGTTCGACTACATTGTAGTCGCTTTTCTTAATGATCTTTAAAATTTTATCTATCTCCCATCTAGAGGCTTCAACAGTAATCTTCTTCGGTTCCTCCGTCCGGGCAGGCTCACCGGTGGTCCCTTTGCCCCGAGTGTCGGATGACTCGGCAACAGGGGTAAGGATTGGAACATAAACAGGGGTAGTAGCAGATGTACTGGCGGGTGTAATAACAACAGGCTTCTGAACAACTGGTGGAGAGATCTCAGGGGAGAAAAGTCTTTCGCTTCGGGTGACTTTACTAGATCCAACGATATTGCTGACATCAGTATCAGCCTCTTCAGCACTCAAGTCTTGTTTAACTCTGTGATAATATATGTCAACCCCGTAGTGTCATGGGACAAATTTATCTGATGTATAGGGGATAGGCCCAGGAATGGTAATGATCAATGGAGCGATTCTCAGAACAGATGTAATTCTAACAGGCTTTCTCGAGGAAGCCTTGGAAGAATTGGCGGAAATGGTGATTATAGAAATGTCTTCAAAAGGAACCGATGGAACAAAAGTTTTCTCAAACAGAATTTCTTTGTTATCCATCAGGCGTTGGACACCTGTCTTCAAAAGATGGCAACCAGTAGGTAGGACAAAACACAGACGGCAACCTTCGCCACAGCCCGGAAATAAACCAGCTAACAGAAGGTTCTTCTTCACAGTCATCAATGGAGTAATAATGTCTTCCACAGAGGATACAAACGCATCATCATCCACCGCATTCACCCCATGATTTGGCATAGGAGCAGTCATAACATTAGGTTTTTCTGGCACTTCGAACTCAATCTCCTTAGCGTCAATCAGATCTTGTACCTTATTCTTCAAGACCCAACAATCATTTGTATCATGCCCCGGGCTATCAGAATGAAAATCACATCGGGCGTTCGGATTGTACAGCGGTGATGTTGTATTGGGATTCTTCGGGGCTTCCTTCGGAATCACCAAGTTGGTCTTTAACAACTGCGGAAGAATCTGAGACATGGTCATATGGAGCTGAGTGAATTGTCTTTGCGGCCTCTCGGCTCTTGGTTGATTGTTGTGTTGTGGGGAAACATCAGGTCTTGATATAACAACCGCATTGACTGCTTGGCGGCGCTCAGGTCGGTTATGGCTCTTTGAGCTGTAAACTGCGTTGTATTCCTTCTTAAAAGGCTTCTTTTTGGTACTTGATGAAGCACCCTTCTGTATCTTACCGCTCTTGATACCGACCTTAACTCTTTCCCCGGTCATAATCAGCTCAGTAAACCCGAACGATGAACTTCCAATCAGGTGGTTAAAATATGGACCAGGCAGGGTCGCCAGAAACATATCTACTAACTCCCTGTCAGCCAGCGGGGGTTGTGCTCTCCCAGCAAGTTCCCTCTATTTCTGAGCATAGTCTTTGAAACCTTCGCTCGCACCCATAGACATACCCTGAAGTTGGGTACGCGTGGGAGCGAGGTCGGCATTGTATTGGTACTGCTTGTAAAAAGCAGCAGCAAGGTCTTCCTAATTACGGATACTAGCTCCTTCCAGCTGGTAAAACCATTCAAGTTGAGTCCCTGAAAGACTATCTTGAAATAAGTGGATCCAGAGGTTCCTGTCAGCGGTATATGGCTGAATCTTTCTAACATGCGAACGAAGGTGTAGCTTTGGGCAGGAAACCCCGTCGTATTTAGCAAATATTGGTGCTTTAAACTTGTGGGGAATCACCACCCCAGATGATAAACCCAAATCTCTGAAGTCCAGACCAGGGACCTTATGGACCTCTATTGCGCTCAACCGGTCTTCGAGTTGCTTATACCTATCCTCAGCCGGAGGATACTGGTCTTCATCAAAGTCAGTCTCGTTGTCAGAAACCACAGGGCTAGGAGCCCTCCTTTCTTCCTGATTCTCTCCCCCTTCAGGTGAGTGAGATAAATCAACATCTTCCCATAAATTGTTTCCGAATCTGCAACCCATATTCAGGAGGACCGTATTCTTCTTCTTCTTCTTCTTCTTCTTCTTCTTCTTCTTCTTATCCTTCAAGATAAGAGTCTTCAGATCTTGCTGACCCTTGGCCAAGTTCATGAACATTTCCTGGAACTGGGCGTTTTGAGCTTGTAGAGCCTTGATAGCTTGATCAGTTGATGTTTCAGCAGACATGATGTGCTGAAATAAACAGCGAAGAAGATGAGAAACCTGTAAGGGTACCTGTAATGAGGTGCATGGAATGAAATGCGTATGATATGATTTCAAAGACGTTGAGAGATTCAAATTCGTAAACCAAAATGAAACACACTTTTATTAGATAAACTTGAAACAATGTTTGACAAATGCCCTTAAGGCGTTACAAAAAGAAATACTGAAAAGTAAATCGAAACTAGAAATAACAAAAAAACATCAGCGCTCCCATGGTCTCTTTCCTCCTGTGCTGACATAGTCGTTGAGGACCTTTTCATTCTCCAGCTGTCTTGTAAGCTTTAGAATCTTCTTCTCCTGCTCGTGATACTTTTCTCTATAAGTATCTTGTTCTTCTCTCAACTGCATCCAAGACCTCTTTAATTCCCCAATGTCAGTAGGCATGTATGGGTGGAGGATGGTAGGTGAAACCCCTTCTTCATCAGTGCTCTCAACAATTACCGATAAGACAACTTCGTACGACATTCATAGCTTTTGGGCACGGATTTGAACCCATCGGAAATACGGTTCCATCGGAAGAGAGGTCTTCATCCCTAACTCGTGCGGATCAGACCTGTGTACCCTGTTCCAAGCTCGTATGAACCTGCGGCGATGCTCCTCACTATCCCCTTGGAAGTCAACGACAATGCTCGGCATTAGCAACTCATGAGGTCCATCCCTCCTAGCTCGCCCAAACTGACGTAAGGCCAAACAAGGATTATAGGTAATCCCTCCTCGAATTCCAAGTAGTGGAACATTGGGGTATTCCCCACAGCGATCAATAATAGCTACTTCTTCCATGTCTTTAGTGCTCCAGATAATGTCAGTGTGAGCAAGGGACATAATTTTGTAGGCCTAACCCATGCCTTCCTTGTTCTTCAAAACAGATTTGGGGAGGTGAGAAATAAACCACCTCGCCAGCAATGGTGCACAACACATAAGGGTTCCCCGTTTTCGAGCAGTACGGGCATAAAGAGCGTGCAGAATGTCACCTAAGAGAGTGGGCACCAGATTACGGGACATGAAAATCCTTACCGCATTCACGTCAACAAAGGAATCTGAATTTGGAAAAAGAACCAAACCATATATGAGAAGATCCAGGATGTCCTCGAATGCATGAAAGTCCAAATTGTCCCAGAATTGATTAGCCCGATCAACCAGGAACTTAGCCAAGAAGCCTTTTGTCCCACTCCGAGTCTCCCAGTTAGACATTACCTCAGCCTTTGTCAGGTGTAGGGCTGTAGCAACATCTTCTTGCCTAAGAGCTTTCTCCCAACCTGTAAATGGCGTCTGCTCTAGAATAGAAATACCAACTAGATCAGAGAACTCCTCCAGAGTAGGGACCAACTGATAGTCCGGGAAAGTGAAGTAGTGGTATAATGGATCAAAGAACTGGCACAAAACACTCATCATCTGCTCATCTAATCTGGAAGTGACCAAACCAAGGAGGTGCCCATGTCTTCTGATAAAGGATGAAGTATCTGGAACCTTTGCAACCAACTCTCTAAGCTGAGTGGGAACCTGTACAAAGCTGATCCAAATAGTGTTTCTACACATAGAGGCCATGACCTACAAAACAGAACAAAGATGAATCCCCTTTGTCTTTGAAATGGGTTAGTCTGATGCAAGATGCATGCAATGTCATGATGCATGATGTCATGATAGAAACACACCACAAGTATTCACATGTAGCAAACATGGTAAGGGAAAACAAGTCACACAGTAGCCCTTAAATTTCAGGCTGGCATGGAGTTTAGGTATTACCCTCTTTCAATTTAGTTGGTTCAACCTGTCCTAGTAATAGTAACCAGGTTCTAGAGGATCTTAATATCACTGACCACCCTCGATCGGTCATAATTCCAATTTGGCAACCTTTTCTTGCGGTCAGAATCATCGCGAGAGTTTGGTCTCATTGAGTGTAGCATACTGCTACTTTTCTATGGCCAAGTTGGTCAATTATAGGTTCTAAGGTCAGTTGGTGCTTAATGACCCCTTAGAAGACCCATATTCTCCTTGTTCCACCACAAGGGATATCGGTACAAACTAAAGTGCCACACCAACGTAGCTACTGCTTCAACCATATCGGTCTATGCCGCACAGTTCCCTCACAGTCTATTGCTACTTACCTAAAAGGTATCCCCATATCCGGGTTAGGATCTATAGTAACTCCGATTCAAACCCACAAAGATAAAGCAAACAGATCAAACAATTGAAAATAATATGAACTAATCCTAAGGTACACCCCACTTATAAATCCCCAGCAGAGTCGCCAGTTCTGTGATACGGTGGGAAGAACTGACTGTTTTTGGAATGTCGGTTTGTGTTTTGCGTTTGTATTCACAAAATGTCGTGGTAAGCAAGAGTCGCCACCGAATTTTATTTTATCCAACAAGGAAAGGAAAAAAGCACAGAAAAATTCCTTTTTCGAGATATTTCTGAGTACGGGGGGTAGATTATAGAAAGGGAAGGTATTAGCACCCTTTTTATCCATAGTTATCTACGGGCTCTTAGGTACTTGTTCATCATTTTCAAAATTGTTTTCTTTGTGCTTGTGGGTTTGAAAAGTTTTTGTTTTAACTTCGATTTAACTCTTGCTTCTGTCCTCAAGAGTGTAATGAAGTGTTTTTGAAAACATTGTTTGAAAAGGAGTGTAAGTGTGAAAAAGTTTTGTTTTAGATGAGCAAGTATCTAAGAACTAATCTACCTACTCGAAAAAGGAATCGTTCTATGCTAATTTCCTTTAGACAATGTTATCCCACTATTAATGAGTAGGTAGCACCGTCGTTGGAGTTTGAGGGTCAATTCGAATGAGGGACATACGGTCACTAAAGCAATGTTAGGACACCTTAGCGGTAACCCTAATGTCTTAGATCATTTGTTTGAGGCAACTATATCCGAGGCAACCATTTCGAGGCAACTATATTCTTTTAGACAAGAGGACAACCTCTAAAACAACCTATACTCAATAACCGTTTGTGATACGGTGGGAAGAGAACTGACTGTTTTTTGGAATGCTGGTTTGCGTTTTGCATTTTTTTTTGCAAAATGTCGTGGTAAGCAAGAGTCGCCACCGTCTTTTATTTTATCCAATAAGGAAAGGAAAAAAGCACAGAAAAATTCTTTTTTCGAGATATTTCTCGGGTTCGGGAGGTAGATTATAGAAAGGGAAGGTGTTAGCACCCTTTCTATCTGTGGTTATCCACGGGCTCTTAGGTACTTGCTCATTGTGTTTTCAAAAATTGCTTTTCTTTGTGTTTGTGGGTTTGAAAGGAGTTTTGTTTTGAAAGGTGTAAGTGCGAAAAGTTTTTGTTTTGTTTTGAAAGATCAAGTACTTAAGAACCATCTACCTACTCGAAAAAGGAACTAATCTGTGCAAATATCCTTTAGACAATGATATCCCACTATTGAGGAGTAGGTAGCATCATCGTTGGAGTTTTAAGGGTCAATTCGATTAAGGGACATATGGTCACTAAAGCAATGTTAGGACGCCTTAGCGGTAACCCGAATGTCTTAGATCATTTTTCCGAGGCAACCGTTTCAAGGCAACTTATGATCTTTGGACAAGAGGGCGACCTCTAAAAGTTCGTATACTCAATGACCACGTTCGAAGGCAACCAAGTGAGGTGTACCCTAAGAGTGCGCATGTGCGAGTGTGTTATTTCGGTTAATTTGTCTTTGTACATGTCATGGGTGAGCTATGTTGATTTTAAGTTCATACATTTGATCTTGTCATGCATTCCCTATTACCAAGCATCTAACAGTTTATATTATGCAAAAATTAAATTGCGGAAATTAAATCTAAACTATTACAAGGCGTCGGGTATTTACATCACCAAAAAACAACCCTTGAAATTTAAATTGCGAGAAATAAAAGAAAGCGATAAAATAATTCAAAGTCCTATTTAAAGCTATTACATTCCGGAAGCAATTACAATATTGGTAAAATGGATCGCGGGCGAGAAATTAAAACGACGCGTTTTTAGGGTTTTGACCCCTTTTTGATAAGAAAGCATTTTTTGTCATTTTTTTGAATTAGAAAGAAATTAAATTAGGTCAAAATTAATTAATTAATTAATTAAAATATTTTTGGATTTTTGAGTATTTAGGGAAATAAAATAAAATTGGTCAAAGTTAATAAAACCTAATATTCTACATTAATTTTAATTATTTGTAAAAGATATTAAAAGTTAAACCTAATTAAACTAAATTAATTGAATTAATTTATTTACAAAAATAAAAATGCTGAAATTAATTTTAATAAATAAAATATTTTTTGTGTTTTTGATTTTATGAGAAAAATTTAATTGGTTGGTGATAATAACAAAAAATAATAACAATAAACAAATAAATAAATATAATGAAAAGAAAAAGAAATAAACCAAGGGGGGTGTTGGGCCTGAAAAAGGGGTGAAATTGGCAATTTCGTTGGCCCATTTGCTGCAAGCCTGTGTGACTTTTCTGGATCCCACGTGACACGTTGACTGGGCACCATGGTGGGCCTCCCATCTAGACCATCAGATTTGGCCTGAAGGCCATCTGGCGCTTGGGATCTGAAGGAGCATGATAGACCACGCCCTTAGCTTTGCACTGGATCACCTGTAACAAAATAATAATAGGCATTTGGGGGACCTGGGATTCGAACCCAGGTCCCATGAGTCACTGAACAAGCGCACTAACCACCACGCCACTTTGTTGCTTTTGTTAGTATATTACATAGCAATTATTATATGGAAAAACAAAATAAATGCCAGAATTAAAAAATAAAAACGCGCGAATTATGAACGGGCCAATGGGAAGAGGACGCATCATCGTCTTCTTCGTTGAAAAGCCTGGTTATTTACCTGCGGATTTTATCCGCGGCAAAATCCATGGCTTCATCCTAAAACGAACTCTAGGCCATAAAAATGCAAACCAAAACCATGGACATGTTCGTCTCTTCCTCCTGAGCACGTTTATACCCACTATTTGTTCCAATTTTTCCTGCAAAGCAAACACCCAAAAACAAACCTCCAAAACCCTAGGTTCGGGTATGGAATCACAAGCTATAAAAATGAAATCAAATTATGCCAAACGCTTCTAAATGGAACGACAAACACAAATATGCAAAGATTTTGGCGAAAGAATGCAAGAATCAGAGGATGCAATTTTGTGTACAGGGGTGTTTTTCAAAGGACTTACAGCGCAATTCAAGAGGTGATTGGCTTTGCTTTTGATTGCTACTGCTTCAGTGGATGTCAAGCAAGAAGTCTACGTTGAGTTTTTGTCTTGAAAACGTCTCTAACCAAGATTTCAGTTCCAAGCTTTTTTGAGTTTTTTCCAAGCTTTCTTTTCCAGATTCTGCAGCCTCTAGGTCATGAACTCGTATGCCTTGTGTTGTATATGTATAATAGAGTCAATTAGGTCAAGTCTTGGGCTTGGAATCTTGGTGCATTGATGTTTGAAGATTTGATATGAATCACCATTAAAAAGCTTCCAAAATTGTCTCAAATCTAATATTTTGTTCATAACATGGCTTGGCACGAGTTTGATCTTGTTCATGATGATAATTGAAAGCTGTATCAATCAAAAAGATCCTATTTCATCAATATTTGGATTTTATTTGGATTTAAATTGATTTAAAATGAATTAAATTAATAAAAATCAAATAAAATAGAAAAATCAATGAATGGGCACAAGACTGAAGATAGGACACGTGTGTAGTGTGATAAGATCAAATCAAGTGGAAAAAAGTGGGCCCATTTGACAAAATTTGAAGTTTTGGGGATAGTTGACTTTTGGCAATTTTGGAAAAATGCCCAACTTCAACAATGCATAACTTCTTCAATTTTGAACTTTTGGAGGTGTTCTTTGACTTTTTAGAAACCTTGAGATATACTATAACTAAAACTTTAGGTATCATCTAATTTTTATATTCCATGCTCAAGTTATAAGCTTTGGAAAAAAAGGTGTTTTTGTTGACTTTCAAAAATGACCTATAATGTCCAAATTTGTAACTTTTTGTGAGTGCATTTCTTGATCTTGGGGTGTGAATATGGATTATAGGAAATTGCATCCTCTTAAAAATGAGCTTTGTATGAGTCATGTCTAATAAAGTATGAGAAAGTTATGCTTGGTCAAAGTTGAGTTGACTTTTCCTACAAAACCCTAATTTAGCAACTTTTGAATCTTGATGAATCTTGAGCAATCCTTGATGAATCATAATCAAACCTTGATCAAATGATTAATTATCCTTCAAAATGAGAATGTTGACAAAAAATCTTGAGGTTTGACTATTTGTAGGTCACAGTTGACTTTTGCCCTAGCATAGTCGATTTTTGGACCTCTTGAGCAATTGACTGACCAAACTTCCCCTGCAAGGCTTGAAATTTGACATGGATGAACTTGAGACCATATTAGGGCATTGGGAAGCACTTGAGGTCATTTTGATGTAAGGACCTTGATGCAACACAAAACCCTAATTGAGGTTGACTGCCTTAGGAGATGATTTGACTGTCCAACTCTTGAGCAATCTTGAGCAACTTGGGGATTCTTCTTGAAATGCCTTGAGAAATATGGGAGGGCAAATTTTGGGGTACAACAGTTGCCCCTATTCAATCTTCTTAAACCTGAGGATATAGATTAGTTTTCGGGCCTTTCGTGATTCGAAGGTGGAAGATGATTGAACACTAGAGTGCCCAGAAATTTGCACTCGCATGAAGTGGTATCAGCATTGTGATGTCGGGAATGGGCTTACAGATGCCATTTGGAGATTGTTGGTAGGTGGTCTTGTCTTCTTTGACTTGATTGGTATCAGAAAAATCTTTAGGAATCGATTTAACTGGACCAGAGGGGGTTTTTGTCTCTTTTGACTGGATTGGCGTCAGGAAAATCTTTAGGAATCGATTTAACTGGACCAGAGGGGGTTTTGTCTCCTTTGATTGTGTTCGCCTCAGAAAAATCTTTAGGAATCGATTTAACTGGTTTTGTCTCCTTTGACTGCGCTCGCATCAGAAAAATCTTTAGGAATCGATTTAACTGGTTTTGTCTCCTTTGACTGCGTTCGCATTAGAAAAATCTTTAGGAATCGATTTAACTGGTTTTGTCTCCTTTGACTGCGTTCGCATCAGAAAAATCTTTAGGAATCGATTTAACTGATTTTGTCTCCTTTGACTGCGATCGCATCAGAAAAATCTTTAGGAATCGATTTAGCTGGTTTTGTCTCCTTTGACTGCGTTCGCATCAGAAAAATCTTTAGGAATCGATTTAACTGGTTTTGTCTCCTTTGACTACATTCGCATCAGAAAAATCTTTAGGAATCGATTTAACTGGTTTTGTCTCCTTTGACTGGTGAGAACTTTAACTGTATCTTTCCTGAAAAGCAAAGGTCAGTCATATGCAATGCATGATATGGATCAAGCAGTGATGTTCTCAACATAAATGAGATTGTATTATATGATGCACATATGCATGTATCATGATGTATGGAAATGTGATGTTTTAGTTGGGGAAAATAAATCCCGAACAGCTGCTGGAGAGTAGAGTTGAATTCTTCGTTTCCACTGGGGATGATGAACGAAGGTGATAAACTTACGGGAGAGGATAACTCTGTTGGGGAATAAACTGATGACGAGATTACTCCGAGGGGAATTACTCTGTGGGGAAGAGATGCTCTGCTGAGGATTTTAACGATAAACTCCGTTGGGGATTTCGCTGATAAACTCCGCTGGGGATGGGTTACCATTGCTGGTGATACTGAATCTGTTGGGGATTGAATTCCTGCTTGTGAGAAGAAAGAACTTCGCTGGGGATGATCTTTCAGTCGTAACTTGCTGGGGATATCCCTGTTAGACTTTGTGGGGGTAATCCTCTGAATTTGGCTGGGGAGATTTACTTTTGTGCTCCGCTGGGGATAGACTTCCGGAGTCTACTGGCGATGTTGATTCAACTCCATTGGGGAAGCTTTTCCAGACCGTACTGGGGAAATATTGACTCCACTGGGGGTATCTTGTATTCTGTTGGGGAATATTCTTATACTCCGTTGAGGAATATTAAGACTATCGGGGATACTCTTATACTTGCTGGGGAATATCTTTACACTCCGCTGGGGAATATTAAGACCCTTTTAGTGCTGATGGTAGACCAACTCTACTTGGGGAGAGTATTGCTGATTCGTTCATGGTTGTAAGTCTCGGCTGGGGAGAGCTACTATTACTGTTTTACTCTACGGGGAATGAAGGTATCTTGTCCATATACTTCAGATGAATCTACCTCCGTACCTGGTGAACAAAGCAACCATACAACTCGGACAATTCTTATTGCCCCTGTTTCTGATGTTACCAGTAATTTATCTTTTGTTTCGCATGTAAATATTTATGATCAGCCATTAATGTCAAATGCATATATAAAAAATGAACCTTGGACGTTCTTTGCAAAACAAAACAGATAAAGGAAAAACAGTTTGAAATTTCTGTAAAAATGAATTTGTATTGATTTTGAAGTTTGGCCTGTAAATAGGCGTTTTTGTACAAGAGGCTGACGTCCTAGTAAGAGAACGTCGCCGAATAATAGAATTTACACAAATTGTGAAAAGAAAACAAAACAGCTATGTGAATGATCCCACTGGGTTCCAACTCTGCTATTTCCTTTATGTCCCCGAGCATCTCATCACTTTGCTACTGGTTGAAGGTAGATCAGATTGATTAGTGTCATCCGAGCTTGATAGTTGATACCGAGGTCTGGATGCGAGGTGATCCAATGAGACATAGTGTTATACTTATCCCTAACTTTTTCCTGGACCGCCCTTTCGGGTTTTCAGTCCACCGGGATACCCTTTTTTGCCCAAGCCGCCTTTTCAGGTTTTCGACTTGCCGAGTGTACAGATCTTTATTTTCATCCATTATTTTTGCCTGAACCCTTTTGGTTTGCCAGGAAGCCCTTATTTTTGCCTAGGTCAATCAACCTAGCGGGTCTTTGATTATGCGTAGTATCTTTTCACTATGTCGGTATTGACGGGGTGAGGAAGGTCGTCACCATCCATGGTGGTTAGAATCATAGCTCCTCCTGAGAAAATGTTCTTAACCACAAATGGCCCTTCGTAAGTAGGGGTCCATTTTCCCCTGGGATCACCTTGAGGTAAGATAATGCGCTTGATTACCAGGTCCCCAACTTGATACTCTTGTCGTCTGACTTTCTTGTTAAATGCCCTGATCATCTGTTTTTGGTACGTCTGACCATGACAAATAGCAGTAAGTCTCTTTTTGTCGATTAGGTTCAGCTGATCAAGCCGGGTCTGAATCCAGTCATCTTCACTCAAACCTGCATCCTTCATGATCCGAAGAGAGGGTATCTGAACTTCAATGGGCAAGACTTCCTCCATGCCATAAACCAAGGAGTAGGGTGTTGCCCCTATTGACGTTCGTGCAGAGGTACGGTACCCATGAAGAGCAAACGGTAACATCTCGTGCCAATCTTTGTATGTCACTGTCTTCTTCTGCACAATCTTCTTAATGTTCTTATTAGCCGCTTCGACAGCCTCATTCATCTTCGGCCGGTAGGGAGAAGAGTTATGATGTTGTATCTTGAATTGTTTGTAGAGTTCAGTGATCATCTTGTTGTTGAGATTGGTACTATTGTCCGTAATGATCCTCTCTGGTACACCATATCGACAGATCAGATTATGCCGAATGAACCGTGCTACGACGTTCTTGGTTACAGTAGCAAAGGAAGTTGCTTCAACCCACTTCGTAAAGTAATCAATTGCTACCAAGATGAAACGATGCTCGTTGGATGCGGTAGTTTTGATCTCCCCGATCATATCAATTCCCCACGTTGCAAAAGGCCAAGGTGCTGTTAAGACGTTTAGAGGAATAAGAGGTATGTGCACCTTATCAGCATAGACTTGGCATTTGTGACATGTCTGAGAATGCTGATAACAGTCAGCTTCCATTGTGGACCAATAATATCCTGCCCGTAGGATTTTCTTTGTCATGGTATGTCCACTGGAATGAGTTCTGAAATTACCTTCATGTAACTCCGTCATGATCCTTTCTGCTTCATTCTTATCCACACAACACAGTAAGGTCGAATCATGGTTATGCTTGTAAAGAACGCCATTGCTGATGAAGAACTTCGCTGCGAACCTCCTCAAAAACTTCTTGTCATTAACCGATGCACCCTCGGGGTATTCCTGAGCCTTAAGATACCTTTTTACTTCGTGAAACCAGGGCTTTTCTGTTACCTCTTCAGTCTCAATGTCACAACAATGTGCAGGTTCATCCAATATTTCAATGATCATCCGGGGAGCTTCGTTGTCCCAATTGACTTTGAACATAGAAGACATCATAGCCAACGCGTCCGCCAACTGATTCTCCTCTCTAGGGAAGTGTTCAAAGGTTATCTCCTTGAAATGGGGAAGCAACGTCAATACATACTCCTTGTAAGGAATAAGTTTCGGGTGTTTCGTATCCCACTCCCCTTTGATCTGACTGATCACGAGAGCAGAATCTCCGAAGACACTTAGAAACTTAATCCTTAGGTCAATTGCTGCTCGAAGACCCATGATGCATGCTTCATACTCCGCCATATTATTGGTGCAGTTGAAACATAATCGGGCGGTAAATGGAGTATGAGAGCCTTTAGTAGATATGATCACAGCGCCAATTCCGTTACCCAAAGCGTTCGAAGCTCCATCAAAGTACATAGACCATCGGGATCCCTCCTCAGGTCCTTCATTCGGTCCAGGTGTCTCGCAATCAGTCACTAACATGATGTTCTCGTCCGGGAATTCAAAGTTCATAGACTGGTAATCATCCACTGCCTGATGTGCCAAATGGTCTGCCAACACACTTCCCTTAATTGCCTTTTGGGTCGTATATTGGATGTCATACTCAATCAAGATCATCTTCCATCTTGCTATTCTTTTGGACAAGGCAGGCTTTTCGAAGATATACTTGATGGGATCCATCTTTGATATCAACAAAGTAGTGTGAGTAAACATATACTGTCTCAGCCGGCGAGCAGCCCATGCTAAAGCGCGGCAAGTTTTCTCGAGCAGTGAGTATCGGGCCTCACAGTTGGTAAACTTTTTGCTAAGGTAATAAATAACATGCTCTTTTCGGCCAGACTCGTCATGTTGACCCAGCACACACCCCATTGAGTTGTCGAGTACTGTCAAGTATAAGATCAGAGGTCTCCCTTCAAATGGAGGCATTAGAATGGGTGACTCTTGGAGATACTCTTTGATCCTTTCTAAAGCGGCCTGACATTCATCGTTCCAACGTACCACTTGATCTTTCTTCAGTAGCTTGAAGATTAGCTCACAAGTAGCAGTCAGGTGCGAGATGAATCGGGCAAAGTAGTTCAGTCGTCCAAGGAAGCCTCTGACTTCTTTCTCTGTCTTGGGAGCTGGCATCTCCTGTATAGCTTTCACCTTTGCCGGATCCACTTGAATACCCTTGTCGCTTACGATGAAACCTAGCAGTTTACCAGATCTCACTCCGAAGGTGCACTTGTTCGGGTTTAACCTCAGTTTGTACAACTTCGGCCTGTCAAACAGCTTCTGCAGATGGTCAAGGTGTTCTTCCTCAGTCTGGGACCTTGCAATCATATCGTCGACGTATACTTCAATCTCATGATGGATCATGTCATGAAACAAAGCAACCATGGCACGCTGATACGTTGCCCCAGCGTTCTTCAACCCAAAAGGCATGACCTTGTAGCAAAATGCACCCCACTGAGTAACGAAGGTTGTCTTCTCCATGTCTTCGGGAGCCATTTTGATCTGATTATAACCGGAGAAACCATCCATGAAGGAGAATACTTTGTGTTGAGCGGTGTTGTCAACCAGAATGTCAATATGAGGTAGAGGGAAGTCATCCTTGGGGCTTGCCCTATTCAGATCCCTGTAGTCAACACACATTCGAACCTTACCATCCTTCTTTGGTACAGGAACCACATTGGCCACCCACTGAGGGTAAGAAGTAACTGCCAGAAAATGGGCGTCAAACTGTTTCATAACTTCAGCCTTGATTTTCTTGGACATCTCTGGACGCATTCGGCAAACCTTTTGTTTCACTAGAGGACAGTCTTCCTTGGTAGGAAGGCGATGAACCACAATATCAGTATCCAAACCAGGCATATCTTTGTAAGACCAGGCAAAGATCTCAACGTAGTCATGCAGCATCTAAACCAATCGTTGCTTCACACTAAGCTCCAGATTTGCACCGATCTTGACTTCTTTCTTATATGTCTCTGTACCCAGATTCACTGATTCCACCGGCTCTTCGTGCGGCTGAATGGCCCTCTCTTCTTGGAGTAACAGTCTTGCAAGTTCACCAGGCACTTCGCAATCATCTTCACCTTCGTCTTCGGCTAAGTTGATCGGATTTTCGAAGTCATAACTGGCAGTAGCAGAGTCGTTACCAATGAGATCCAGAGTGGATGTGGACCTGTATATGTGAGTGTGTGTAAAATAGTTGTTTTGCAATATATAATAAAGAAAAACAAGGAGCGCAAAATTTGAAATGCAAGAACGTCCAATGCTTTTATTAATGATATATGAAAATGACACACATAAAGCCCTCACAAATGAAGCCACGGTGCCCCGAGTAAGACACCGGTCCGTAAAGTTTAAAACATTGTCTGTTACATATTCAAAACAAAAGTTTCATTACTGGGTAACATAAGTAATAGGGATGAAGTCCTTTGCTGTCCAGTTGCTTGGTCCACCGTCGATTGTAGGATAGATCCAGCTGTCGAATTCAGACTCTTCCACATCATCTTCAATGGCATTCACTCCCGAGTTGTTGATGAACACGAAATGTCTTCCGATTCGTGCGTTCCGAACAGCCCTTTGAGCTTCTGTAGTGAAACCCAAACCAAACTTGTTAGTATTCTGTGTAAAATCAAGGAGCTGGCCCCACTGTGCACACCCACCTTTCTCAACAACAGCCCGGGCATCCTTGAGGGAGACCATCTTCATAGGAGAATCTTCAACAACAGTCTCGGCTGATGCCAGTGTCTGGGGAACCTCTTCAAAATGCTGGAATGGGGTCTCAATGAACTCCCCATCCATCTCTACATATCGAAAAGAGTTGAGGTGGCTAACCATGTACTCTTCCTCTCCTTGCACTGTCACAATCTTCCCTTTGACCGGGTATTTCAGCTTCTGGTAGAGCGTTGAGGTTACGGCTCTGGCTTTATGGATCCATGGACGACCCAGCAAACAAGAATAAGATGGCCGAATGTACATCACATAGAATGTAGAATTGAAAACCTGTGAACCAACTTTAATCGAAATATCAACCTCTCAATGCACCATTCTTTTAGACCCATCAAAGGCCCTGACGACAATGTTGCTTGGTTTTAACTCCAACCCTTCACAGTCCAACCGGTCTAGAGCTTTCTTCGGAAAAACGTTCAATGAGGAACCAGTATCTACCAATACATGAGCAAGAGTAGTGCCCCTTCATTCAATGGAGACATGCAGGGCATAATTGTGATTCTTCCCTTTAGCAGTCGAATCGGCGTCAGAGAAACCCAATCCATTATCAGCAGTTAAATTGGCCACGCAATCTGTAAACTAATCAGCTGATGTCTCTTGTGGTACGTGGCAGTCTTCAGGAAGGTAATCAGAGCCTTGGCACGGGCCTCTGAGCACAGCAACAGTGACAACATAGAGATCTTGGACGGGGTTTGCCCCAGCTGTTCAACTACATTGTAGTCACTCTTTTTTATAATCTTCAGAATCTCTTCCATCTCTTGTTTAGAAGCTTCAACAGTAATCGTCTTTGGTGTCACCGTCTGGACAGGCACATCAGTGGTAATCCCTTTGCCCCGAGTGTCAGATGACTCGGCGACAGGGGTAAGAATAGGAACTTGAATAGGAATAGCAGGTACACTGGCAGGTGTAATAATGACAGGTTTTCGGGCAGTTGGCGGAGAGATATCTGGTGAGAAAAGTCTTCCGTTGCGGGTGACTTTAGTAGCTCCAACAATATTGTTGACGTCAGTATCAGCATCCAACTCTTGCTTAGCTCCATGAAAATAAGCATCATCCCCATAGTGCCAAGGGACAACTTTATCAGATGTGTAGGGGATGGGCCCCAGAACAGTAATGATCACAGGTGCGATTCTTGGAACAGATGTAATTCTAACAGGCTTCCTCGAGGGAGCCTTGGAAGAATTGTCGAAAATGGTAATGATAGCAACTTCTTCAGTATGGACTACAGGAACAACAATCTTCTCAAACATAATCTCTTTACTATCCATCAGGCGTTGGACACCTGATTTCAAAAGTGGGCAACCAATAGGTAGAACATAACACATATGGCAACCTTCGTCACAACCCGGAAATAAACCGGCTAGCAAAAGGTTCTTCTTGACAGTCATCAGAGGGGTAACAATATCATCCACAAAAACCACAAACAAGTCTTCATCTATAGCATTCACTCCGTGTTTGGGCATAGGATCAGTCACAACATTAGGCCTTTCGGGCGCCTCAAACTCAATCTCCTTTGCATCAATTAAGTCCTGTATCTTATTCTTCAAAGTCCAACAATCATTTATATTATGCCCCGGGCTATCAGAGTGATAAGCACAGCGGGCATTAGGGTTATACCTTGTTGATGTTGTATTTGAATTCTTTGGGGCTTCCTTTAGAATCACCAGATTAGTCTTCAGCAACTGTGGCAGAATCTGAGATAAGGTCATGCTGAGACGATTGAATTGCCTCTTAGGTCTCTCATCCTTTTGTTGATTGTTGTACTGAGGAGCACCAGCAGGTTTTGAAATAACAACCGCATTCACAGCTTGGCGGTGTTCAGGTCTATTCTGTCTTTTCGAACTGTAGACAGCACTTGACTCTTTCTTAAATGGCTTCTTCTTGGTGCTCGACGAAGCATCCTTGTGTATCTTCCCAACCTTAATACCAGCTTCAATCCTTTCACTGGTCAAAATAAGCTCTGTAAACCCAGATGAAGAGCTTCCAATCAAATGGTTGAAGAATGGACCAGACAAGGTCCCCAGAAACATGTCAACTAGCTCCCGATCAGCCAAGGGTGGTTGTACTCTTCCGGCGAGGTCCCTCCACTTCTGAGCATAATCTTTGAATCTTTCACCCGTTCCCATTGACATACCCTGGAGTTGGGTACGTGTGGGAGCAAGGTCGGAGTTGTACTGGTACTGCCTGTAGAAAGTAGTAGCCAAATCTTCCCAACTGCGAATATTGGCTCCGTCCAACTGGTAGAACCACTCAAGCTGAGTCCCTGAGAGATTGTCTTGGAAGAAGTGGATCTATAGGTTCTTATCAGCGGTGTAAGGCTGAATCTTCCTCACATAAGACCGGAGGTGCAACTTCGGACAAGAAACTCTGTCATACTTACAAAGGCTGGTGCCTTGAATTTGTGGGGAATCACCACCCCAGATGATAGACCTAGATCACCAAAGTCCAGACCAGGCACTTTCTGAACTTCCATAGCACTCAACCGGTCTTCCAGTTGCTTGTATATATCCTCGGCAGGAGGATATTGTTCTTCATCGAAGTCCGTCTCGTTGTCGGAGACCACAGGGCTAGGAGCCCTCCTTTCCTCTTGACTATCTTTCCCTCCAGATGAGGTGGTTAGATCAACTTCATTCTGTAGCCGGTTTCCAAACCCGTGCCCTGTGTCGAACAGGATTGTCCTCTTCTTCTTCTTCTTCTCTTTCAGAATCAGGGTCTTCAGATCTTGCTGACCCTTAGCTAGATTCATGAACAGCTCTTGAAATTGGGCATTCTGGGCCTGGAGGGCCTTGATGGCTTGCTCAGTTGAAGGTTCAGCAGACATGATGAGTGCTGAAATAAACAACGAAGAAGATAAGAGACCTGTAATGGGTACCTGTTATGGAGTGCATGGGATGAAATGCGTATGATTATGATTTCAAAGACAGTCAAGAGATTCAAATTTGTAAACCAGAAAGGAAACACACTTTATTAGATAAACTTTGGAATTCAAATTGTTCAACTGATGCCCTTAAGGCGTTACAAGAATGGAAATACTGAAAAGTAAATAAAAACTGGAAAGGAAATCATCAAAGGTTAATCAACGCTCCCATGGTCTCTTCTTATTAGTGCTGACGTAATCGTTGAGAATCCGCTCATTCTCCAACTGCCTAGTCAACTTCTGGATCTTCTGCTCTTGCTCATTGAACTTCTCTCGGTAAGAATCCCGTTCTTCCCTTAGTGGCATCCAAGACCTTTTCAGTGCCCCAATGTTAGTGGGCATATAAGGATGGAGGATGGTTGGAAGAACTCCTTCTTCATTAGCAACTTTAAGAGTGACAGGTCGGACGGCTTCATATGGCATACCCAGCTTTTGGGCACGGATACAGACCCATCTGAGATATGGCTCCATTGGCAGAGAAGTCTTTGGACCCAGCTCATGTGGATCAGATTGGTGAACTCTATCCCAAGCTCTTATGAATCTGCGACGTTGCTCGTCGCTATCCCCTTGAAAATCAAAGATGATGCTAGGCATTAACAACTCATGAGGTCCTTCTCTTCTGGCATGCCCAAACTGACGTGAGGCTAAGCACGTATTGTAAGAAATTCCTCCATGGGTTCCTATCAATGGAACATTGGGGTATTCCCCACATCGATCAATAATAGTCACCTCGTCCATACCTTTGAGAGTCCAGATAATGTCATTATGCGAGAGAGACATAACCCTATAAGCCCAGCCCATGCCTTCTTTGTTCTTCAGCACTGACTTTGGGAGGTGCAAAATAAACCACCTCGACAATAATGGAGCACAGCACATCAAGGTTCCCCGCTTTCGGGCAGTACGAGCATAGAGCTGATGGAGAATGTCACCCAAGAGAGTGGGTACCAGATTCGAGAGATGAAGATCTTTACCGCATTAACATCAACAAAGGAGTCAGAGTTCGGAAACAATACCAAGTCGTATATCAGAAGAGCCATAATATCCTCGAATGCCTTGAAGTCTAGGCTATCCCAGAAATAGTTAGCCTTATCCACCAAGAACTTGGTTAGAAATCCCTTTGCTCCACTCCTAGTTTCCCAATTAGCCATTACCTCCTCTTTGGTCAAATGAAGGGCTGCAACAATCTCTTCGGGTCTAAGAATTTTCTCCCAACCAGTAAACAGGGTCTGCTCCAGAACAGAGATACCGAGCAGCTCAGAGAACTCTTCTAGGGTAGGAACCAGCTGATAGTCTTGAAAAGTAAAACAATGGTAAAGCGGATCATAGAACTGGACTAGGACACTCATCATCTGTTCGTCCAATTTGGAGGTGACTAAACTGAGAAGGTAACCAAGCCTCCTGATGAAGGAAGTAGTGTCAAGCATCTTGGCAACCAACTCTTTAAGCAAGGTAGGAACCTGAATAAAGTTGATCCGGATGGTATTCCTACGTATGGGCATCATGATGACCTACAAAACAGAACAAAGATGAATCCCTCCTGGCTTTGAAATAGGTTAGTTCAATGCAAGATGGATGCAATATTATGATGTCATGATGTCATGATAGTAAGCACACCACAAATATCCACAAATAGCAAACATGGTAAAGGCACACAAGTCACACAGAGAGCCCTTAGATTTCAGGCTGGCAAGGAGCTTAGGTACTACCCTCTTTCAATTCAGTTGGTTTAAAACTATCCTAAAAATAGTAACCGGGTTCTAGAGGATCTCAATATCACTGACTAACCTCTATCGGTCATAATTCCAATTTAGCAACCTTTTCTTGCGGCCGGAATCATCGCGAGAGTTTAGTCTCAATGAGTGTAGCATAGTGCTACTGTTCTATGGCCAAGTTGGTCAATTTAAAGGTTCTAAGGTCAGTTGGTGCTTAATGACCCCTTAGAAGACCCATATTCTCCTTGTTCCAACACAAGGGATATCGGTACAGACTAAAGTGCCACACCAACGTAGCTACTACTTCAACCGTGTTGGTCTACACCGGACAGTTCCCTCACAGTTTATTGCTACTTACCTAAAGGGTACCCCCAGATCCGAGTTAGGATCTATAGAAACTCCGATACAAGCCCACAAATATAAATCATACAAAGCATACAATTGAAAACACAATGATCTAATCCTAAGGTACACCTCGCTTATAATAGTCCCCAGCAGAGTCGCCAGTTCTGTGATACAGTGGGAAGAGAACTGACTATTTTTTGGAATGCTGGTTTGCATTTTGCATTTGTTTTTTCAAAATGTTGCGGTAAGCAAGAGTCGCCACCGTCTTTTATTTTATCCAATAAGGAAAGGAAAAAAGCACAGAAAAATTCCTTTTTCGAGATATTTCTCGGGTTTGGGAGGTAGATTATAGAAAGGGAACCCTTTCTATCCGTGGTTATCCACGGGCTCTTAGGTACTTGCTCATTGTGTTTTCAAAAATTGCTTTTCTTTGTGTTTCTGGGTTTGAAAGGAGTTTTGTTTTGAAAGGTGTAAGTGCGAAAAGTTTTTGTTTTGTTTTGAAAGAGCAAGTACTTAAGAACCATCTACCTACTCGAAAAAGGAACTAATCTGTGCAAATATCCTTTAGACAACGCTATCCAACTATTGAGGAGTAGGTGGCATCGTCGTTGGAGTTTTAAGGGTCAATTCGATTAAGGGACATGTGGTCACTAAAGCAATGTTAGGACGCCTGAGCGGTAACCCTAATGTCTTAGATCATTTTTCCGAGGCAACCGTTTCAAGGCAACTTATGATCTTTGGACAAGAGGGCGACCTCTAAAACTTCCTATACTCAATGACCACGTTCGAAGTCAACCAAGTGAGGTGTACCCTAAGAGTGCGCATGTGCGAGTGTGTTATTTCGGTTAATTTGTCTTTGTACATGTCATGGGTGAGCTATGTTGATTTTAAGTTCATACATTTGATATTGTCATGCATTCCCTATTACCAAGCATCTAACAGTTTATATTGTGCGAAAATTAAATTGCGGAAATTAAATCTAAACTATTACAAGGCGTCGGGTATTTACATCGCCAAAAAATAACCCTTGAAATTTAAATTGCGAGAAATAAAAGAAAGCGATAAAATAATTCAAAGTCTTATTTAAAGCTATTACATTCCGGAAGCAATTACAATATTGGTAAAATGGATCGCGAGCGAGAAATTAAAACGATGCATTTTTAGGGTTTTGACCCCTTTTTGAAAAGAAAGCATTATTTGTAATTTTTTTGAATTAGAAAGAAATTAAATTAGGTCAAAATTAATTAATTAATTAATTAAAATATTTTTGGATTTTTGAGTATTTAAGGAAATAAAATAAAATTGGTCAAAGTTAATAAAACCTAATATTCTACATTAATTTTAATTATTTGTAAAAGATATTAAAAGTTAAACCTAATTAAACTAAATTAATTGAATTAATTTATTTACAAAAATAAAAATGCTGAAATTAATTTTAATAAATAAAATATTTTTTGTGTTTTTGATTTTATGAGAAAATTTTAATTGGTTGGTGATAAAATAATAACAATAAACAAATAAATAAATATAATGAAAAGAAAAAGAAATAAACCAAGGGGGGTGTTGGGCATGAAAAAGGGGTGAAATTGGCAATTTCGTGGGCCCATTTGCTGCAAGCCTGTGTGACTTTTCTGGATCCCACGTGACACGTTGACTGGGCACCATGGTGGGTCTCCCATCTAGACCATCAGATTTAACCTGAAGGCCATCTGGCGCTTGGGATCTGAAGGAGCATGATAGACCACGCCCTTAGCTTTGCACTGGATCACCTGTAACAAAATAATAATAGGCATTTGGGGGACCTGGGATTCGAACCCATGTCCCATGAGTCACTGAACAAGCGCACTAACCACCACGCCACTTTGTTGCTTTTGTTAGTATATTACATAGCAATTATTATATGGAAAAACAAAACAAATGCCAGAATTAAAAAATAAAAACGCGTGAATTATGAACGGGCCAATGGGAGGAGGACGCATCATCGTCTTCTTCGTTGAAAAGCCTGGTTATTTACTTGCGGATTTTATCCGTAGCAAAATCCATGGCTTCATCCTAAAACGAATTGTAGGACATAAAAATGCAAACCAAAACCATGGACAGGTTCGTCTCTTCCTCCTGAGCACGTCTATACCCACTATTTGTTCTAATTTTTCCTGCAAAGCAAACGCCCAAAAACAAAACTCCAAAACCCTAGGTTCGGGTATGGCATCACAAGCTATAAAAATGCAATCAAATTATGCCAAACGCTTCTAAATGGAACGACAAACACAAATATGCAAAGATTTTGGCGAAAGAATGCAAGAATCAGAGGATGCAATTTCGTGTACAGGGGTGTTTTTCAAAGGACTTACAGCACGATTCAAGAGGTGATTGGCTTTGCTTTTGATTGCTACTGCTTCAGTGGATGTCAAGCAAGAAGTCTACGTTGAGTTTTTGTCTTGAAAACGTCTCTAACCAAGATTTCAGTTCCAAGCTTTTTTGAGTTTTTTCCAAGTTTTCTTTTCCAGATTCTGCAGCCTCTAGGTCATGAACTTGTATTCCTTGTGTTGTATATGTATAATAGAGTCAATTAGGTCAAGTCTTGGGCTTGGAATCTTGGTGCATTGATGTTTGAAGATTTGATATGAATCACCATTAAAAAGCTTCCAAAATTGTCTCAAATCCAATATTTTGTTCATAACATGGCTTGGCACGAGTTTGATCTTGTTCATGATGATAATTGAAAGTTGTATCAATCAAAAAGATCCTATTTCATCAATATTTGGATTTTATTTGGATTTAAATTGATTTAAAATGAATTAAATTAATAAAAATCAAATAAAATAGAAAAATCAATGAGTGGGCACAAGACTGAAGATAGGACACGTGTGTAGTGTGATAAGATCAAATCAAGTGGAAAAAAGTGGGCCCATTTGACAAAATTTGAAGTTTTGGGGATAGTTGACTTTTGGCAATTTTAGAAAAATGCCCAACTTCAACAATGCATAACTTCTTCAATTTTGAACTTTTGGAGGTGTTCTGTGACTTTTTAGAAACCTTGAGGTGTCCTATAACCAACCCTTTTTGTCTCATCTAATTTTGATATTCCATGCTCAAGTTATAATCTTTGTCAAAAAAGGTGTTTTTGTTGACTTTCAAAAATGACCTATAATGTCCAAATTTGGAACTTTTTTTGAGTGCATTTTTTGATGTTGGGGTGTGAAGATGGATTGTAGGAAATTTCATCCTATTCAAAATGAGCTTTGTATGGGTCATTTATCATAAAGTATTAGAAAGTTATGCTTGGTCAAAGTTGAGTTGACTTTTCCTACAAAACCCTAATTTAACAACTTTTGAATCTTGATGAAGCTTGAGCAATCCTTGATGAATCATGATCAACCCTTGATAAAATGATGAATTATCCTTCAAAATGAGAATGTTGACAAAAAATCTTGAGGTTTGACTATTTGTAGGTCACAGTTGACTTTTGCCCTAGCATAGTCGATTTTTGGACCTCTTGAGCAATTGACTGACCAAACTTCCTATGCAAAGCTTAAAATTTGACATGGATGAACTTGAGACCATATTAGGACATCGGGAAGCACTTGAGGTCATTTGGATGTAAGGACCTTGATGCAACATAAAACCCTAATTTGAGGTTGACTGCCTTAGGAGATGATTTGACTGTCCAACCCTTGAGCAATCTTGAGCAACTTGGGGATTCTTCCTGAAATTCCTTGAGAAATATGGGAGGGCAAATTTTTGGGTACGACACCGTTTACGAAGGCAACCAAGTGGGATGTACCCTAGGAGTGCGCATGTGCGAGTGTGTTGTTTTCAGTTATTTTTATCTTTGCACATGTTTAGGGTGATCTAATTGATTTTAGATTAAAGCATTCATTCTTGTCATGCAAACCCTACTACCAAACATCTAATAGTTGTATAATTTGCAGAAATTAAAGGTGCGGAAATTAAACTAAATTAAACTAATTTAATTGGACCAAAAAAGTATTTTTGTGATTTTTTTGATAAAAAGAAAATTAATGTTATTGGTTAGTAAATTAATTAAACAAAATAAAATAAATAAGTTAAATAAACAAAAATATAAGAAGAAGTAGAGATGGGCCTGATATATGGATGTGTGAATAGCAATTCTGTTGGCCCATTAGCATGCAGTCCATTGGACTTTTTGGGATCCCCTGCGTATGCGTTGACTGGCTTATGGTATGCCTTCCATGCTTGACCACCAGATATGGCCACCTGGCCATCTGGCATGCTTGATGCTGAAGGCGCATGGTGGATATTAGGCTTGAGTACGCACATGATTACCTGAAATTGTTAAGAAAAATGACAAATGCTAGAGGCAGGGATCGAACCCCTGACCTCCAGCCTCGAAGCGCCTTAAGGCCAACGTGGCTACCACTGAAGCACTTGTGGTTATTTGTTATAATAATACAAACATAATATAATATATAAAAAGAAAATCAATGGCCAGAAAGATAGAAAAGCGCGCGTGTTATTTGAATGGACGAATGGGGAAGCGACACACCTTCGTCCCTGTCCTCTAAAAATTGCAACTTTTACCTGCGGATTTTTATCCGCAGCTAAAATCGTGGCTTCATTCTAAATTCTTCCCCATGCCATATAAATGGAAGGTAGCACCATGGTTGTGCTCGTCTTGTTCCCCTGAACAAGATGGTACCCTTCACGAAAGCCAATTATTCCTGTAACAAAGAGCCCTAAAAAAACCTAGAAAACCCTACAATGGCGATCCACGATATAAAGCATATGGATGAAATTGGTTATTGCAAAAAGCTAGCAAATGACACGGTGATTCATAATATGCAATTGTTTTTCATTATAGATGCAAGAATCGTATAAATCGAATTCAAGAACAGGGCGGCTTCGTGGATTACTTACAGTGCTTGGGAGGGTCTAGAAATGCGTGATTTTGATTGGTTTCGCTTGTGGAGATGGCCAGGAAGAGATTGAGATCAACACCAAGCCTTGAAACTGCCTCTAGGCTTGATTTTGATCTCACACTTTTTTGGTGTTTTTGCAAACTTTGTTCTTGCTCTCCAACTGATCTCTAACCCTGATTTTGGTCTGCACATGACCCTTATGTAATGCAAAATTTATTAGGGTTCCAACTTCTATCAAAATCTTCCTCTTTTAATCACTTTGATATTTGATTTGATTCTCCATTAAAGCTTTCCAAAATTGGCTCATTTGCAATCTTTTTGTACCCACATGGCTTGATACGAGTTTGGAAAGGTGCTAGTTGTGTAACAAGACCTGAAATGATCACAAGATCTTTAGTTTTCAATGTTTTTGATTTTATGTGATTTTATTTGATTTAAAATGAATTAATTCAAATAAAAACCAAATTAAATAACAAAAATATGATATGGACACATGGCCAAGGCTGGAGCATGTGGGATACAATTCCAACTCAAAACAAGTGAAAAAGAATGGGCCCATTTGGCAAAATTTGAAGTTTTGGAGATAGTTGACTTTTGGCAATTTTGCAAAAAAGTCCAACTTCAACAATGCATAACTTCTTAAATTTTGAACTTTTGGAGGTGTTCTTGGACTTTTAATAAATCTTGAGATGTCCTCTAGTCAACCCTTTTAGTCTCATCTCATTTTGATATTCCATGCTCAAGTTATAAGCTTTGACAAAAAAGGTGTTTTTGTTGACTTTCGAAAATGACCTATAATGTCCAAATTCATAACTTCTTGTGAGTACATATTTTTATCTTGGGATATGAATATGGATTTTAGGGAATTGAATCCTATTCAAAATGAGATTTTGTATGGGTCATTTATAATAAAGTATGAGAAAGTTATGCTTGGTCAAAGTTGGGTTGACTTTTCCGTCAAAACCCTAATTTAGCAACTTTTGAATCTTGATGAATTTTGAGCAATCCTTGATGAATCATGATTAACCCTTGATCAAATGATGAAATATACTTCAAGATGAGGATGTTGACAAAAAATCTTGAAGTTTGACTGTATATAGGTCACAGTTGACTTTTGCCCTAGCACAATTGACCTTTAGACCTTTGAGCAATTGACTGAGCAAACTTCCTCTGAAAGACTTGAAACTTGACATGGATGATCTTGAGGACATATTAGGACAATTTTGAGCATTTGGAACCACTTGTACTAAATGATATGATGCAACATGAAACCTAATTTGGGGTAGACTGCCTTAGGAGAGAGCTTGCCTGACCAACTCTTGGGCTATCTTGAGCAACTTGGAGATTTTTCTTGCAATGTTTTGAGAAATATGGGAGGGAAAATTTTGGGGTACAACAATAAGTCAAGTAAAATGATTCTAGTTGGATATCATTCGACAGGAGGCTACAAGTTGTTCGATCCAGTGAAAAAGCAGATTGTGATCAGCAGGGACGTGATCATATATGAGTTTAAAGAATGGGATTGGACTGAAAATATCAAGAAAGATTAAGTGGGAATCCTTCTTGAAGAGCCAGAAACTCAATTCGAAAGAGAAGTTCGACAAGAGGAACCAGCAAATATACCAAGTACAAGCAGGCCTCAAAGAACAAGACGCATGCCTGCAAGATTGCAAGATTGTGTGATTACATCAGATGATGTAATAGATAATGAAGGTGAGCTGGTACATTATGCTTTCTATGCAGATGTCGAAACTGTTAATGCAGCTGAAGCATTAAAGGATTCAAAGTGGGTGAAAGCAATGAACGAAGAAGTAAAGTCTATCGAAGACAACAACACTTGGTCACTTGTCGAATTGCCTCAAGGCAAGAAGGCAATTGATGTCAAGTGGGTATACAAAGTGAAAAAGAATTCGAAAGGTGAAGTAACTCAACACAAAGCAAGACTTGTGGCGAAAGGATTTCTACAGAAAGAAGGAATAGACTTTGATGAAGTTTTTGCACCTGTTTCTAGGATCGAAATAATCAGGTTGGTTGTTGGTCTAGCAGAAATAAACAGTTGGCACATATGTCAGATGGACGTGAAGTGTGCATTCCTAAATGGACCCTTAGATGAAGAAGTCTATGTTAAACAACCAGTTGGGTTTGTGAAACATGAAGAAGAAAGAAAGGTGTACAGGCTACATAAAGCCCTGTATGGATTGAAACAAGCTCCAAGGGCTTGGAATAAGAAAATTGATAGTTTCCTAAGGGAGAAGGAATTTGTGAAGTGCACAAATGAACATGGAGTATATGTAAGAAGAAGCAAGAGTAAATTTCTTATACTATGTCTCTATGTAGATGGTTTGTTGATAATAGGTAGCTGTAAAAGTGAGATCGAAGACTTTAAAGGTGATCTCAGCAAAGAATTCAAAATGTCTGATTTGGGTGAGATTTCATATTTCCTTGGTATCGAATTCTACAAGAGCAGTAGAGGCTTGATGATGTATTAAAGAAGATATGCAGGAGAAATTCTCAAGAGGTTTGAGATGGAAGAATGCAACTCAACTTCGACACCTGCAGAACCAAGACTACAATTGTCGAAAGATGCAGATGAAGATGATGTTGATCCAACCCAATACAGAAGACTTATTGGATCATTGAGATACCTTTGTCATACAAGGCCTGACTTAGCATATAGTGTAGGTATGGTAAGTAGATTCATGTAGAAGCCAAAGGTATCACATCTATCAGCAGTGAAGAGGATACTAAGGCATCTCAAAGGAACTTTCGATTATGGCATTTTGTTTCCTGCAGTTGATAAAGGAAAAGAATGCAAGTTAGTGGGATACACTGATTCGAGTTGGTGTAGTGATGCTGAAGATCGAAAGTCAACAGCAGGATATGTGTTTATGCTAGGTGGTGCACCAGTTGCTTAGAATTCAAGAAAGGAACCATTAGTGGCATTATCATCATGCGAAGAAAAATACATAGTTGCTTCTCTTTGTGCATGTCAAGCAACTTGGATGGTGAACTTGGTCGAAGAGATAACAGGGAAAAATCATGGAGCAATTACCATGAAGATAGACAGCATGTCAGCTATCAATCTGGCGAAGAACCCAATAGCACATGGTCGAAGTAAGCACATTGAAATGAGGTTCCATTATCTTCGAGAGCAGGTAGCAGATGGGAAGATAAATTTGGAACACTGCAGAACTGAGAATCAGATTGCAGACATCATGACGAAGGGAGTGCAAGTCGAAGTATTCAGAAAGCTAAGAGCCATGATGAACATAGATAGTTTAGACACAATGAATTAGGTGGTGTGTTAAATTGTAATCCAGTGTGTCGAAACTATGTGTCGAAAAGATTTGATTTGTTTTAGATTTAAATAGATTTGATTTAAGTCTAGAATAAATTAGATTTGATTTAGTAACAAAAGGATATTTTGGGCTTTGGGCTTAGGGTGTAAGCTCAGTTATAAATAGAGGGAGTAACCCCTATTTTTGTAAGCAAGTCAATCAAGTTATTCACAGTATTTTGCAGTTGCAAAGTGAATAAGAAAGTTTTCACAGTTTGTGAGCAGAGAGAAACTCTGCAGAAATTAGTTGTCTTGTCTTCTTTTCTTTGTTTGTCTCATAATTAAATTGTCATTGTGGTAGAAATTCATCATAGAATTTGGTGGATTTCCAACACATTGGATTTTAGTTTTTGGCATATTGTCTTGATGTAAATTTTCGTTAAGAAAGTTTACAATTGTTGTATGATCAACATAAACCCTCGGTTTTTTTCCCGAAAACATGGTATTAGAATTGTTCCAAATTGACCAAAGTTTATCATACTTGCAGGAGATTACTACAGACTCTACAATTGAGATCCCAAATGTATGTGTTGCAAAACAACTAATGAGGAGCCATGTCTGCAACCTCTTAAGCACATTAAGCCCAAAAGAAAGAAAGGTAATCAGATTGAGATTTAGTATTGAAGACGGCTATGAGAAATTTGTGTCACAAATTGGCACGGTGTTGGGTGTATGGAAGGAAAGGGTCTGACAGATAGAGAGCAAAGGATTGAACAAGCTCAAACAGTGCCTTGTTGATCCACAGCTTGATGCATATGCAGACTTGAATGTATATATCATCAATAACATATACACAAAGGTTATGCAATTATATTGATTATATCGTATATATCAAATTATAGATTTGAATACTTGATCATTTAGATATTCATAACATGAGTATATAAATTTTGCTCACTAGGATTCCATGAATGTTGATGTGCTTGCTAATTTGAAATGATGTAATTATTGTTGTTTTACTCCTTAAAACTGAGAGAAACCATGTCTAAATTTTGTTCATTTAACAAGTGATTATTGTGCTCCTTAGAATTAATTTAGTAATGAATTGAATGCTACTCCTTAGGATGCCATGATATTTGTTGTACTTTTTTGAATTATTATTGATATTGTTGGTTTGTTTCTAAGATGACTTTTGTAGTATGTCGTTAGATTTTCTTTGTAAAGCTCCGGGATTATAACCACCTACGCTAAAAAGTGTTTGAAAAAAACTTGTTAGGTAATTTAAATATATCTGATTTAAGAAAGAAACTTCATAAGTCGGGTGCTTTAGAAAGTCTAGACTTATTAAGTTGGTTTTGATTTACCAGACCTAATAACATTTTCTATCAGGTCCAAAACTGGCTTAAGAAGTCAAAACTTCTTATGTCGGCAACTCTTAGGTCAGACTCGGAACCGTCTTAAGAAGTCGTTTTTAACCGACTTAACAAGCGTTTTTTATACTAGTGACCTTTCTTTGTTATTTCATTCCATTTTCTGTATGCAAAATATGATTTAATTCTTTATGAAACATTGCATTGAAATTGTTGAGAAATAATAATCATAAGTTAAAATGAAACATGACTTTACATTTATACTAAAAACATTCCTGTGATCGGTGGGAAGAACGAGAACTGACTGTTTTGGAATGCTGGTTCGCGTTTGCGTTTGTTTTCGCAGAGTGTCGCGGTAAGCAAGAGTCGCCATCGTCTTTTATTTTATCCAACAAGGAAAGGACAAAAGCACAGAAAAATTCCTTTTCGAGATTGTTTCTCGGGTTCGGGAGGTAGATTATAGAAAGGGAAGGTGTTAGCACCCTTTCTATCCGTGGTTATCCACGGGCTCTTAGGTACTTGCTCACTATGTTTTCAAAAGTTTGCTTTTCTTTGTGTTTGTGGGTTTTGAAAAGAGTTTTGTTTTTGACTTTGATTTAACTCTTGTTTCTGTCCTCAAGAGTGTAATGAAGTGTTTTGAAAAAACTTAGTTCGAAAAGTGTAAGTGTGAAAAGTTTTTGTTTTGTTTTTAAACTGAGCAAGTACTTAAGAACCTCTACCTACTCAAAAAGTAATTAAACTGTGCAAATGTCCTTTAGACAGTGCTATCCCACTATTGAGGAGTAGGTAGCACCGTCGTTGGAGTTTTCAGGTCAATTCGATTTTAGGGACGTGTGGCCACTAAAGCAACGTTAGGATGCCTTAGTGGTAACCCTAATGTCTTAGGTCATTTTCTGAGGCAACCGTTTCGAGGCAACTTTGATCTTGGGACAGGAGGGCGACCTCTAAAACTTCCTATACTCAATGACCACGTTCGAGGCAACCAAGTGAGGCGTACCCTGGGAGTGGCATGTGCGAGTGTGTCAATTTTCAGTTTATATTATCTTTGTACATGTCATGGTGAGCTACAGTTGATTTTAGGTTAAGATAGAATCTTGTCATGCATAGCCTAGTTAGCATACATCTAGCAGTTAATAAATTGCGGAAAATAAATTGCGGAAATTTAAATCTACGCTATTACAAGGCGTCGGGTATTTACATCGCCAAAAACAAACCCTTGAAAAGTAAATTGCGAAAAAATAAATAAAAGCGGTAAATAAAGTCCTAAGTTAAAAGTATTACATCCTCGGAGCAATTACAATATATGGATCAAAAATAATATGCGCGAGAAAAGTTAAATCAAGTTGTCCTTTAGGGTTTTGACCCTTTTTATTGAATAAAGCATGTTTTTGGTTTTTTTTTGAATTAAGAATTAAAACTAAATTAATAATGGAGTTAAAGAAAATATTTTTGAGTTTTATTTTAATTGAGGAATAAAATTAGAATGGCAAAAACATTAAAAACCTAATTCTAAGTCAATTTAATTTATTGTAAAAAATGTTAAGATTAAACCTAATTAAAAAACTAAATTAATTGGTTAATAGTTTATTTACAAAAATAAAACAATGAAGTTAATAAGTATTATTTTTTGTTATCTCTGATTTTTTTTATGAAAAATTAAGGGTTGATTAATTAACATTAAAAATAATGGAAACAAATTAAATAAAGAAAGAAAATAGAAAAGAAGTAAACCAAAGGGGGGTGTTGGATCCCAAATCAGGAGGTTTGGTCAGCATTTTCTTGGCCCAAACATATTCCAGCCTTCTTTGACTTTCAGATTGAATGTGCGCTGGTTGACCGGGGTTCATGGTGAACCTCATCCTGGACCACTGGATCTGGAACCACTTGGCACGTTGGGATCTGAGGACGTATGGTAGTCCCTGCCTGAAGCGCTGCATGTGAATACCTGAAGGAAAAACACAGCAAAGTTTTGGTGGACCTGGGATTCGAACCCAGGTCCCAAGGGGTCTTGCACTAACGCGTTCACCAACCAGCCAGTTTGTTCAATTTGTCATTGGAATAAGAAATAAATAATATATGGGAAAACCAAGGAATATGCTGGAAAATAAGAAAAACGTGCTAATCTTCAAACAGGCCAATCACGTTGTGACACCTCTTCATCTTCTTCACAAAACCTGGTTCGATTACCTGCAGATTTTGTTCCACAGGAAGATTCGTAGCCTCTCTCAAAAATTCTCCCTAGGCCATATAAACGCAAGCTAAGAGTACCACTGTACTCGTCTCACTCCCCTGAACTCATCCATGGCCATTGTTGGCCTTGATTTTGCCTGCAATTAAAACGCCTAAAAAACATATGCAAGAAACCTAGGTTCTGGGTAGGGGGTTAGAGGCCACAAAAATCAAATCAAATAATGCAGAATCAATGTAAATTACATGGTGAGTATGAATGTGCAAACCATTTGGCAAAAAGATGCAAGGAAAGTGTTTTACGATTTCATGTGCAGAGGCAATCTCAAGAACACTTACAGCGTGTTATGGACGATGGAAATGCTTGGTTTTGATCCCTACAGCTTCGCAGGATATCAGGCAAGAGTGTTACGTTTTGCTTTTGGTCTGAATTGGCCTCCAAGGTTGTTTTTGATCTCACACTTTTCAAGTTTTTCACCAAATTGGTATGGCCGTTTCTGCAAGGTTTTATGCATTTTTTAGTGTGTGCAGAGTTTTTTTTATCTGTTCTTCACCCGTGTTTGATTTGTGAGGCTTGCTTGTATATAATGGAATGAATTAGGTCAACATTTGTGTATCAAATCTTGGTCCATCATGATGAAGAGATTTGATTTGATTTCTTCATAAAGACTTGCCATATTTGATTCAATCATGCGTTTCTGCCAGCTTGCTCTGAGTTGTTTTGGGCCTCCAACTTTATGGAAATCAAAAGCTGACTTGCCCCTTCGAATTTGCTCTCTTCAATTGCTCCAAAGTACCCATTCGAACTACTCCAGTCACAACCCCTTCGATTGAGACTCTCCCTGCTTCGATTTCATATTTGCAAGGGACACATGCCATTGTGAACTTTTGCCTAGTCATGCCAGCCTACTTCATTCCTTCGAATCTGCCTTCTTTGCCAACTTCAAAGTCTAATTCGAATCTGTTTGGAACATTCCCTGTTAGACAACTTCTCCCAGCCCTTGGCCTTGTGATGAGTCTGAGTTCTGATTCGAAGTGTCCAGCACTTCCTTCATCAGAGCATCTTAGATTAAGAGAAACTCTGCACTGAAATGCCCTTCGAAGGTCATTTTGTTCTGATGTTCTTATTAAGGGAAACTCTGAACTAAAATGCCATTCGAAGGTCATTTCGTTCTTATGTTCTGATTGAGGTAAAGTATGAAGTTCCAGTCGAAGGACCCTCTGAAGTACTAGTCGAAGCATTGTGAAATTGACTTGGTCGAAGGGGTCCAGCGCTCAATCGAAGACTTGCACATCAAAGCTGGATCGAAGGAGGTCCAGTGCTCAATCGAAGACTTGCAGACCAAAGCTTGATCGAAGGAGGTCCAGCGCTCAATCGAAGACTTGCAGACCAAAGCTTGATCGAAGGAGGTCCAGCGCTCAATCGAAGACTTGCAGACCAAAGCTTGATCGAAGGATTTTGAACACCTAATCGAAGCTTACTAATCAAAGCCTGATCGAAGAGTGCCAAAAGCCCAATCGAAGTGTTTGTCCAAAACCTGATCGAAGAGTGCCAAATGCCCAATCGAAGACTGGTGAACCAAGCCTGATCGAAGGATTTTGGATGCCCAATCGAATACTTTTCCCAGATGCCAATCAAAAGGCATTTTGTTCATCTTCAAAAAACTTTATTTTTCTTAGGCAAGGGTTTGTGACCAACCATATAAGGGAAGACCTTTGAAAACATGGGAGGGCAAATTTTGGGGTACAATAGTTGCCCCTGTTCAATTTTCTTAAACCTGAGGATGTAGATTGGCTTGCGTGCCTTTCGTGATCCGAAGGTGGAAGATAATTGAACACTAGAGTGCCCAGAAATTTGCACTCGCATGGTGTAGTATCAGCATTGTGACATCGGGAATGGGCTTACAGATGCCATTTGGAGATTGTTGGTAGGAGGATGGGCTTATAGATGCCATCTGCAGGAGTGTCGATCGCATAAGAGATTCCTTAGCGAGAACTTGCATATCTGAGAAAGAAAGATGGTCTTCCTGGCTTGTCACAGGTGTTAATCTGGAATTTGAAAAGGTTGGTCGAGGAGATAGCTGTCCTGGCTGGTTTCAGGTGTTAATCTCTGACCTGAGAAGGAAAGATGGTCTTCTTGGCTTGTTACAGGTGTTAATCTTCAATCTCTTCATGTAGATAATTTTCCTGGCTTGTTATAGGTATTAATCTACAATCAGTCGTCCACAAATATTTTTCCTTGCTTGTTACAGGTATTAATCTGGAACTTAAAAAGGTTGATGGTAGAGTCTTGCTGGAGGTGGGCTTAAAGATGCCATCCAAGAATGTTTGTTGACCCGCAATGCTGTAGGACAAAAGAATGAGTATCGAAATGGTATTCGTGTCTGGCATGCCATTGAACTGTATCGGGGACTGAGAAGGAACCTGGGTAAGGTTACTTCATGATGAGTCCATGTAAAACTTCATCTGGGAAGGAGGAACCTGTGTAGGGTTGCCTGATGACGAGTCCGTGTAAAACTTCATCTGGAGAGGAGGAACCTGTGTAGGGTTGCCTGATGACGAGTCCGTGTAAAACTACATCTGAAATTTCCTGAGAAGGAACCTGTGTAGGGTTGCCTGATGATGAGTCCGTGTAAAACTGCATCTTAGAAAGAGAGGGAACCAGTGTAGGGTTTCCTGATGACGAGTCAGTGTAAAACTTCATCTTTGGAAAGGAGGAACCTGTATAAGGTTACTTTGGGATAAGTTCGTGTAAAACTTCTGGAGGAACCTGGGTAAGGTTACTTTGGGATAAGTCCGTGTAAAACTTCTGGAGGAACCTGGGTAAGGTTGCTGTGAGATAAGTTTGTGTAAAACTTCATTCAGAAATATATGAGAAAGGACCCGTGTAGGATTTTTCAGGATGAACCCGTGTGAAGCTGTATTTGATCGTGCAGATAACTACTCTGTTTAGCTTTTGGAGATAATCTTGACCTTGCTGGAAGTTGTTGATGATAATCATCTTTCCTGAAAAGGTACATGATTAATGACATGCATTATATGATGATGTTCTCAAAATAGATGAGATTATGCTGTATGCAATATGTATGCGCACGTCATGATGTATGAACATGAAATGCTATTGTGGTACGTCCGAGTTTGGGAGAATAAATCCTTGACTGTTGTAGGAGAATAAAGAGTTTCACTCGCTGGAGATGACGACCGAAGATGATTGGGAGGATAATCTTGTAGGAGAGAATAACTCTGCTGGGGAATAGACTGACGAGGAAATGACTCTGTGGAGAGTATATACTCTGCTAGAAGATCTGCTGATTTGGAGAAATGAAACTCAGCTGGGGATGAATTACTGTTGCTGGTGACAGTGAACCCTGTTGGGGATTAAATTTCTGTCTATGAAAGGAATGAACTCTGTTGGGGATAGAAAGAACTTCGTTGGGGATGATCTTTCAGTTGCCACTTGTTGAGGATAACCCAGTTAGACTCTTGTGAGGATAACCTCTGAATTTGGCTGAGGAGACTTATTTGTGCTTCGCATGGGACAAGCTTCCAGAGTCTACTGGGGAAGAAGAGTTGTGGTCCTTTGATTTGTAGTAGTCGGAGAGGCAAACTCAAGCTGGGGAATCCTCCTATGAGAAGGACTTTGGGGAGATTTGTCATTGCCCCTAGTAGAAAGTGTTTGTGACATTGCCGGAAATGTTTAATTGTACGTAACCCTTCACTGAGATTGATGTTCCATGCCCCAAATGACGGAGATGGAGACTTGCCCCTGGCTACTCTGCACTTCTTCGGAGATTTCTTGAAATCTTGACTGGACTGCCCCAGGTGTGCTGGATAGTGACATGTCAAGTCCCCTTGTTGATAGGAGATTTTCCAATGGAAGTGTCACCCTTTTTGAAATGATTTTGTTCACTGAGAGGGCTTTCGTTCATCGGATATTCGTCGTGTGAATTTTTCCACTGTCAAACAAATAGCCAAATGCAAACAGTGATATTCAAATAATGCAAAGTTTATGCTTGTCTCGAAGTTTTGAAAAATGCGTTTTTTAGTAGAAAACTTTTTATAAGACAAATTCAACACAAGATTTAGGGTAAAGCCTTAAAGGAGTCAGGATACCTTTTGTAACAGTATGCTTTTGAACTAACCCATGCTTCAGTTAGGACTTTTGAAGGGTTATAACGTGGCTTGGTTCACGGTTTAAGAAACAAAGGATAAAGGCTCAAAGTATATTTGTATCCACCCGCTCTTCGTGATGTTCTTCAATCCTAAACTCAATTAATTGTACGTCGAACTCTATTCGAATTTGGAACGACGTTTTGGTGATGGTTCACACAAGTTGGATTTTGGAAGGCAGACATCATTTTTTGCAACATTTTTCATGTTGTCGAGGATTTGTAATGACCTCGTTCTTTTGATTTGTTATCCCTAACTTTTGCCTGACTGTTCCTGTTCTCGAGATTACAGTCAGCGGGATGCCCCATCTTTCTTAAGCCTCCTTTATAGGTTTTGGCTCAGTGGGCTTTTTTCTTTTGAGAGATTGACTGCCTATGAGATAAGGAACCACCACTGTCTTTTGATTCCAGAGGAATGCTTTTGATGTCGTTCGTTGTATTATGAACTGAGAGTTTTGCAACTTCAATGCGCACCAGGTTTAAATTAAAGGGTTTAAATTAAAGGTTTCAATTTGTGTTTAAAATAGAAAACTCCTACTTCTTTGGCTCGAAGAGGTTGACTAGGGATTATCTTCCTTATAACTCCAGTGTTTAGGATTTGAAAGAAATGCCTGCACATCATCAGCAGGGTCTGTTCAAAAGCATATTGTATGAGATTATGGCATCATTTCGTCATCCTCCCTCTAAAGGTTTGTAACTTTTAGCAAGAGTTGAATGAGTAAAAAGCATAGTTTAAATGTAATTAAAATGATTGGATCAAATCAAGACAAACATATGCAATGCATTAATGAAACAAAGCTTGGCATTAATAGATAATTGTTTGAACAACAAAGAGATTACAACTTGAAAAATTCAAATGAAACAAAGGCATTCTCAATGATTTGGCGTAGGAGCAGTGATTATGCTAGAGTCTCCGGAGGACCAAACTCAATCTCCTTGGCATCAATCAAATTCTGAATCTTGTACTTCAATGCCCAACAATCGTTAGTATCATGCCCGGGACTGTCAGAATGATAAGCGCAGGTCGCATTAGGATTGTAGTTAGGAGAAGAGGTCTTGGGGTTTGGGTGAGGTTTTATCACCGTAATCAGATTCATCTTCAACATCTGCTGCAATGCTTGTGACAGTGGCATGTTGATGTTGGTGAACTATCTTTTAGGCTCATCTGGCTTTCGTTGATTTCCCTTTTGCTGTTGTCGGTGTGACGCAGAACTAGAGATCAGGACTGCCCCTACGTGTTGGTTATAACGACCCTTTTGACCATACACAGCATTGGACTCTTTCTTCCCATTGTAGGGCTTTTTCTGAGCATCAAAAGGTGTAGCTTCTTGAATCTTCCCACTTTTGATGCCAGCTTCGACCCTTTCGCCGGTCAGTACTAGCTCGGTGAATCCGGCTGAAGAGCTTCCGATCAAGTGTTTGAAATAGGGACCAGACAAAGTCCCAAGAAACATATCCACCAACTCCCTATCAGACAGAGGGGGTTGGACTCTTCCAGCAAGGTCTCTCCACTTCTGAGCGTAGTCCTTAAAGCCTTCGCCTGTACCCATAGACATACCCTGAAGCTGAGTACGCATGGGAGCAAGGTCGGCATTATACTGGTATTGCTTGTAAAAAGCAGAAGCAAGGTCCTCCCAGTTGCGGATGTTAGCTCCTTCTAGTTGACAGAACCATTCAAGTTGAGTCCCTGACAGACTATCTTGAAAGAAATGAACCCAGAGATCTCTATCAGCAGTATAGGGTTGGATCTTCCTCACATATGACCGGAGGTGGAGTTTTGGACAGGATACTCTGTCGTACTTGGCAAAGGCAGGTGCCTTGAATTTATGGGGAATCACCACCCCAGAGGATAGACCTAGATCCCCGAAGTCCAGACCGGGCACCTTCTGTATTTCCATAGCGCTCAAACGGTCTTCCAGCTGTTTGTACTTATCCTCAGCAGGAGGATACTGTTCTTCATCATAGTCCGTCTCGTTGTCGGAGACTATAGGGCTAGGAGCCCTCCTTTCTTGTGGATTGTCTTTCCCTCCAGATGAGGTGGTCAGATCAACTTTGTTTTGCAGCCCGTTTCCAAACCTGCTTCCGGTGTTGAACAGGACGGTCCTCTTTTTCTTCTTCTTCCTCTCTTTCAGAATCAGGGTCTTCAGGTCCTGCTGACCCTTAGCTAGGCTCATAACCAACTCTTGAAACTGGGCATTCTGGGCCTGGAGGGCCTGGATAGCTTGCTCAGTGGAAGGTTCAGTAGACATGATAATTGCTGAAATAAACAGCGAAGAAGATAAGAGACCTGTAATGGTACCTGTAATGCAATGATATGTATGATATATGTACGCAATGTTTTCAAGGATCTCGCGGGGTAAACAAGAAACTGTTAGAATTTGAATCTGGTAGCTTGATTGAAGGAACTTCACGTTGCTGAGAGTCCTTCTTCAAGAGTCGAGCTCACCATATCGAGTGGGTCATAGCCCCTGACTCAAGTTATCATGCTTGGATTTCTAGACAACTTTGGCTAGAGGAAAATAAATCCCCTTTGCCCCTAGATGGACAATTGATTTATCATAACCTGCATCACAAGCCCTTGAGATCCTTGAAATGGTTAAGGAAAATGCTATGGTATGATGTTATGATGTTATGTACAGGTATGCAAAAGTGTGAGGTGTAAGTAAGCCCTGCAATAAATCCAATTTATTGGATAAGGACCGTAAACAAAACCTACAGGGAACTCATGTTATCAGATAACAAGAATGTGCAAGTAGTTCAAGTTTGAAGGCACACAAGTCACACATATAGCCTTAAGTTTAGGTTGGCATGGAGTTTAGGTATTACCCTCTTTCAGTTCAGTTGGTTCAAACCTGTCCTAAAAATAGTAACCGGGTTCTAGAGGATCTCAATATCACTGACTACCCTCAATCGGTCATAATTCCAGTTTAGCAACCTTTTCTTGCGGCCAGAATCATCGCGAGAGTTTAGTCTCAATGAGGGTAGCATACTGTTACTGTTCTATGGCCAAGTTGGTCAATTTAAGGTTCTAAGTTCAGTTGGTGCTTAATGACTCCTCAGAAGACCCATATTCTCCTCGTTTCAACACAAGGGATATCGGTACAGACTAATGTGCCACACCAACATAGCTACTGCTTCATCCGTGTCGGTCTACGCCGGACAGATCCCTCACAGTTTATTGCTACTTACCTAAAAAGGGTACCCCCAGATCCGGGTTAGGATCTATAGAACTCCAATACAAGCCCACAAAATTTAAAGCATACAAAGCATACAATTGAAAACAATAGTGATCTAATCCTAAGGTACACCTCACTTATAAGAATGTTCCCCAGCAGAGTCGCCAGTTCTGTGATCGGTGGGAAGAACGAGAACTGACTGTTTTGGAATGATGTTCGCGTTTGCGTTTGTTTTCGCAAAGTGTCGCGGTAAGCAAGAGTCGCCACCGTCTTTTATTTTATCCAACAGGGAAAGGACAAAAGCACAGAAAAATTCCTTTTCGAGATTGTTTCTCGGGTTCGGGAGGTAGATTATAGAAACGGAAGGTGTTAGCACCCTTTCTATCCGTGGTTATCCACGGGCTCTTAGGTACTTGCTCACTATGTTTTCAAAAGTTTGCTTTTCTTTGTGTTTGTGGGTTTTGAAAAGAGTTTTTTTTTTACTTTGATTTAACTCTTGTTTCTGTCCTCAAGAGTGTAATGAAGTGTTTTGAAAAAACTTAGTTCGAAAAGTGTAAGTGTGAAAAGTTTTTGTTTTGTTTTTAAATTGAGCAAGTACTTAAGAACCTCTACCTACTCAAAAAGGAATTAAACTGTGCAAACATCCTTTAGACAGTGCTATGCCACTATTGAGGAGTAGGTAGCACCGTCGTTGGAGTTTTCGGGTCAATTCGATTTTAGGGACGTGTGGCCACTAAAGCAACGTTAGGACGCCTTAGTGGTAACCCTAATGTCTTAGGTCATTTTCCGAGGCAACCGTTTCGAGGCAACTTTGATCTTGGGACAGGAGGGCGACCTCTAAAACTTCCTATACTCAATGACCACGTTCGAGGCAACCAAGTGAGGCGTACCCTAGGAGTGGCATGTGCGAGTGTGTCAATTTTCAGTTTATATTATCTTTGTACATGTCATGGTGAGCTACGGTTGATTTTAATTTAAGATAGAATCTTGTCATGCATAGCCTAGTTAGCATACATCTAGCAGTTAATAAATTGCGGAAAATAAATTGCGGAAATTTAAATCTACGCTATTACAAGGCGTCGGGTATTTACATCGCCAAAAACAAACCCTTGAAAAGTAAATTGCGAAAAAATAAATAAAAGCGGTAAATAAAGTCCTAAGCTAAAACTATTACATCCTCAGAGCAATTACAATATATGGATAAAAAATAATATGCGCGAGAAAAGTTAAATCAAGTTGTCCTTTAGGGTTTTGACCCTTTTTTTGAATAAAGCATGTTTTTGGTTTTTTTTTTAATTAAGAATTAAAATTAAATTAATAATGGAATTAAAGAAAATATTTTTGAGTTTTATTTTAATTGAGGAATAAAATTAGAATGGCAAAAACATTAAAAACCTAATTCTAAGTCAATTTAATTTATTGTAAAAAATGTTAAGATTAAACCTAATTAAAAAACTAAATTAATTGGTTAATAGTTTATTTACAAAAATAAAACAGTGAAGTTAATAAGTATTATTTTTTGTTATCTCTGATTTTTTTATGAAAAATTAAGGGTTGATTAATTAACAATAAAAATAATGGAAACAAATTAAATAAAGAAAGAAAATAGAAAAGAAGTAAACCAAAGGGGGGGTGTTGGACCCCAAATCAGGAGGTTTGGTCAGCATTTTCTTGGCCCAAACATATTCCAGCCTGCTTTGACTTTCAGATTGCATGTGCGCTAGTTGACCGGGGTTCATGGTGAACCTCATCCTGGACCACTGGATCTGGATCTGGAACCACCTGGCACGTTGAGATCTGAGGACGTATGGTAGTCCCTGCCTGAAGCGCTGCATGTGAATACCTGAAGGAAAAACACAACAAAGTTTTGGTGGACCTAGGATTCGAACCCAGGTCCCAAGGGGTCTTGCACTAACGCGTTCACCAACCAGCCAGTTTGTTCAATTTGTCATTGGAATAAGAAATAAATAATATATGGGAAAACCAAGGAATATGCTGGAAAATAAGAAAAACACGCTAATCTTCAAACAGGCCAATCACGTTGTGACACCTCTTCATCTTCTTCACAAAACCTGGTTTGATTACCTGCAGATTTTGTTCCACAGGAAGATTCGTAGCCTCTCTTAAAAATTCTCCCTAGGCCATATAAATGCAAGTTAAGAGTACCAATGTACTCGTCTCCCTCCCCTGAACTCATCCATGGCCATTGTTGGCCTTGATTTTGCCTGCAATTAAAACTCCTAAAAAACATATGCAAGAAACCTAGGTTCTGGGTAGGGGGTTAGAGGCCACAAAAATCAAATCAAATAATGCAGAATCAATGTAAATTACATGGTGAGTATGAATGTGCAAACCATTTGGCAAAAAGATGCAAGGAAAGTGTTTTACGATTTCATGTGCAGAGGCAATCTCAAGAACACTTACAGCGTGTTATAGACGATGGAAATGCTTGGTTTTGATCCCTACAGCTTCGCAGGATATCAGGCAAGAGTGCTACGTTTTTCTTTTGGTCTGAATTGGCCTCCAAGGTTGTTTTTTATCTCACACTTTTCAAGTTTTTCACCAAATTGGTATGGCCGTTTCTACAAGGTTTTATGCGTTTTTTAGTGTGTGCAGAGTTTTTTTTATCTGTTCTTCACCCGTGTTTGATTTGTGAGGCTTGCTTGTATATAATGGAATGAATTAGGTCAACATTTGTGCATCAAATCTTGGTCCATTATGATGAAGAGATTTGATTTGATTTCTTCATAAAGACTTTCCATATTTGATTCAATCATGCGTTTCTGCCAGCTTGCTCTGAGTTGTTTTGGGCCTCCAACTTGATGGAAATCAAAAGATGACTTGCCCCCTTTGAATTTGCTCTCTTCGATTGCTTCAAAGTCCCCATTCAAACTACTCCAGTCACAGCCCCTTCGATTGAGACTCTCCCTGCTTCGATTGCATATTTTCAAGGGACACATGCCATTGTGAACTTTTGCCTAGTCATGCCAGCCTACTTCATTCCTTCAAATCTGCCTTCTTTACCAGCTTCAAAGTCCAATTCAAATCTGTTTGGAACATTCCCTGTTAGACAACTTCGCCCAGCCCTTGGCCTTGTGATGAGTCTGAGTTCTGATTCGAAGTGTCCAGCACTTCCTTCATCAGAGCATCCTAGATTAAGAGAAACTCTGCACTGAAATGCCCTTCGAAGGTCATTGCGTTCTGATGTTCTTATTAAGGGAAACTCTGAACTAAAATGCCATTCGAAGGTCATTTCATTCTTATGTTTTGATTGAGGTAAAGTATGAAGTTCCAGTCGAAGGACCCTCTGAAGTACTAGTCGAAGCATTGTGAAATTGACTTGGTCGAAGGGGTCCAGCGCTCAATCGAAGACTTGCACATCAAAGCTGGATCGAAGGAGGTCCAGCGCTCAATCGAAGACTTGCAGACCAAAGCTTGATCGAAGGAGGTCCAGCGCTCAATCGAAGACTTGCAGACCAAAACTTGATCGAATAAGGTCCAACGCTCAATCGAAGACTTGCAGACCAAAGCTTGATCGAAGGATTTTGAACACCTAATCGAAGCTTACTAATCAAAGCCTGATCGAAGAGTGCCAAATGCCCAATCGAAGTGTTTTTCCAAAACCTAATCGAAGAGTGCCAAATGCCCAATCGAAGACTGGTGAACCAAGCCTGATCGAAGGATTTTGGATGCCCAATTGAAGACTTTTCCCAGATGCCAATCGAAAGGTATTTTGTTCATCTTCAAAAAACTTTATTTTTCTTAGGCAAGGGTTTGTGACCAACCATATAAGGGAAGACCTTTGAAAACATGGGAGGGAAAATTTTTGGGTACAACAATTCCAAAGGAGTGTCATGGCATCCAATTGTTCTTTTTTTATGCAGGTAGTAAGTCATGAAGGTCACCTTGACCTAGCAGCGTTGCAAGATTTGCATCATCCCATGCAGATGTTCAAGGCACAACTCCCCAGAAACAAAGCAAACTCGAGGTATCTAAAGGGATCCATGTACATCTCCTAAACCCTAAGCACTTTAAGGTGCAAAGATAGTCAGACCAAGTCAATTCTTCCCTAACAGTGAAGAAAAGTCGGGACATTCGAAGAGATATATGTTCATGTCACCATCCCCAAGCAGTTTAGGATATAGGGAAAGTCAGGTCATGTCACTTCTTCCCAGCAAGACTACAAATCAATCTCCAACAAAGTTGCCAATTATATTTGGTACTACGAGCTTTCAAACACCACTTCGTGTTGGTATCTCAAGACAACGAGCAACATGCCCCAATAAGCCTACTACATTTTCGAAAAAAGGTCCCACTAGAGCCTAATCTTTGGCACTCTACATAAGGTAATCACCATTGCATCACGTGGCATCCTCAAATGCGTAGCATATACATGAAAATGAATCATTACGGCATACAAAATTCCAACATGCATATGACACATAAGCCATATTCGATACCTTACACGAAAGCCTGGAACAACCCTCAATCAAGATAATAACACTCGTTCGTGTTAAACCTTTTCTTGATACTCATCTATATCTTTCTTTGATACTCGTCTGTATTGATCTGAACACTCGTTTATGTCTATCTTTTCTTGATTCTCATCTATATTTTATTTTGATACCTGTTCATATTGATTTTAAACACTCGTCCATGATAATCCTTTCTCTAAATCCATAGCAAAGTCATTATCTTTTGATTTGATTCTAAACACTCCTCGTGTTAATTTTTTCTTTGATACTTGTTTGTATCTTCTTTAGATACTCGTCCGTATTGATTCCAACACTCGTCTCGTCTATATTAATTCTTTCTTTGATACTCGTCTATATCTTATTTCGATACTCATTTGTATTGATTCCAACACTCGTCCGTGTTAATTCTTTATTTTATACTCATCTATATCTTCTTTTGATGCTCGTCTATATTGATTCCAACACTCGTCTGTGTTAATTATTTCTTTGATACTCTTTTGTATCTTCTTTTGATACTCGTCCATATTGATTTTAAACACTCGCCCATTTTGATACTCGTTTGTATCTTCTTTCGATACTCATCTGTATTGATTCCAACACTCGTACGTGTTAATTATTTCTTTGATAATCGTCTCTATCTTCTTTCGATACTCGTCTGTATTAATTCCAACACTCGTTCGTGTTAATTATTTCTTTGATACTCGTATGTATCTTCTTTTGATACTTGTTTGAATTGATTCCAACACTCATCTGTGTTAATTCTTTATTTGACACTCGTCTGTAAATTCTTTTGATACTCGTTTGTATTGAATCCAACACTCGTACGTGTTAAATCCTTTTCTGACACTCGTCCGTGTTGATCTTCCCCATTTTTCCTTTGTATCAATTCCCAACACTCGTCTGTGTCAACCAATCTTACTTACCGACAAAAACATCTTGTATTGGCACCGTCGCTATGTCACAAGCTATCACCATTCAACCACACTTGCTCATCAAACCCTTCACCAGAAAATTTTCTTTCCTCCACAAATATCAAAATAATTATGCCTTCTTTTCAGGACAAATTTCAGGTGTTTGTATTTAATCTTCTTCTACCTTAAATGTTTGGAAGGTCGACGCCAATATCACTTTCAGGTTCAAGACGATTAAATAGAAGCAGCTGTCATACACCAAAATTTTCCTACCCTTGTACTTTTATATAGCTTATGTATCTTGCACTTTTTATCTGCATACATTTCCATTAGGTCATACAATAGATCATGCATCATCAATAAAATTTGGCATTGGGATCAAGGATTATGGAATTAGGGTTTCCCTTTAGTTTTGAAGTTTCACTCTTCATTAAATTTTATCAAGCTATCAAGGCATTTTCATTGAGATTTCTCAAGAATCATGAGTTCTAAAGTTCATCAAGAAACTTCTAGGTTGTTATCTTCATCAAAGATCAAGAGCATCAAGTTTAGGGTTTCATCGCTACTTCAATTGAGGTTGCTATGAGTTAGGGTTGTGGTTCATTCACCATATCTTCAAATTATTATTTTCACCCAAGGAATTAGTTGAGATCATTATTTGCAAGACAAGATGATAATTGATTGATTCAAGTTATTTCATTTGATTTGAAGTTCATTAGTTCAAATGGAAAAAGTCAACAAAAATGCCTAAAAGTCAAAGGTTGACTTTAGGGTTCCTTGGTCAAAATTGAGATTCAAAGTCAAGAATACAAGAAAACATTGCATATGGATGAGATTTATCAAACTTAATCATTAAAATCAAGGGAACTTTGAAAAGGGAAAGATTAGAGAATTTGAGAATTTTTCTAAGTACAAAAAGTGCATGATCATTTGGGTGACTTTCCAAGATTATATCTCCCTCTTGGATGAGCCAAAATGCAATCAATGGCTTCTTTTGAATATATCATATGATACTACATCATGGTGAAAGTTTGAGTTCAAAAGAAATCCATAATTTGCTTAAAAGTTATGCTAAAGTGGGACATTCATTTTGTCAAAATTACAAAATACTTAGAATTTTTTCTAAGTGTTTGAAAGTTTTGTAACAAAGATTTTGAAGGTTCACATATTTTTATCAAGGCATATTTTCAACACATTTCCAACATCAAAGTTGTTCTTCTATGGCATCTACAAATTGAAATCAAATTGAGAGCATTTGGTGCATTGAGCAAGAAATTGTGATGGTGCAAAGTAGGCTTGCTGAAACTATCTTGGTCCAAAGTCATGTCAAAACCATGGTTCAGACCATGTTTTGGACCATGATATCAACCTGATGCAAAAATTCCCAAAACCAATTCCATTAATTTTCTATCCATCTGAAACTATCCTTCATACCACAACCATGATACCTCACTCAATTTTTCACAAAATTCACATTGAACTCACCCTGTTTTTGAATTTCACTACAATGCAACTTGAAAATTGAAAATGCCAAAGCATTGTTCCAGATCCTTCCATATGCGCTAGCTCATCAATGCACTCCATAACAAACTTGTTCCAACAAAAACCAACCTTATTCCAACCCTGAATTTCTTGCATCTGAAGCTAATTCCAATCTTCTATTTCATGTTCAAATTTGTTGTAACTAACTCCTACCCTCATTCCAAGCCTTAGGTTAGGATCCTAACCTAATCAAACTTCTCCAACAAGCTTCCCTCACCTCTATTTATATATAAGCAAGCTTTCCCTCCAATTCTCCATAACCATCAACTTCCAAAAATTCACCAAAAAATCCTCTCTCTTTGAATCTCACTCTTCTTGCCCTTTCTCTCAATTCTCTCCACTCATACATCATCAAAAACATTCATAGCAACTTCTATAACACATTTCAAGGCATAATTTCTCAAAATTCCAGATCTGAAGCTGCATTTCATCATCAATGGAGTGAAATCCAATTTTCAATTTCTTCAAGGTTTTCCAAGATTTCTTGATCCTATCATCATCCTCCGGTCCTAATTGAACTTCTGTAAGCATTAGATCGCATCTAGATCTCCTATTTCAAGCATTTCATCTTCATCATCTTCATCACCAAACCTGACTTAGTTGAGAAGATCCAGCAACATTCAAGCAAAAGTAATTGCATATTCTTCATCCTCGCCTCTCCCTGAAGCTTAATTGACCATTTTCTTATCTTGAATCATCTTGATAAGGCGCATCGAACGCATTTCGGTCAGTAAGTTTTCTCAATTTATATTTTACTCAATTCATCATCATTTCATTAATTTCTTCTTATGATTGTGCTTGTGTTGATGCTGCGATTCTTAACCCTAAGCTTTTGTTCATTTATCTTGCGTATGTAGAATTTTATTTTAGATTGATTAGATTAAGGTTTGCATGATATTTTGATGCTTGCATGAGATTGATTCAGGTCCAATTAATTGACATTTTTGAATTCATTGAAAAAATCTGAGCAAGATTGGTGTAGAGAGTTTGGCGTTTTTGTGCTTGCCACCACCGTCCACGGTGGAGGTGGTGGTCGGAGACGAGGAAGAAGATGAATCCAGGGTGCGCATTTTTGTTTTAAGTTGAATTCAAATATTTTTCCCAGTGTGCTCTTATTGGTCCACCTGTTTCTGTTTTGTTTTTTAATTTTGTTTTATTTTATTTTATTAAATTTTCTGAAAATAATATTTTAAATGGAAAATAAATAGAGAGGGAAGTGGGATGGTTCCTGATTCATAATTCACTTGGGCTTGATTCTATTCTAACCCCCACTTTGGCCCACAAACATTTCTGAATGAACTAGAATGAGTTTTTTGGTGCAACTGATTTGGACCTAATTGCATGGGCTTTGTTACTATTCTCAGTCCTGATTTCATGTACACCTCCCTGATTCTTCTTCTGTTTCAATTTCTTTTTAATTTAATTGATTTTTTTTGCAATTTCTTTTATCATTTTAATTCCTAAAAACATCTAAAAATATTTTCTATCTTGGTTTTATTTTCCATTTTTTTTTATCTTTTATTTTCATATTTTTGTTCTAATTTCTTTTACTTTAATTGATTTTAGTTTAAAAATAAAATTTGCCATGCCTTTGATTCATCTTGATGAATATTTACTTGACTTTCTTGAGTGAATTTTTTATGATAATATTGATACCTTAATTTCCTTGTTAATTGTTTTGTGTGATTGCTTGCTTAACATGTTCCCTTAGGATTATTAATTTGATTTTAATCTCTCGATTAAATTGAATTAATATAGACCTTAGGATTTAATCCAAGCATGACAACATTAGGATTTTAATCCCCTTGATCCCAACTCTAAGTCCATGGCATGATAACATTATAACTAGCTTTCCCTCTATCTTATTATTCTTCTTGCATTGTGTTGTACCCTAAAATTTTCCATCCCTTTTCATCAAAACATTTCCCACAAAAGATCTCAAATACTCAAGGATGCTCAAGAGTTTATCAGACAAGCTCACCTCCTAAGCACTGAGACCACAAATTAGGGTTTTCGTTTTCACAAGTAAAATTGGACTTCTAATGCCTCAAATGAATTTCATGGTTCATCATAGACCTCAAAGAATTCTCATGCCAAGTTTCAATTCTTGCATCTCAAAATTGCTCAATCAATTGCTCAGATGACTGAAAAATCAGTTGTATTGGGTAAAAAGTCAATTATGGTCAATATACAGTCAAAATTCATGATTTTTGGCCAACATCAACATTTTGAAGGCACATTCATCAGTTGATTAAGGGTTTATCACAATTCCTCAAGAAAAGCATTCAAATCATCTAAGGGGCAAAATTGTCAAAATTAGGGTTTTGATTGAGAATGACTGATCATTGACTTTTGACCTAGTACATGACCCAATGACTCGAAGCATGATATTAAGGAATCAAACAAAATATCTAGACCTAATTTCATGGCTCAAATCATTTCTCAAGATCAAGGGGTTGATAGTTGAATTTGGATCAACCGATGAAAAGTCAACTGACACATAAAAAGTCAAACTTTGACTTTTTGGTCAACATTGAATTTCAAAGATAAAAAATCATCAATACATTCAAAAATATCAAACTTGATCATCAAGAATCAAGAAAGTCAACAAAAGTCAACAAAAGTCTAAATTTCCAATACTTAGAAAAATTCTAAGTGTTTTTAACCTTGATAATTTCTGGATTGATACACTCTGAGGTCCTGCAAGAAACGTTAGAGGGAAAACACAGAAGTTTTGGGTTGTTACGTGCTGAAGTTCTGAATGTGAGAGAAGTGAGAAAATCTTAGAAGCTCTATACATGTTAAAACAGTGGGAAGAACTCAGAAGTTCTATATTGTGCTAAGACAGTGAGTGAACACCAGTAGTTCAGTGTGTTATCAGTGTGTGACAATCAGAAGTTCCAAGTGTTAAAACAATGAGTAGAAATATCAGAAGTTCAATGTATTTAATAGTAAGGAGAAATCAGAAGTTATGTATTGTGTTAAGACAGTGAGTAAAAATAAGAGGTTCTATGCCACATTTCAGCTCTTTCCTCATATTAATCAGCACATCAGCAATTTATTCAGTTCTTAACAAACAGCAAATCAAAAGGATAAAAGCACAACAGTTTATAGAAGTTCTAATCCTAATTATGAGCCTAGCCTTAATCAAGAAGTTTTGATCCACAATTTTTTTCTAAATATGCAATGATATGGACAACATCAATACGATGATATTTACATATTTAATGATGTTCTAAATGAAAGATGTGAAGTCAGAAAGACTTACCTTAATCTGGAGCGTGTGCTTGGAACTTGAATTGCTTCCTTCAGATGTTCTGGAGTCAACAAGAACAAAGGAAGAGAAAATACTAAGTTCTTTGATTCAAAGGGAAGAACAAAGGTTTGGTTTTCTGTTTGGGATTTCTGGATTTTTACAAAGGGCTTCACAACTTTCTTTTCTCTCTTTTTATGATTCTCTCTCTCCAAAAGCCAATTCTCTCTCTCCAAAAAGCCAACCTCTTGAACGTGTGATTGAGCCAATTATTAATAGATGGGTTTTGCTGTTGTTTTTTTTTTTTTGGGGGGTGTGGGGGGACCAAATGGGATTTAAACCCTTTTAGGTATATTGTTCCATTGCTTTATAATCATAGTTTTTTGTATGCTAAATTCGGTGCAAATATAGGGTTTTTGAGAAAAATGCAGTGTGTGGACTAGATCAGCAGCAATTATTGGTGAGTGTTGTGTGCATTCTGGTTGTGTAGGACTGTGCTATAGCAGGTGCAACAGGCTGTTCAAACAAGGTTTTTTGTGGGCTTTGTGTGATGTTCTGATCGAAGAAGACCATAATGAAGCTCGAAGGGTGTGATGTTCTGATCGAAGCATATGCTGAAGTAGTCTCATGTTCTTGATTGAAGAACTATGTTCTTGAACCATGTTTACAACTTCTGACTTTCACTTGCATATGGAGGCTAACTCAGAAGTTCAGGAATTAAGCATATCAGATTTTCTTGATGAACCAATTTCATGTCTTGATGAAATATAATTGTTGAAACTTAATTTTTGATCTAAAAGTCAAAGTTTGACTTTTCAGTGTGCTTTTGACCATTTTGCCCTTGTGAATGATTTTCTTGAAAAGTTGTAATTCAAGACTTGAAACTTGATAGCAACAATCTTGAGGGTCCAGGATGATCTTTTGAGAAATGAGAGGGAAAATTTTGGGTTACAACAATTTTCAAAGTCAACACTTTGTATGCATTCTTATAGAGACGAGAATCATTACAAAGTTTGCCCTACAACGACACTTTTCAAAATATTTTCAAACAAACACATTCACAAAAACATTTCAAAAGTGATCAAGCAATTAAGAGCCCATAGATAACTACAGATGAAAAGAGTGCTAACACCTTCCCTTTTCATAACCTACCCCCCAAACTCAAGAAAAATTCTCAAAAGGTCTTTCCTATTCTTTTCACCCTTTCCTTTATTGGATAAAAGAAAAGCCGGTGAAGACTCTTGCTATCCGCAACATTTGTGATAAAAGGCAAAACACCCAAGTCAGTTCTCCCACCGTATCACAGCCGCTTTTAGTTTGTTTTCGGCTATGTAAGCCAAAATCTTTTCCAAGAATTTGGACTCAAACATGGTCATTGTCTTTATCCCCCCAGCCAGTGGGCCGGAGTCCAGGTACCCCTTCTACATCATCCTCTTCCTCCATGATTTCTCTGTCCCATTGAAACCCATAGGTTGGATGTAGGTTGAGGAAGTAAAAGGCTTTGTTTGATGTCGAATATGCATGATCTATATAGCTGCAAGGCCCTATATTCACCGGGTTTCTGTCAAAATGACGTATATCTACATGGTTTACTTCAGCCATGTAGTAACTTTTATTCGCTTCAATATTCTCCACTATTCAATCTTCCCTCCATATTGAAATTCTCTAGTGAAATGAAAAAGGCACAACCCCAATGCCATGGATCCACTCTCTTCCTAGGAGCAAGTTATAATTGGCCCTCAAGGCTATAACCATAATATAGTGGGCCTAGTGATGGTTCCCAATGTCAGATTAACATGTATGACTCCCAAAGTATGGTCATTTTTCCCTTCGTAGTTTGATAAGACCATGTTATGAGGCTTTAGGTTTGTATCAAAAATTTCTATTCGCTTTAGCATGAACTGCAACATTAAATTTGACTGCCGCTCCTCCATCTACCAAGATCTTGTTGACCCTGGTATTCTCCACTTTCCCTCTTATAAACAAATTCTTTAGATGGTTTTTCATCCCCTCATCTGGCCTTTCGAAGAAAGCATTCTTCTCTTCGAATGCACCATTATTCGTTACATAGTAACACACTGGCCTATGTTTGGCCATTTCAGTTTTGTCTGTTTCTTTAGTATCTTCGACTTTTGTTACCTGATCATACTCGTAAGACAAAACAGAAAAATATTACAATTAATATCTAGGGATGACTCATAACCTAAATTAAAATCATCTATCATCATATCCTCTCCATCAAGAGGTTGCTCTGGTATATTTCCCTTGGATGTTTTCCTTTAGGAGAGAATAATTTCCTTCGCAATGGTATTTTGTCTTCGACCCTGTTAGTGGATTGAGGCTGGTTGGTACTAGATTCGACCGTACCTACCTCAGCTTCTTCCTACTCTGCTTTTTTCTTTCTTTGGAATCTTCTCCACTGAGACCTTGACATGGGATTTTTTCCTTATAATTCTCAGATTTATACGCCTGTTTCCTAGACACTTGGAACTCCCTTCGATAGGCAATCGAAAAGCCTTGGCCAAACTCAAAGCTTCGCCACTTTCCCTCTCCTGGTGCTCTATTCACTACAAGAAAACATTGTTTTAGCGTCGGCCAAAAAAACCCTCACAAACACCTAAAAACCGTCGCTAACGGGTACTAGTGACACGCTAGCATCGATGTCGGGGCAGTCAATTACCCAAACGAAACAAAACCTAGCGGCAAACTGTCACTACAAGTAGTGACGGTGTTAACAACGCTAAAAGGTCGCTAATTCCTTGGAGTCGATGCTAAATTACAACTATGGCTAGTTATATGTACAACGGAGAGTCGGCTAAAATCAACGCTTTTTACAACGTAGTGTCGTCTCTAATCAACACTATAGTCCTATGTATAGTGTTGTAGCATCGGTCAAAGGTGACACAATAATTTACAATTTAAACTCATAACGTCGCCCTTGGCCGATGCTATATATAAATTTTCACTTACTAGTGCCGGTTAGTAGTGATGTTATGGCATTGTCCACCTGTCATTAGCGACGTTTTTTGAAGTCACTACAACTAAAATTTTAATCAATAGGCGTCGGTTTTTGGAGTCACTAAGTTTATACTTATGCTCTATTAGCGTCGGGTTAAACCGATGCTATGTTTTTTTATTGCTAATCTACACCTAATTGAAATTGCCAACTGATTTTAATTTTAAAATTGCCGCCTGATTTTAATTTCTCAAACTACCAAAACCTGTTTGCAAAAGGCAAAAACATAAGCTAATATTTATGATTATACACATTTAAGTCCTCTTTTCAAGAGGCAAAAACATACTTTCATTGTAGAACAAGTCTACAACAATTTACTAATATTTAAGATTATGCACATTTAAGTTCTCTTTTCAAGAAACAAAAACATGTAGAACAAGTGTACAACAATTTGCTAACGTTTAAGATTATATCTCGCAAAATTAACCCATCCATCTATCCAAAGATCAATTTCACAACAATTTGCTAATATACTTAAGTTTATGTCCTATACCAGTACAACAAAACTAAAGTTTAAATCATAAACTAATAAGAACCAAAATGACAAAAATATGGATACATTAATCTCCAATTACAAATTGTCTTTGTCTTCACGGCTATGTTTGACCTCCACGGCTATCCTCTTGTTACATGCTGACTTATTGATTACAGATTCCTCACCAACACTATATATGTTCTCTTGTTGATAATGGATAGGGTCTCATCTTGGATTCAATATGGCTCTACTGCGTATAACAAGATATGCTACCCAAAGCTTTGGCTTATCACTATGAGGATAGGTTGCTTCTGTTAGATTCAACTGACTTTTCTATGAAGGTGAGTGTTCATTGTTAGCCATTCAACTATTTTATACTTTATCCTATTACTTATGTACATATCAGTTTGTGTATTTTCTGTAGAATGCAGATTCAGACTAAATATGGTTTTGGCAGCAACAAACGCAATGGCTTTTTCCCAACCAAATGATACCGACATGCCAGACAGTGTCATGGACCAATTTGATTTTCCTTCATATGAAAGTGTAAATAATAATAATAATAATAATAATAATAATAATAATAATAATAATAATAATAATAATAATAATAATAATAATAATAATAATAATAATAATAATAATAATAATAATAATAATAATAATAATAATAATAATAATAATAATAATAATAATAATAATAATAATAATAATAATAATAATA